>SNQJ01S0011034.1:165168-182817 GCA_010110895.2 Picea sitchensis
ATCAACCACTTTATAAAAGTGGTTGTTGCTAGTTCCATATTCAATTGATTACATAAAATCGGAACAAATAGGAGAGTGAGTGGAAAGGGTAAATACATAAAATGTATTTTTATTATAAAATATTATTTTGGGAGGTAATCTAGAAGTATGTGGCTAGAGGTCCTTCTCCGTAGTTTTAAATTATGTATTTTTCAAAGTAGGGAAGGGAGCATTAACATAGAATATATGTTAATTAAAATGGATATATTATTGAAAGGGTGAAGATGTAGTATTTTGTACTTTAGTAGTTCTAATATTTTCCAATTATTAAAAACGATTTAGTAGTTCTAATATTTTCCAATTATTAAAAACGATTTCATTAAATTTTCTAATGTGGATTTCATTAAATTTAATAATGTTTATTCAAATAGTTGTTAACTTAAACATAACACAAGGTTAAATAGTAGTTTTTAAATATAAGAGAAATGATATTTGTTAAAACTTTATTTTATTCCTTGATTAATCCATTACACATACATGCTAAAATACACTTTGTTACAAATAAATAAATATTTTGTATTATTTTGTTCCACCATACATACATACTTTATCTTTAGAAATATGTTGGACATCATTTTAACAATATTTAAATATTTTATTTAAAAAAAAATCTTTATAGAAGAAACTACACCATTCACCCTACCTTGTGAAAAATTTACTTGTTAAGTTGAGGGAATTGAGGGTAGAAGTTCAAATTATTAAAAAAAAAAATGGAGTAGATATATCAACATATTTTTTTTTCATAATATTCAAATGAAAACAATGATGCGATTGACATTACTACTATAGATGTGGTATAAAACATTGCCATGAATATTGAGCTTTGATGTTCACTATTTCCAATATGAATGATTGTTCTTGTTAATGTCAATCCCTAAAAATAATTTATGGTCAATACTCAAGCCATTTTGATGGGAGTTTGTTCATTATTACTACATTTTATGCATGGATTTGGTATGTTCTTCAGTTGTATTTAATTCCATCGAAGACGAATTTAAGTATTGAGTACCACAACAACAATTCTATTAAAATGGTGTCCTCTACTAGGAAATATTTTTTTTCCATTTAAGGTGTTTGTTATTACATCTTAGTTGTTTTTTAAGGGAGTGGTTTCTTTTTAATACTTCATCATCTTTTATAACCTTATTAAAATAGTCCAGTTGTCTCTATATATATCTTTAATGTGACATGTACACAATCAATTGGTTAGATCTTTGACTAGGTGCAAGTTCAAATACCTTGTTAAATACATTGGTCATGGCCACCATAGTGATTTCTAACCCCATCAAATAGGTTACCTCAAGATTAATGTGAAGATTTGGTAGTGAATTTCATACATATAGATGACATCGAATGGTGAAGATCACGCTCACATCAGTGACCACCCTCATTCATGGACATACGTTAATTCATTATGTTTAGGTGATTTTAAGGATGATGTTTGAAAAACAATGAGAGTTGTCATGGAGTGTTGAAGGCCACACCCATTTTAGCAATTTATTACACATACATATACAACCTATATATATGATTGTTACTGGTTGTTGATATTGGTATGACATTGACCGTTCCATGACAATTCGTGATATGAGATTCATTGTTGAATCTTGTAGCATCAACGCTAAGATACTAGATCCGATGGAATTAGCAATCATTGGCGTGCTCATTGTCAAGGTAGCTACATTTAAACCTTAATTTTTTAAATGTCCCGATATAGATAAAAAAAGACATGAAAGGTTTCAATAAGAATTCGATAGAGGTTGAAGGATTTGAAATGAAACCACCTCCTTCAAAAACACCTTCCACATAATAACTGATCTCCCATTAGGTGACACATTTTTAGTGAAATTATTATTGTCCTATTAGAAACTTACAATGACCTTTGACGGAACCAAACCCACCTAAAGAAATTAATAATTGTATTCATAAAATATGGTAACAAAAAACCACCTCCTTCAAAAACACCTTACATGCCCAAGGTATTGTATTTTTTTCTGCTGAAATTACATGCCCAAGGTATTGTATTTTTTTCTGATAGAAGTCACACTTGTCGAAATTGGTGTACAGTTTGTGCTTCCTTAACGTTTGCAGAACTATTCTTAAGTCTTCTTCATGTTCCTCCTCTGTCATTGAATAGACTAGGATATCGTTGATGAATACTACCATGAACTTGTCCAAGTACTCACTAAAAATACTGTTCATTAGGCACATAAATGTGGCTGGGCCGTTAGTGAGTCCGAAAGGTCTCACTACATACTCATAGTGTCCATATATTGTCCGGAATGCTCTTTTGTTTCTGTCCTCATCTTTTATCCGAACTTGATGATAACCGGATCGTAAATCCAATTTTGAAAATATCTTGCCCCCCCCTACATGATTGAACAAATCATTTATCCTTGGCAAGGGGTATTTATTCTTAATAGTCATTTTGTTCAGTTGTCTATAATCGATACATAATCTTAGAGTAACATCCTTCTTTTTCACAAAGAGAACTAGTGCTCCCCAAGGCGAGACACTTCGTCTGATATACTCTTTGTCCAAAATTTTTTGTAATTGTATTTTTAATTCTATCAATTCTGGTAGACTCATCCGTTAAGACGCCTTTGAGATAGGGGAAGAACTGGGTAAAAGATCTATGGAAAAGTCTATTTCCTTTCTATGGGGTAGTTCTGGTATCTCATCCACAAACATGTCACTGAAATCACATAGGAAAACAAAGTCTTCAAACATTGGCTTGTCCTTCTTTTCTGCTAGACTCATCACTTGGATAGCATAAACTTGACAGCCTTTTCTCACGCATTTCTTTAGCTGCATCGCTGAAATTTCTCTTACTGATACCAGTTTTGGTATACCTTGGGCTGTCCTGGTGGTGCTGGAATCATCTTTATAGCTAAGTGTCTTTGTATAAAAAATCAATATTGCTTTGTGTCGTTCCAACCAGTCCATCCCAATAATCATATCGTAAGATCCTAGTGGTAGGATGTTGAGATTGGTCCTTATAGTTTGACCATCTAGGCTAAACTCAAAATCTGAAATATAGTCAATTACTTTCCTTTTTGTACCTGTCGCTAGTTGCACATGCCATGATTTTGCGTGCTTCAGTCTCTTAAGTTTATTTGAATCTACTACCTTCGGAGTAATATAACTTCATGTTGCTCTAGGGTCAATTAAAATAGAAATTCGAGTGTCATGGATTTTACCTTCGACTTCTACCACTAAGGACTGGTGGTCAGCTTGTCGTCCATCGATGGTTGCATTTATCCGATGTAGGCTCCTGCCCACGTCTCCCATTGTCGAGGCTTCTTGCAGGTTATGAACAACAATTTTGTTTGTTGAACTCAAATGTGGGCAGTTCCTCCTGAGATGAGGCTCTCCACATTCTCAACACTTTAATGGCTCGCGGGAGCTATCCCCAAAACTCTTGACTCCCAGGTTTACCCATTTTTCACTGCCTTGATTATTCGGAGGGTTTGAGTGAAAATACTTTCTTGAAAAACTCTTCGTTGTATTCCGATAAGGAGCTGGTTGGTACACCTTCTTCTGTTGGTTCATTCAATCTTGTTTCTTGTCCTTCTAGGCTTTGGGAAATTATGCCCACTATTTATACTAGTTGTAGCACATCCGCGCTTTTATGAATACTTCACTTAAGGATTTGGGGTTGTCAAACTCAATTCTATCCTTGTAGGACTGTGTTAGGCAACTTAGAAATCATTGAATTTTCACTTTATCCTCCAGGATGTATGGTACGAACCTTAGCAGATCTAGAAATTTATTTATAAGGTCCTCCATCGTCATCTGTCTGAGTCGTAACTCATAAAATTCCTTCATCTTCCTTTCATAATAATTTTCAGAAAGGTATTGTTTCTTGAAATACTTTTTAAAGTCAGACCATTCCAACTATTTCTCCTTTATGCCCTTGGCCAATTTCAGATCTTGCCACCAAATACTGGCCTTCCCTTTCAGATTGTAGATGGCTATCCTGACCTTCATGTTGCTGGAATAGTTGTATATTTGGAAATAATTTTTGATGTCCAATAGCCATGCCTCTGCTTCTTCTCCTGTCCTGGATTCCCCATCAAAGATAATGGGTTTAATTTTTTTAAATTCTCCTTCAAGGTGGTCTACATGTTTTCGTTTTCTGTCAGTTTTAGCTCCATCCTCAGCTGGAGGTGTTCCTTCAGACGAACTGTCTCCTTTTTCTGTTTCTGTCCCTGATTTCTTGGAGGCTCTCTTACTGACTTCTTCATCGTTATTATTGTCTTTTGGGATTTTCTTGGTCACTATACTGCGCAACAGGACTTCGTTTATCTCCTGCTGTTCTTCTTGTTCCTTCTTCAATTTTTCATTGTTGGCCTTAAAGATCTGTAGCTCAACAATCAGGTTCCTCATTGTTTCCAACACTTCTGTGGGTGAGCTTCCGTCGCTATTCTTCCTTGTATCTCCAGGAGGTCTTTGCTGTGAATTTTCTTCCATCATGTTTTCTGCATTGTCTTGAGCTGCCATACTTATTCACCAAAACAGAGAAAGTTTTATGTTTGTAACCACACGATTTATTAGTTTTTATCTAAGACAAAACATATATTAATCACTAGAGTGGTCCTGTTCAGGACCAGTGTTGTAAGTTTTGCTCTGATACCATATGTAATGAACCTCTAATTTATCATAAAAAAATAAAATTCCTTGGTACATTATCCTCTAATTAATCGAAGTTTACCATCTCGTAATATGGGCACTTACATTTCCCTTTTGTCTTGGAGTGACCCTTAGTCATATTAATTTAACCCATAACAGAGGTTCCAACGAAAAATAGGCATTTTTCTAACTACTGTATCTTACTATATAGATATTAAAACTTAGGGGTATTCACCCATACACTAGGATTTGAATTTCCATTTTCCCTAATTAAACGAGTCGGGATGAATTGGACTTTCCACGCAAATTTATATAACTCTGATATTAATTGCTTCTACTCCTACCTATTTGTGTAGACATTAGAAAATCCAAGCACGTACGAGGAATGGGCTACTTTTATTAAAGGTGATTTAAGAGTGGATAACAATGTGTTTCCTTTGATGGTTTTCATTTTAGTTATGATACGATTTGTGGGCCCACCACAACGAAATGAACCTCAAATTGTCCCGCATCGGTCATTGCGTAAATAACTAACTACCCTTCCTCGTCCTGTTGGTGTAAAGGAAAGAGCACTTCAAAGACAAGGTATAATGACCGATTATTGACACTAGACAATCATGGTTATACTATTGTTTAACTTCATATCTTTGACATTTAAGGGAGGCAGGTGAATCTATCAAGGGGAGCTAAGACTCTATCCTAGAATTAATTAGGTATCAGTACCGAAGCCTCGTCCTCATGTTCTTTCCAATCCTGATGCGCCAACCAAGCCCTAGCACATGGCTTATACTTCCGGTATGGTTAAGGGTGGTAGTCGTCCCTCTAGGGTTTTGGCAGTCTCATTCCTGCTCTGGTGATTCCAAAGAGGAGGGTTTTGTATTACGCATTGTTACACAGGGAAGTGTTACCGCCTCTGCGGCCATCATTGGGGAAGTCAGCAGCGACATTCGTCTACCTAGTAAGATTCTATGGAACTATCATATGACAATAGAGGGTTCATAGTGTGTGTTAAGAAAAGATTTACTTCCTATGTTAGGTTCAGAGTCTGCGTGATTTCTCCCGTCATTCTAATGTAGAATGTAGAAGAGGTTGTTACCGAGAGTCCCTGCTCTATACCACCGTGATCCTAAAGCCCTATTTTGCGCCCTCTGTTTGTGTCCCATGGGATTCTTCTGGTTCTTTTGTTTCACTTTGAGATTGGTAACTGTTTCGGAGGTCACAACTATGTAGCATAGAAAGGGTTTATTTAAACATCTTAGAGAGATAAAAAGACGGTCTACCATAATGTCCTCCTTTGTGTTTGATGCATTTTAATTGCAGTAGTGGTGGCCTTCTGGTAATTTATCTCTTACGTATATTGTTCACATGTTTGATTCCATTCCTTACATTCTTCATTTCTATTCGTACAGAGTTTTTGTATATAATAGATCAAACTTCTGGAATTCGCAGTGTTATTTCGTCTGTTAATTATTTGTTTAATTCTCTACGAAAGGGGTATCTTTGTATTAATGGAGGGACTTTGTTTTGTTATGAGGTACCCACCAGAAGTTCCAAGCATCAATCTCCCCTTGACCAGGGTAACGTTACAATACCAGGCATGGCCTCTGCAGGCCGTGGTGTTTTAAGTTAAGTAGTCTGACATCACTGTGGATCTCAAACTATACATTCCATTTTATAATTTGCAGTTTAATACTTTCCTAACACTTTCCTGTGATGGCCGAATGTAGGGATGTTCACTCCTCAGTGCATGTATCATCCTCTACTCAACGTGACAAAGGTACTCAGGTTCCATAAAAATGGGTTTCATCTTGCTTCTTAAATCAAGCATGTAAGTCAAGATTTTGGTCGTAGTGTTTCTGTTGTGATAACTATTTTGGAAAAAGGGATTATCTTCTGTGTTCTGTACATTAAAAGTCTTTCGGAAAAATTCTAATAGTTATAATGGCCATCATTATTGGAGTTTTTTGATGACAGTATGGGTAGTCTTTTGTTATCTAAAACTATCTATTCGGATTTTACCCTAAAGAAATCGCTCAGAGGCGGGTTTCACAATCCAAAAACTCTGTGTCTCCTTAAAGAAGTTCTTGTTCTTTCGAGGGATTGTATCCTCCGAATCGATTGCACTACTCTGAATTTTTATTTGGAAAATCATTCTGTAAAATACGAAACAATTGTTTTCTAGTTATTCTAAATGAAAATGCCACATCCCTAAAATTCTTGTATTCTTTTTGTGCACAGAATAAGTAGGATGTGTCAACATTAATGATGTATCAACGAAATGATTGATTTGCTACCCTATAGTATGATGCTAGCATGATTAAATCGTCCCGTTTATAATAGTCTCACTTCCTAGATTCTCTTCACTCCCCTATGCTTCATCGTTCTAGACTATATAAATGAATTATGTTTTCTTTTTGAGTTAAATTACAGAATGGACCTATATGCATATATCGGTTATGTTCGTTCATTGATACATATTCGATTCATTTTTAAGTTTGAACATACACGTGTATATAATAGCTCTGTTCACAAGATCTATGTGGAGAATAATATTAAGAAACAAATACGGGCCATGGAGACCACCGCCTCAGTTCCTTCAAACCCTCGCACTGTGGAGGAAGGGTTTCTAGAATACAGAGGCCGCATAACTGCTTTGCGATCCAAAGGACCAACCGCCAGTGTCCGCTTCTCAGCGCGAACCCTCGCCCCCTGCAACCCCTGTAGCTGCTCCTAGCAAGAACGCTTTGAAGAAGGAAGCAAAGCTTCGCCAGAAGGAAGAAGAAATACGTCTCAAAGAAGAATAGAAGAAGAAGGATGTGGTTGCATCTGCATCGGCTACGCAGACACAGAAGCACCAAAACATGGAAGATGATGAGGAGGACATGGATCCCACGATGGACAATGCAACATCATTGAGCGATTGTGTGAGGGTCATGCAAATAGAACGGAACCCTAACGGGGAGATTGAAGTGACGGTCCTTTGCAGGGCCGAGGTGTACCAGTAAGCACTAAACCCTAGCCGCTGCCGCCAATTCCTTAACCTACATAGCGGAAAGACTAGCCATGAGATCACGGCAAGCTTTCCCCTTTTTATAAAAACCATTGCCGGATCTTCTCTGTGCTTGCAGGTTCAAGACTCTGACTCCGTCTTTGAGCTCAAAATTCAAATCCACCAAGCCACAGGGACTCTGCACTAATCTTCGAAGGCTGGCAGCTTGGAGATGGATCTCTGCTACGAGATTACGGAAATCTAAAAAACGCAACCATTTCTCTCACTTCTCGGTTGTGTGGATGATCCGAAATCGGATTCAGAAGCCTGTCAGGGCATGAAAAATGCTCAAAAATGAAAGTGCTCGGAATCCAACGAAACTAACACCATTGCGTCCGTCTCGTCTTCCTGATTCCGGTGGTATAATTTTTATGTCAAACGGAGTCCGTATGAAGAAGATATCGCATTATGTCCGAAAAGTCAAAAAGGCAAAAAAAATGCTGACTGGGCAGTCCGTACAATGACACGTGTCATGTCCGTACAGTGACAGATGGCACGTCCGTACGATGTCACGTGGCGTGTCCGTACAGGTGACACATGGCAGCACCAGAGTGTGACACGTGTCAGGCAGATTTGGTTTTTTGGACGTACGATTGGATCAATCCCGAGGTGACACGTGTCACCACTGGAAGGGTGACACGTGGCATGGGATGACGTCAGCAGCGTACGTGGAAGATGACGTCAGCATCGTACAGCAAGTGACGTGGCAGTGACGCATGGAAGTGACGTGGGCCAATTAGTGGTTGACAAGTGGCATGTTCCGGTTGGTTGTCTTCATCGAATCAACGGTTGACACGTGGCATGCTTTGGGCGAATGGTGAGGTGCCACGTGGCCCAATCACGGACTGCCACGTGGCACCCCCGATTTTTCCAATATGGCCTATGTCAAAAATTATTGTTGTTGGGGGGATTCGAACTCGGATCTCCGCCATGCTACGCCTTTGGAATAAGCTCCGACCACTAGACCAGCGTGTGTTTCGTGTTAACATGGTGGCGAGTTTTATTTTTAAACTTGGTTATGTGTTTAAACCGTGGGGGGTCGGGCCGGGGCTTAGCCCCGACCCCAGTTTTATGGTTATTCATATGTGACCGTGTTATGATCGGTTGCGCGCGGAGGGCGGTTATGTAACGGTCGACCTCCGGTTACATGTGATATATGTGACCGTTACGACTTGGAGCGAGCGGTTACCATAAAACTTGGTGGGATTATTGTGTTTCAAACTTGTTTAAGCCCGCGATTACAATGGTTGGCCTAAATAACTACCATATGACCGGTGCTGAGCGCTTGGGGTGGCCCGCGCTTAGCCCTTTGGGCTAGCGCGTGGCCACATGGCCCATATAACCTTATCAAAGGGGCGCACGTGCCAGCAAAGGGGGCTAGGCCCGAAATTTGTAACTACATTATAGTTAAAAGTGGGTTTTATAACCACTTTGGCATTTTAAATGTAATTAACTCGTAATTGGGAGTTATTGGGCTTTTTTAGAGCCTAATTCTTGGGAGGAAGCTGGAGATTGAAACCAACTTTCCCAACTATTTAACCAAGGCCATGTTGAGGCCATTTGGTTAGAGTTGGAAGCCTTTGGAAAGATTTTGGACGGTTTTGGAGAGCAGAGATGCTGAGGCAAAGCCAGGTCTAAGCGAGTTTGAGGCAAGGAAGCTGTTGAGGTAGAGATGTTGTCGGACGATTTCTGAGAGCTCGGGACATCCGTTTCAGGTGTCGTAAGTTGTGCAAGATTCTAGAGATCATGGCGAACATGACCAGATCAGTCTAGAATCCAATCGTCATTGTAAAGATGTACTAATAAGCTTTCAAAAAGAAATAAAGAAGCCTCCCTCACAGAGAAAAGGCCCGGAGACGTAGGCAAAGTTGCCAAACTCCGTTATCAAACTTGTGCATTATGTTTTGTTGTTTTCATTGCATTTCAGATCTGAAAATATGTTAATGGCTGTATAATTCATTTTATTTTCCTCGTTCTTTCGTTAAGTTTCCCAATGGTCAATTAATGCATGCGAATAAAACTCAACCATAAGTCATTTCGAAAATTCTTGTCGGATCAGTGGAGGAGCGCCTTCAGTGACTAATCCAAGCTCTTACAAGCAGGCTGTGAAATCAGGGACTTCTGCTCCTTCGAAGCTCAAGGCTGAAGCTTCAAAAGTAAATGAGCCCTTCGGAGGCGCCTTCATCGTGGAGCAGTGTGTAGAACCTCCAACAGCAGAAGTCGAAGACCCCCAAGTCTATGGCTATGCCTTTCTCTACCAGGCCAAAGCCCTCATTTGTCGCTTCAACGGACTTTGGCCCTTGGCCCCTGCGCTAAAGGACTAGGTTAACAAGACCTAGTTAGAGGGTCATGAGATATTCTTCTGTTCCAAGGGGTTCTTCATCGTCAACTTCTCCACCGAAGCCGAATGTCAGCGCGTGCTAGAGCAAGGTCCTTGGTTTTGGGGCAGATCTGGTCTCTCCATGCAGCGATGGTTCCCGGAGTTCAATCCACTGACCATGACAGCCATGACTACACCGGTCTGGGTAAGACTACCCAACCTACCCCTGCATTTCTATTTTGCATCTTTTTTACCCACCCTGGGAAATGCATTGGGTAGATTTATCAAGATAGACACAGACATAATAATGAAAGGATTCATCACTTTCGCCTGCATCTGCGTTGAAATTGACCTCAGTCAAGGGCTTCCGGATAGGATTCTTATAGATTGGGGTGATGGATATCCTTTCATCCAGATGGTCGATTATGATAACATAGCCTTCAGATGCCACTCTTGTCAGCAAACAGGGCACCTCCAGGCATCTTGTCCTCTTTCCCCCACCCCTCTCTCAACTTCTAGAGCACGAAAAAGAGTTAATGGTTGGCAAGGACCAAAGTCCCACAAAAGCAGCCCGAACCCTTCCTCTGACAACAAGAAACATCACAAAGATGCTCCAACTCCTTTGCCTTCCCCAATGCCTTCGCAGACCCAAACTCTCACTCAACAGCCTTTTGTCGACCCAAAACATCAGCCTGCAGCCTTGGCACAAAATCCTGCAGTGTCAGAAGTCATGACTCCAACTCCCGCAATTAAATCCTTGCACCCACCTCTTGAAAAGGGGTAAACAAATGACACAATCATGATCTCAGTGTCGCTACCAGGGACTTAGAAGCGACCTCATGAATCAAACAACTCAGACAGCGACAAACAAGCACCCCGGAATTCAACAACTCAAGATTTTGGCACTTCCTCAGACCATCTGGCTTTGGTGGTAAAGGCTGCTGAGCCTACCAGCTCCTCTGGTTGGATTGATGTTCGCAAAAAAAAAGGTAGAAAGGATCCTCATTGGCCAACACAATGATCTGATCCTTCTCCTTTTATTGTAATGTTTCATCTTGCTCTCATTTAGCATAGGCTAGGTTCAAATGATCCCCTGTTCTCTTTCTGTGGGGTCTTTTCCCATCCGCAAACCAATGTATTACTTTGTACTTTTTTCATGAATTGAATAGAAGGATTCTACCCTTTCTTACTTAAAAAAATAAATAATAGCTTTGTTCACGCATTGATACATATTCAACTTTGTCTAAAAATTGATACATATTTATGCATATAATAGCTCTGTTCGTTCATTGATACATATTCGACTCTGTTTAGGGTTTGAAAACATATATATGCATATAATAGCTCTGTTTGCTCATTGTTACATATTCAACTCTATTTAAAGTTTGAAAACATATATACGCATATATTAGCTCTGTTTTCTCACTGATACATATTCGACTCTGTTTAAATTTTGAAAACATATATACGCATATATTAGCTATGTTTACTCACTGACACATATTCGACTATGCTTAAAAATTGATTTCTGAAAATAATCTACAATTAAATCCTACAGTCTATTCACTGAATTTCGAACAACCATTGTCTAGCTTATTGCATGCATTCCATCATCAAGGATCACACTATAGCAATAACCAATTCATCCAACAGAGGTAGAATACAGAATGTTTAGGTATAGGAAAACACTTACAACAGTTATACGATCATTAAAAAAACAACACACACTGGAACTCTTTTCTGTATAGCTATAACATGTACAATATATCCAATAAAAAGTCATTTAGACAGATAAAGTTTTAGAGTAACATATATGAACCAAACTTGCGAAGAAAAAAAATGGAACAACCATGTTCCTCCCAACCGTAGAATCGAGCAGCCACGATTACTTGCCCGATTCACCCCCTATCCTGACCATGACTCCATAAGGGTGAACTTGGAAATCCCTCGACAATATTGTCCTTCAATCTAGTCAGTTTTCTCCTTGCCTCACACCCTTCCAGTGTTCATAACAGCAAGTGAAAAGAAAAAAAGCAAATAGACTCTTTCCCCAGCATACTTAGCAGTGTCGTGCCTCCTCACATATGCTTATTGGTAACTTATCTAAGTCTTTTCCCTTCCTTGGAATTTTTGCAGCTTCCTAAATCCCTGATTTTCAGGGGCTACCAATGGCCAAATCACTAATTTTCCACTTGTAAAAGTCAGCCCAAGGGTAGTTTCAACATGTTCCCCACTCTTGGAGTCATGGTCAACTGTTTTTTAACATGGTTGTTCCATTTGCATCCTGTAATTAATATAAAATATTTTGTTTTTAAACAAGTGTCATTGTCAAATAGTTAGTTGGGTAAAATCAAAGTTCTGCCCAACATTCATAATAATTGATTACAACTAACAAATTCAAAATTCGGAATTGCCATAAATGGCAAATTTTTCCAAATTCAAATTTACCAAAAACAGAATAATTTCCGAGAAATTTAAATTTCCAAAATATTTTATTTTGGCGGATGTCACACATGGTTTTGATTGTTGACTCAAATAGTCTTTGTGATTCATAAAACACCATCATATGAGTTATATAAATCCAATTATTTCTTAAAAATGTTGTTGATTATGATCATGACCATGGACAGAGTTCGAGGTTCATGATGATAATCCAACTTATGCTTAAGTGTTATGATTTGAACATTTGATAAGGTTTATTCCATAACACTTCTTTCGCAACAGTTTCTACTTGCTAAAATCTCTTGAAACATGTATATATAGTGATTATAGTTTAATTCTTGGCCACGACTTTCGTATAGTTAATAATAAACTTGCTTAATTGTTTTTCCCATGGAACATTTATCATTTTATTCGACTAGTTATTAAAGCTATTGGAGTTTACAACTTAACCTTGTTTATTATGGATATTACTGTGTTTAAAACTGGATAACCCTTTGATTAAATTTTTGGGATGCCAACCATTGTTGACGCGGGTTTGTGCAACAACTGTCAAAGATATCATGACATAATTGCCTCGAGCCCTTCCCCCATCTTTGCATCATTGTTATGTGTATACAGGTGTTACCTACTTACCTAGGGTTAATCCTTCAGGATATTTTTGACCAAGGCCTAGATTTTCGGTCATTTTCCCTTTTGATTTTTCATTTTAGTTCTTTTGGCTCTGGTCATAACCATTTGGCTTTCTGTCAATTTTTCTCAAACCTTACTGTTTTGGCTTACTATGGAAACATCTAATGCAATACTTTTGAACTGCATTGATGCTGCAAGGTTACATGTACTTTTCTTATCGTTTGTCATGTGATTTTTACTTAGATTTGTTTGTGATCACATGGATAATATATTTCGTATTTGTCTCTTCTTTTTCACCTACATTATTACTATTAATCCCATTCATACTTATGGGTTTCTAACTTATAATATACTTACTTCCAAACCATTCCATTTTTGAGATTTTACTCCATAAATTTCTTTGTAATGCTATATTGTTGAACCTATTCGAGCTTATGAGTTTTTGGCTTGATATTTTTACTGTCATACCCAATTCAGACTCTTGGTTTTAGTCATTTACTTTATCATAATGGAGTTACTACCAAACCCCTTTGTTTTCTGGTTTTTATCTTATGAATTCGTATCGTTGAGTAATCTATCATCGTATGCTCTTATTTATAATTTTCTTGTGTGGATTAATTGTGGCTTGTGTGTATTTTTACCAGGATGACATTTATAGAGACAATAATGTAGTACAATCCCATATGCATATCTATCTCCCATACTATAGTGTGATCCTATATGCATATGCCATTGTGTATTGTGATTCCATATGCATTCAACGTGATGAAATTGTCCTAGGAGTCTAAAGAGGCACCCTGAAGAGGGATGTGATACTATTGATGTGTCGTTCTTGCGATTTTATATTCGTGAAGCATCATTCCTGGGAGGTGTACCATCAGGTTCCACATTAATTCTATATGAACTAGATTAAAAACATACCCACTTTCCTCCCAATTTAAAAATAGACTTATGATCGTAAGAATGATAAATGAAGATAAATATTAATTTAATTTCAAAAATAATTGTAATATGAATCATGGAAATGCTCTTCATTTGTAGAGAATATATATATATATATATATATATATATATATGACATTCACACTTGTAATTTTAATTTTAAATTGATAGTTTAAAATTTATGGTTTGAGTAACGCATTGCACTAAGAGAACCAAAAATATGAGTATATGAAAAGAGTTGGAATTCAACTATGCTCATGTGAACCAAGAAACGCTATTTTATTCTTCCTATTAATGAATTAATTACCATGAATCCATGTGAAAGGAGCTCATCGAAGAATAGAAATGTGTGATAAAAGTTGGTGTTTACAGCTCAAAATTGTTCCTTGGTAATCCAAGGAGACCATTTGTCTCTTATTCCATATTCGATTGATTACATAAAATCGGAACAAATAGGAGAGTGAGTGGAAAGGGTAAATACATAAAATGTATTTTTATTATAGAATATTATTTTGGGAGGTAATCTATAAGTATGTGGCTAGAGGTCCTTCTCCGTAGTTTTAAGTTATGTCTCTTTCAAAGTAGGGAAGGGAGCATTAACATAGAATATATGTTAATTCAAATGGATATATTATTGAAAGGGTGAAGATGTAGTATTTTGTACTTTAGTAGTTCTAATATTTTCCAATTATTAAAAATGATTTCATTAAATTCACTAATGTGGATTTCATTAAATTTAATAATGTTTATTCAAATAGTTGTTAATTTAAACATAACACAAGGTTAAATAGTGGTTTTTAAATATAAGATTGTTAAAACATTATTTTATTCTTTGATTAATCCATTACACATACATGCTAAAATACACTTTGTTACAAATAAATAAATATTTTGTATTATTTTGTTCCACCATACATACATACTTTATCTTTACAAATATGTTGGGCATCATTTTAACAATATTTCAATATTTTATTTAAAAAAAAATCTTGATAGAAGAAACTACACCATTCACCTTACCTTGTGAAAAATTTTCTTGTTAAGTGGAGGGAATTGAGGGTAGAAGTTCAAATTATTAAAAAAAAAATTGGAGTAGATATATCAACATATTTTTTTTTCATAATATTCAAATGAAAACAATGATGTGATTGACATTACTACTATAGATGTGGTATAAAACATTGTCATGAATATTGAGATTTGATGTTCACTATTTCCAATATGAATGGTTGTTCTTGTTAATGTCAATCCCTAAAAATAATTTATGGTCAATACTCAAGCCATTTTGATGGGAGTTTGTTCATTATTACTACATTTTATGCATGGAATTGGTATGTTCTTCAGTTGTATTTAATTCCATCGAAGACGAATTTAAGTATTGAGTACCACAACAACAATTATGTTAAAATAGTGTCCTCTACTAGGAATTTTTTTTTTTCCATTTAAGGTGTTTGTTATTACATCTTAGTTGTTTTTTAAGAGAGTGGTTTCTTTTTAATACTTCATCGTATTTTATAACCTTATTAAAATAGTCCAGTTGTCTCTATATATATCTTTAATGTGACATGTACACAATCAATTGGTTAGATCTTTGACTAGGTGTAAGTTCAAATACCTTGGTAAATACATTGGTCATGGCCACCATAGTAATTTCTAACCCCATCAAATAGGTTACCTCAAGATTAATGTTAAGATTTGGTAGTGAATTTCATACATATAGATGACATCGAATGGTGAAGATCACGCTCATATCAATGACCACCCTCATTCATGGACATACGTTAATTCATTATGTTTAGGTGATTTTAAGGATGATGTTTGAAAAACAATGAGAGTTGTCGTGGAGTGTTGAAGGCCACACCCATTTTAGCAATTTATTACACATACATATACAACCTATATATATGATTGTTAGTGGTTGTTGACATTGGTCTGACATTGACCGTTCCATGACAATTCGTGATATGAGATTCATTGTTGAATCTTGTAGCATCAATGCTAAGATACTAGATCCGATGGAATTAGCAATCATTGGCGTGCTCATTGTCAAGGTAGCTACATTTAAACCTTAATTTTTTAAATGTCCCGATATAGATAAAAAAAGACATGAAATGTAATGGCTCTACATTAATCTAATCAACCATTAATTTTCAACGCTACTGTAAAATTTAAAAAAAATTACTTAATCTAGAAAATTCAATCTAATATTTCCCCCGGATGGGGTGACATGCGTCGAAGTCAGCGAGGGGAGGTGGCAAGGGGAGGTGACGAGGGGAGGCGGGGGCCCTTTAATACCGACCCTCCCCACACACTCCGCCATTGAATTTTGAGCGTCAGCTCAGACCACCTCCGTAACATGATGCGTTCCAACACGAGCGCTCTTGGTCCGGCCAACCAGAGCATTAAGATCATGGATTTAATGGCATTCATTGGGACTTATCCGCTCATCAGCCTCCTCCTGTGTTTCATTGTGACCGAGCAGTTTCCTGTGCAGCGAGGATGCCATCCAGCTCTTGGCGACTTGGTTTCAACCTCAGTCTCAGGCATGCCGTGATTGAGGGGATGGCCATGCAGGGGGGCGGGCTGGTATGCAGCTGCCTCTCGACGAAAACACCACCGCGAATTTCAAACTGCAATAACTCTTGCCAGACAGCGACGAAGGCGGGCAATCTTAGCAGCAGCTTCACCTCCAGGAACAATCGTGGCAGAAGATTCGAGCACTCAGCTCCCACCGGATTTCGCGAAAGCGAAAATGGTCACCTTCCCTGATGATTGGGACCCCCACACCCGCTCTTTTCGCTCTGGATTTACTCCCTGTGGCAGGACCTCCTCCAACACTTGTACAAAAGCTCCCCCGGAACCAGGCACTGAAACTTGCATCATAGAGGAGGAGCAGAGGACGGACGCCGGTGCAGCCAAGGATACGGATGCAGCTAAGGATCCAGGTTGTTTGGGACATGAAGACACGCAAGCGAGGCCGTCCTCACCACCTCTTCTACTCCCGGAGCACCTGCAGCTCATATTTGAAGTGAGAAGTCTGGTTGAAGACCAAATCTTCTGAGCGATCTGTGCAAGCCAAAGACTGGACATGCTCTATGCAGCATATTCCACCGACATTCCCAAGCGTCTATGTCCTACCTGTGCACATCCATTTGCAATACCAGTTCGTGCAACAGACGCGGAGGACGACAAGGCGAGCACTAGTTAACAGGTCTTCGAGTTTACATGTTTTTCTTTATGTTTGCTGTATTTTCTCAGGACAATATTTCTCTAGGTGTTAGTCTGGTTAGCCTTAATATCTATACTTTCAAACTGTTGTTAGTTCTAAACATACCCCCTGGTTTCCTACGGGAGGGTGGCTCTATGATTTCCTTAATTTTTGGACAGGTTACAGTAAGATAGCCAAGTGTCGTGGTTTCCTACACAGGCAGGACACCTGGCGCCTATGTGACATGTATCCACCTTTCTGGCTAAAGCGTTAATATGAAAGGTTCCACTTTTATTTAAAAAAAAAAAAATTCAATCTAATATTTCAATAAATAAAATTTACTAACAATTTAATTCAAAAGATTCATAACTCTAACCTGAACCTGAT
>SNQJ01S0011034.1:184805-211891 GCA_010110895.2 Picea sitchensis
TAGTTCGGCCGAAAATTTGTTTTTTGAAATTTTGGAGACCAGATTGTCACGAAAGTGTAACCCACCTTCGTGATTCCACTCAGATCCATGTAAGGAATTTGCTATATGCATGGATGCATGGATTGAAGGATTGGGAGGAGTAATAATGTAATTTCTTATGAATATAGGAAGCTTAAGGAACACAAAATACATCATGTAACACGTGAATTAGAACTAGCTGCGATAATACACACACTAAAGATGTGGAGACATTATTTGAAAGGATGAAAATTCTTATTGATGTCGAACAATATCGATTTAAAGTACCTATTTGATAAAAATAATCTCAACACTCTACAAGGAAGGTGCTTATCCTTATTGAGTGAATACAATTTTGAAATAAGAGATATAAAGAGAAAATAAAATAGGGTAGTTGACTCCTTGAGAAAACATACAAAATTTGATTTGTACAATTACGAGAATTAATAATGAAACATATTTAGAGTAAAAAGTGAAGATTGTGTCTAAAAAGGATATAGAATATCAAAGTATTAAATCAAATTTGACAGAAAATCAAGTTGAAACTGAAAAAATGAACTTCGGACTTACTAAAAATTGATTGTTGATGTATAAAAATAGTTTGTATATACCTGAAGAAAAGAAAATTAAATTACTAATACTGAACGAATTACATACAAATCATTACTCTTGACATCTTGGCTATCAAAAAATAATTACTATGTTAAGAAAGGAATTTTATTGGCCTAACATGAAAGGATAAATTGTTGAGTACTTAGCTAAGTGCATAGAATGTCAACAAGTTAAACTTGAACATCAACATCTAGTAGGATTATTACAACCCCTACCCATTCTTGAATGGAAATGAGAAATTATAAGTATGGAATTTATAACAGGTTTTCCTAAAAGTAGTAAACATAATGATTCTATAATGTTTGTCGTTGATAAATTGAGTAAAGAAGCACACTTCATACTAGTTAAATCCACTTATAAATCCATTAACATATCATATATATTTATGAAGGAAATCTTTCAACTACACAAAATTCCTAAAAATGTAATCTCAGATAGAGATACAAAATTTATTGGAAACTTTTGGAAAGCCCTATTTAAAGGTTTAGATACACAATTAAACTTTAGCACTGCTTACCATCCTCAGACAGATGGGAAAATTGAAAGAACTAATCAAATAGTAGAATACATGCTCATAATGTATTTTATGGATAGAACACACAAATGGGAAGAATATATACATTTGGTTGAATTTGCATATAATAATCATTACCAAGCTTCAGGTACACTTAGTCCTTTTGAAATTCATTATGGAATAAAATGTAATACCCATATTTCCTTGAGTAATCATGTCAATAGATTAATGATAGGACCTGAAATGTTAAAGTAAATGGAACTAACAATAAAGAAGGTACAACATAATTTGAAAGTAGCACAGGATAGGAAGAAAATATATGCAGAATCCAAAAGAACTCCAAGGGAGTTCAATATTGGATACCATGTGTATATAAGAGTAAGACCAAAACAAGTTCTTTAAGATTGGGAAAGTATACTAAATTAACTCCTATACATTTTGGTCCCTTTGATGTGCTTGCACGAATAGGACCTGTAGCCTATCATCTTGCACTTCCAGCCATGGTAAAAGTACATGATATATTCCATGTTTCCTTATTAAAAAAATACATGCATGATCCTACTCAGGTTATGGAGTGGAATATAATATAGGTGGAGCCCGAGGGCCAGTTCCTAGTATATCTACATCATATTCTTGACAGGAGGGAGCTTACACTCTGGAATCGAGCCATTGGACATGTAAAGGTGCAGTAGAGGAACCTTAGTCCCAAAGAGGCTACATGGGAATTGGAGGATCATATGCAGAAGGCATATCCATTTCTTTTTGAGAATGTGCTAGATCAAAATTAGATAGTTAAGTTCTAAGGGGCGGTGGATGTGATACCCCAATATTTCGAACTCAATTATTTTTTACTCTTTTGTTATGAGCACATTATTTATCATAGTGATCTAATTCAAAACTTCTTGTTTTAGCTATTATTTTATTAATAAAAAAGAGAAGAAAAAAGAAACCACATGTGAAGAGGGATTGTTAGAAGAGAAAATCCGTTGATCCAGAGAGAACTACCAAGTAATAGCAGAAGGGGGACAAGTGGTGAATATTTGTTGAGTTAACTCAACAAAAGTGAGAAAATATCTCAGTTTCTTAGGAAAATGTGTAAAAATCAGAATGATAGGTGCTAAATGAGAAAAAATCAATTTGACATGTAGGCAATCAGAAGGAGGCTAGTACAAATGTCAAAGATGTAGGAAAATATTATAAAAGAAAAGATAACAAAGAGAATGGCATCTCTGATCAGATGTGAAATATGAGAAATAATTACATGATACAGAGAAATCTTTACGTATTTCTTATAACCCTATGGAACTACAACAAGTCACTTGGACAGTTTATTGGATCAGGATTTAGCTCAGGGGTGATAGAGTGGGAATATGTGGAAAATTTGATATAAGGTTGGGAGGAACAACCCACTTGACGTGTGTTTTTCTCCAAGGAATTCTTAGTTACATGTTTTTCTTCCATTCTGTTCTTGATTGAGTTATTGTTCCTTTAATAATTAGTGGATATTCTATTCTGGTTATTTAATTGTTCAATTCTACTTGTGAGACACTATATTCGAGTAAATTTGATGTTTTATTTGTAAATTATGGTTAAATATTTAACGATTGAAATCTAACTAGAGATTAAAGGTTCTCACTTATTTCATTTCAGTATATGGTTTCCATGATATATTATAAAGTATCGATTATATCCACAACCAAGTTAAATTGCAGAAATTATAAATAGAATTGTATCACAGAGGAATACTATGTAAATTGAAGTACAACCAACATNTAGTGATCTAATTCAAAACTTCTTGTTTTAGCTATTATTTTATTAATAAAAAAGAGAAGAAAAAAGAAACCACATGTGAAGAGGGATTGTTAGAAGAGAAAATCCGTTGATCCAGAGAGAACTACCAAGTAATAGCAGAAGGGGGACAAGTGGTGAATATTTGTTGAGTTAACTCAACAAAAGTGAGAAAATATCTCAGTTTCTTAGGAAAATGTGTAAAAATCAGAATGATAGGTGCTAAATGAGAAAAAATCAATTTGACATGTAGGCAATCAGAAGGAGGCTAGTACAAATGTCAAAGATGTAGGAAAATATTATAAAAGAAAAGATAACAAAGAGAATGGCATCTCTGATCAGATGTGAAATATGAGAAATAATTACATGATACAGAGAAATCTTTACGTATTTCTTATAACCCTATGGAACTACAACAAGTCACTTGGACAGTTTATTGGATCAGGATTTAGCTCAGGGGTGATAGAGTGGGAATATGTGGAAAATTTGATATAAGGTTGGGAGGAACAACCCACTTGACGTGTGTTTTTCTCCAAGGAATTCTTAGTTACATGTTTTTCTTCCATTCTGTTCTTGATTGAGTTATTGTTCCTTTAATAATTAGTGGATATTCTATTCTGGTTATTTAATTGTTCAATTCTACTTGTGAGACACTATATTCGAGTAAATTTGATGTTTTATTTGTAAATTATGGTTAAATATTTAACGATTGAAATCTAACTAGAGATTAAAGGTTCTCACTTATTTCATTTCAGTATATGGTTTCCATGATATATTATAAAGTATCGATTATATCCACAACCAAGTTAAATTGCAGAAATTATAAATAGAATTGTATCACAGAGGAATACTATGTAAATTGAAGTACAACCAACATGCCATATGCTAAAACGATAATGCTATTGCAATGAAGAAAATTATAGAGTATATATGCATAGATGAAAACTATATAAGTGGAAATACAACCAAGAGGATAAATGCTAAACGATAATTTTGTTTCCATGAATAAAATCTAGAATGTAAATAGAAGGTTAATGGTATCAACAACTAAGTACATAATGACAAGCTTAAATGAGTCTGATAATTTCTGTAATACTCTTTAAATGAAAAGGAAACTAAAAAAATTATAAGAGCATGGAAAGTAAAGGGTCGAACAACTCACAACTATAAACTAAAAAAAGAAAAGAAAATTTTTCCATTAAGAAATAGTTAACAGAGGTACATCATTATCGACCCGACTCTATAAATTGAATGGAGTGAAATCCATTTTAACATACACAGGGGATTAGCCCAATATTAGTTTTAAATGAAAAAAAAAAGTAATAGGACCCTCATACGCAGCGATACATTCGGAGAATATTTTCAAACATAATGCAGAGCAAAGAACAAATACACTTATTATTGTTTAAAATGTACAAAATTAGTGGACAGATCTAGGATAAGTAACCATCCCACTAATTCAAACATAGGATATGGTAAAAACCCTCATCTGTATCTAGGGTCTACTTTAGAAGCCAAGTTACATCTCAAGGTTGGACACCCTTGGCGAGAAACCATATCCATTACCTTCCACAAGGTTTTCAAACACAAAAATTAGAGTGGCACCTCGGTATGGTAAATTATCACAACTAGAAAAGAAAAACACTCAAGGTCAACTTACAAGGTTTTGTGGGAAGTTGATTCAGGATGAACCTTTCCATTTTGGTTGAACACACCCGCATTGATGTGCAACTATTAAAAAAGGAAACCAAAACTTTTATAAGGAAAATGACGAAGGGTTAGAGTATGAATTTGTTACTAGGTGTAACTTGAACCCAAAATGGGACTCAAAAGAACATTTCAACCAATGAGAGCCATTTTTCCTTTCCGATGTGTAGCCTCACACACATAAAAGGGCTCGTCATTAGTCGAAGTATCCAAAAAATATATTTTTTTTTCAGTAAGAAAATTATACAAGAAGCACAAGGTAACTAGAACATTCATATCCTAGAATGGCATGTAAGGTTTCCAAACCAAAAAACAAGGCAAGGTCATGAAAGCGATAGTAATATGAGTATTACACAAAATAAAGAAAATGTGCATATGACCTTCAACCAGAGATAGAAAATAAACACCTTCAACAACTACAGTAATGGAACCCTCTAAATAAATTACGATATCACTTATCAAAGTAAAGATAGAAGCACTAAAAATGATTAAGCTGAAGCTCCCCAATGACCGAGTGAATCTTGAGCATTGAATGCAAATGGTAAGAATCGAGAGATAGTATAGTTATGTGACAGAAAAACCCCAAGATCATGGTAGAGAAAGCTCGAAAACAAGAGGTGGAACCCTAGAGCCCTACTAAACTCAAACAATAAGGAACCCTCATCTTCCGCTGCAATATTTCCAAAAAAATGAAATAAATGTCGAAAATTAGGTGGTGTGGTTGGCTAAATAATCCATAGCTCTCATTCCAAAATGGTATGATCAGATTGTGAAAGCGGATCTGCTTGTGAGGGAGTCTTCTAGATATAAGATGGAATGCTTGAATTTTTCGAAGGATGTGTTGCTAGATCTAAGTGAGGGATGTGCTCAGATATTAGTGATCACCTTAGAGAGAATAACACAACACAGTGACAAAAAGAAAAACATTGCTACAGGAGGTTGACGCCTTGCCTAACGTTTTACGCGGTCCACCCACGAGTTGAGAAAGGCGACTTGATCATATGCATAGTAGGAAAACTCAAAGATGCGCACTAGTTCCTTTGGTTCACATTATCTTTCTCTAACACTCACTTACATTAAAATGAAAACATGATATCACTCTTCTCTCTCTCTCACTCACTTCAGCGAAATGAAATTTGAAAAAATATACACAAGAAGAAAAGATAATGAAGGATTCACAAAAACTTCATCAATCATATTAGAGGATTATCCCTCCTCTTAAACAATCTAGACCATCTTCTACAAACCTTAAATTCCTCTTTATTCTTCTACATTTCTTTGTGCAATCAAATTGGAAAGAGAAATTTTCTCGCAACGTTTACTGGCACAAATAACTATTCACTAAAGTATACATCGCCATTATTTACTTATATTGAAGAATGCTTTATTACAATAAAGGACTGACTCACGCTGACAACGAACAAAAAAATAACATAGAATTACTTCTCCATCTCCCCTTGCTTGTTGCAGACGACTTGTAATCTATTGTGTGCTCTCTAAGGAAGGTTGATGTCCTTCCTTATTGGTACAATTCCTCCCTGTTTAGATCCGAAAGTGTCCCTGCTTTCATCAACAACTTAGGAAATCATCGTTGGATTGTCTCTGTAGTCATACATTTGTCTTGTGCTTGAGTTTTTCCCCATCTGCCTACTAGATAGGAAGCATGTTGTTGGTGTCAGGTGATCCTGGTCTTACTATCGATAATTTGATTATGAAATAAATGAGGTTGAAAATACAGAATTTTGTCCATTGGGTGTTGGAGAATGACCATTTCCTCAAGAAGTGGTGGCTCAAATAGGTTTAAATTGTTGACCTTTAGCATTTCATGAATCCCCAAATGTGGTGGAAGATCCAACCGATAATCAGTTTTTCCAATGTGATCCAAAAATGTATATGGTCCATATCACAATGGGTGTAGCTTATGGTTATGCCCTTTGAAGTGTTGCTTGTCCATTTTCATCCAAACTTTGTCTCCTGGTTAGAATTGCAATGCGGTTTTTTGTTTATCATGATGTTTCCTGTAAGGATTCAGTCGCTCTCTTTTGTCGCTGTGCTAAATTGTGAATGAAGTGTTGATTGGCCTGTTGGGCTCGTTGATGGTGTGTTGAACTTGAAGGAGTCAAATTGAGCGACATCTTGGTGGGTGAAAGTGGTTGGAAGCCCAAGAAATCCTCGAAAGGAGAGAATCCTATGGAAGAATTCATAGCTCTATTGTAGCCATGCTGCAAAATGTGAAGATAAGCATCCCATTGCTTATTTTTTACGAAGGAGTGAATAGCATGTACCGATGTACGATTTACCACCTTTGTTTTTCCGTCGATATTTTGATGGAATGTCATGAAAAATCGAAGCTGGAAGCCTAGTAAGGACCATAGAGTATGCTAAAAGGAACTAAGGAATAAGGAGTCACGATAAAAAATGATGCTACTAGGTAGGGAAAAATTTGGCCAAACATGTTGGATGAATAGTTCAACTGTTTGGATGGCAGAAGTTGTTTTATGGCAAGGGAGAAAGAGTTCCATCTTGGAGAACCGACATACCACCACCCAAATTGCATCATGCTTGTGGAAAGTGGTCAGGAGACCACTCAGGAAATCCATAGAAATTGACTCACATGGGAAAGAGGGGATAATAAAAGGATGATATATACCATGTTTGTGATCAGAGAGAACAAGCTCTGATGAAACTATCAACTTGCTTGGACATAGGAGGCCAATAGAAGTGGCGTTGGAGGTCTAGGACTTGAAGTTACCACCACAGGAGAAAGAATGCACTTCCATGATGAGGATAAAATGATCCTCTAATTGTGGTGCACAGATTTGATTGAGGCAATATATCCATCCCTCACGAATGGTGTAATATAGAAATGGTTTACGATTGATAACTGTGTGTTGTTGTAATGGTGACCATATTTCTTTAAAAGTGGGATCTCCTTCATACATGTCTTTCCAACTGTCATAGGATGCACAATAGAATGCTAAGATATTCATCACTTGTCCTAGTGGTTTTCTTAATAAATCGATCATCTTATTCACAATTCCCCTTTTATATTTAATAACCAAGTGAAATTGTTGGATATATGCTCCCCACTTTAGATGTCACTATTCTTGTATCTTACTCTATGATTTGATGAAGATAAGTGGATGATGATTCATGTGTAGGATCATCTCTTTTCCCAAAATATAATGGCATCATTTCTTCAGTGCTTGGACCAAGCTATAAAATTCTTTGTCATAAGTACTATAGTTGAGATTTGTGGCCGATAGTGTCTTTGAATGGTAGACTATAACATGACCTCCTTGTTTAAGTACAACACCAATCACAAATTGAGAAGCATCTGACTCAATTTCAAATGGTTGGACCAAGTCTGGAAAGCGGAGGATTGGCACAAAGAATAAGATTTGCTTCAATTTATCAAACTGGTGTTCTGCATCAAGAGACCATATAAAAATTTTCTTGTTTGTTAACTGATGCAATGGATGATCCAACTATGAGAAATGGTAGACAAAGTTGCGGTAGAAATTGATGCCTCTCATAAATCTTTTAAGAATATGGGCAGATGTTGGTGCTAGGCATGTAGAAATTGCTAGCACCCATAGGATGATGAATTCTAAATATTGCACCAAACTTTGTGCAAAATATGATTTTTTCTCTTTCACTTGTAGTTGATGTCGTCTACGAAACACCAATACTGGGTGCACATGTTTCATGTGTTCCTCCCATGAGCTGTTAAAAATAAAAAAATTGTCAAGATAAATAATGATGAACTTATTGAGATGTGGCTGGAAAATGTCGTTGATGAGAAGCATGAATGTGGCCAGTGCGTTGGTCAAGCCAAAAGTAATAACCAACCATTCATAAAGACTAAACTTAGTCTTGAAATATTTTTTCGAGATATCACTCAGTTGCATGGGCACTTAATGGTATCTAGAATTCAGAACCATATTTGTGAAGAAAGAATCCCCTTGCATATCATCGAGGAAATATCGATCCGGGGTAGTGGATATCAATTTTTAATGGTGGCTTTGTTCAGGGCTTGGTAATCGGTAACAAGACACCATTCTGAAGTGTCTTTCTTCGGAATAGTGAAGGTTGGAGAGGCAGAAGGGGAAGAGGAAGGTTGAATGTGGCCGGATTCAAGAAGTTGGCCAATTTTTCATTCTATTTCGATGGCCTCCTTGGGATCCAGGCGATAGGAGGGTACGTTATGTAGAGTTGTGCTTGGTATGAGATCGATGGAATGTGAAATGTCTCGAAATGGTGGGAGTTTGGTTGGTGGGTGAAACACATATGAAAATTCATGTAGTAGTGGAAAAACCTCTCGGGGGGAGGGGCATGTTAGTAAGGTTATCAGGTTTAAGAGGTCATATTAAACACATCGAGGCCTTGTGAGTATTAATGACATGGTGAGTGGTTGTGGTATCAATTCATGATGGTGGTGACGTGACATATCAGGAAGTAAGTACATAGGTGCGCCCATAGTGTTTAATATGGTAATGATGAGTTTTAGCTTGATACACTGCTTGTTGGTCCTTTTGGTAAGGAAGATCGAAAAGGAGATCACCACAATCTAATGGGGAGATGTCACAGGTCAGAATTTCATGGAAAGGACCAATGGATAAAGTGATAGAGCATCATATAACAATAGTAATTCGAGGAATGCCCTTTTGTACCCATCCAATATGATAAGGATCGAGGTGTGGGGTTGTGGGGAGTTTAAGATGTTGGACTAAATATTATGAAATGATATTCTTTTGACTGCCATTATCGAGAATGAGAGTGGCTAGTTCGGTTTTGATTTGGCAGTTGTGAGTGAAGAGGGGAATGTTAGGGTGACCTGGTTATGGTTTGGTCATGCAAATGAGAGAGGCGTTGGCTTCGGTGGCGTTTTTTAGGGAAATGGTCTATGGGGGTTTGGTCAAATATATTGAATTGACCTTGGCCATCAAGGTATTATTGTTGCATATATTTTTAAGAGCACGACAGTCCAAAGAAAGGTGGTAGTTGGTTTTGTGAAAAGTACATCAGAATGAATTCTTGGATGTGGAGGAAGAAGCTAAGTGAGGTTGCGGTTGGGGATTTGGTGGAGTAGCATTGGAGGTGTGATAATTGGGGAATCTAGTGCGAGGAGTTACCTTTAATTCTACGCCCAAGTCCCATAATAAATCCTTGTCCAGAGAAGGATTGACAAAAATATCTACTTCCCACCGGAGAGGTAACATTAAACCATAATTGAACATGATGATTAATACCTCGTCTGGTTCACTCACATGTATCTAGATGCACAACTTGCAGAAGCCATCGATATAGCCTTGAACTGACTGATTGGAAAGATGATAGAGTTGTAAAAACTTTGCGAGTAAATTATGAAGGTAGCCTGGAGCATAGAAACATTCTCTCAGTGCCTGAATTGTAGTGGATAATTCATTAAAATATCTCATCACAACAGATCTTATAATACAATTTTTAATCTTTAAAATGTTAAAAAAATAACACACTATCTATCCAAAGAACAAAACATGTCCCAATATGAGAAAAAATCAACTAGAAGATGAGACCTATACAATGAAGACAACATGTCCCAATATGAGAAAAACCAACTAGAATATGACACCTATGCAATACAAGTAGGAATAAATTGCACTCATTATAGAGTTTCCATGAACACCTTTATGCCTCTTTGTAGTAAGAAATATCCCACTCCTTGATTTGTGTGTTATTCTTCAATATCCCACTACTTGATGATCTACTCAACTGTGCAACAAAAAACTGTATAGTAAGAATGTAACTCCTTCCCCTTTTAGCAGCCCATTATTTAAGATAGATTGGCATCCATCGAGGGATAAGGTGAGGATTAGGGGTTTTACATACCTCAACACACAATTTTTGTTAGTTTTGTTTACCCTTTACAACATTCTTGAAACTCCACATGTGACATGTCACTTGCATGATATGTGTGAGTAATGGAAGTAGACGTGGCATCCACATAGTTCCTTGGTGGTGAACAAGATGATTCAAATTGTGGGAGACATAACTTTCACATATAAGCTCCAATTGAGATAAATTATGTGTCATTGTAAATCTATTGATGTGATTTTTACGTTGGCTATTTAGGGTATCAAATGATCTATGGAAGGTAATAGACTCCAAATCAACAAAGTTGTATGTGCCCATAAAGCATGGCCTACAGGACAATACATGCAATGTTTTTCATCCAAAAAGTACCAAAATATATGACAAATTATATATTTATTCATTTTGTACCACTAATTTTCTCCGTGCTTCCTCATCCTCCCACACTACACATTAAACATGTGAATGAAGGAATTTCTAAATGCTTGATTTCTTGAAGGTATTCTACAAATGTGAACATAATATTTGGCTTGTTGGTCAAATTGGAATTTGAAAACCCTAATCCTTAAAATGGTGACAATGCTTCCTTTCAAGGCCCATGAGAGAGATGCTATAAAAATATTGATAAAAAATTGCAATTATTGAAACAATGTGGTGCAGTGTTCACTACCAAGATAAATGGTTGTAGATGAATACCTTAAATTAGTGATAATGAAAAGTGTTCACTACCAAGAGAAATGGTTGTAGATGAATACCTTGAATTATTGATAATGAATGGATTTTAGGAAGTTGAAAGGTTTCTCATTCAAAGTGGTAGTTTCAAAACACGCCAAATTCGAGTTTGGAAAGAGCAACTAAATTTCCCAATCATTATTTTCCTTTCTATTCTCAACCTTTTTTATTTTCATATCTCATACTTTCTCTCTCTAGGGGAAAGAAAAATTATAATATTAGTAATAAAACATAGAGGGTCAAGGTTAGAGAAAGATATGAGTTTTTCATTTTAAATGATTTGTATGAAAATGAAGGTCAAGGTTAGAGAAAGATATGAGTTTTTCATTTTAAATGATTTGTATGAAAATGTCTCTTTGAATAGTAGTGGGATATGTTATAACTAATAAAAAATAGGGTAAACTAATTACATATACACATTATTAAAAAAAAAAATCAATTTTGTCCATATTATTAAAAGTCAATAATAAGGGTTTATAAGAGATATGCTTCTCCTAAGTAATGAAGACATGAAAGTAAAGGTATAAAAAGAGACATGTCTCCACATTAATATTTTATTTCATCATTAAAACAGTTCAATTTTATGTCATTTGTAAATTTCATTATTAAAATACTTCCATAACATTACCATCAATAATACAATGACAAAATAAGTTGTAAAAACATTAAAATAATTGTTATCACCATACAAATAAATATTTAGGTTTTGATAAATAATACTAATGATTAAAAAAAACACCCTCATTACATTTTATTTTCTACATTAAAAAAATTAAAAAAAATTATTGTTTATATACCAAATAATTTAATCTCATTTAATTAATTGTATGGTATTTAAAAAAATTAAAAAAAATTATTGTTTATATACCAAATAATTTAATCTCATTTAATTAATTGTATGGTATTTAATAGTTAAATATCTCCTACCATTTATTCCATTGAAAAATTTAATAACGTTAATTTTAATATTATTCATAATAAGATGAAAAATGCACTTGACATTTTTGAATATAATAGTACAATATAAACCAGATACGAAATATCCACCTTCAATAACTGAAAAATAAAAATTTGATATAATTTAAATTAAAAGCAGATACTAAATATCCACATTCAATAACTGAAAAATAAATATTGAATATAATTAAAATTAAAAGAACGCATTTAATACTAAATATCCACATTCAATAACTGAAAAATAAATATTTAATATAATTTAAATTAAAAGAAGGTATTTAATGTCAATAACTTCTATGCCATTAAAATAAAACGCTACCAAACATTTTAATGTGCCATTTTAGGAAAAGTCTAATATGAATTAATGTGCCATTTTAGGAAAAGTCTAATATGAATCGATCTTCAAAATTTAATATTTCCTTTTTTGGGTTCAACGACACACCAATTGCCTTCAGAAATATTGATATCGGGAATGATTATTTATCTGTATGTTTTATTCAAATCCTATTACATTTAATATACGTCAACGGAAGAAAATACGAGGAATATCAAAACTGGGTTTGGAAGGGAATTAAATCATGAAACTGGTCGCGTCCAAATGGAATGCTAGTAACTATGATCTGCTGATGCGTGCTTTCCATCATTAATGAAAGTCTGATAATTCGTCAGTAACTCAGCCTTGCCACTCGCCTTCACCTGCTGCTCCTTCTTTGCTTTTCGACTGGGTGGACATGTTGGAACATGTCTGTTGCATTGAGGTCCGGGAGATTTTCCTGATGCCGCCTTTTCAAAGGAGGAATGAACATTCCTGCTTTTCTGTTCAGGTGGCGGTTGTGGAACATGGTGGTTGGGTTGACCTCTTGGAAGCTAAACCTCCTGCTTCAAGCTAAACCTAAAGCTAGACCACTTGGCCGCATAAAGCTAAACCTCCTGCTTCAACGGAAGAGTGAACATTACTGCTTTTATCCGTAATCATCTGCCTTTGCCTGCATGTGGCAGAACGTCGTGATAAGTAAGGTGAGAGCAGCAACTAGAAGAACCGACACATTGGTTTTCATTTTCATGGGCAATGGCATTATCATTTTACTTTTGTGCACTAAATAGATCGGAGGAATGATAACTTTTATGCCCTAAATACGATATCAGACGAATGATCGGTTGGTTAATGATGATGGATGAGATAATGCAAGTTATGGCTGATTTGCAATGCAGAGGAACTATTTCATGGATACAGACAATACTCACAGGGAAGGATAGTCTATAAATACATGACGCAGAGGGGGAGGAGCGGAGGAGTTCCCAGTTTTTATGGCTGAAATGGTGAATGAACCATGTACAGAGTCTTCGTTAGTAGATGCATTACATCCGTGATTGAATCATTCACCAGAGAATGGAAATCATTTCAGTTCAGATTTAATAAATACATGACATTGGATGAAACATTCGAAGAAAAATGGAAATCGTTAGAGTTCCGATTTAACAAGTACAATGCATTAGATATAAAATCATTCAGAGAGAGAAGAATTAGAACACATATCTGAACTAGATCGCGAGAATACAAAGGGAACAACCACGTTCCCCCAACCGTAGAATATGACAGCCAAATCACTTGTCCGATTCACCCCTAGCCTGACCATGAATCCATGAGGGCAAACTTGGAACCTCTTCCTCCGCAAATGTCTTTCCATTTCAACATACTCCCCTTGCCTCACACTCAATCCGTAGTGTTCATAACAGCAATAGAACTCAAAATCTTTTCCCCAACATACTTGGTAGCATCCTGCCTCCTCACATATGCTATTTATCAATTTTGGCCAGGTCTTTTTTCCCACCCTTGGGAATTTTCGGAGCTTTCTAAATCCCTGATTTGATTTTCAGTGGTTGCCAATGGCCAAATCTCTAATTTTTCACTTGTAATAATCAACCCAGAGGTAGTTCCAACATGTTCCCCACTCATGGAGTCATGGTCAGCTAATTTTTAACATGGTTGTTCCATTTGTCCTCTTGCAATTAATATAAATGTTTTGTTTTTATACAAGTGTCATAGTCAAATAGTTAGTTGAGTCCAATTAGAACTTTGCCCAACATTCATAATAATTAATCACAATTATCAAATTCGAAATTCGAAATTGCCATAAATGGCAAAAACTTTCCAAATTCGAATTTACTAAAAATAGAAATAAATTTCCAGCAAATTTAAATTCCAAAAATATATTTTTTTGGGAGGATATCCTAGTATGTCTAGTACAACTTGCTACAGGAACAAAAAGGAATGTTACAAGTCTTGTTAAAGGTTGTGAAATTAGTATGAATGGTTTTAAAACTTAAGGATATTTGAATGTTTTACACCTAGGATCATATGATGTATTAATCATCATGGACTAGTGAGAAAATATAAGGTAATTCTAAATTGTTATGAAAAACATTAGGAATACCAAGAACCATTAATATTAGAAAGATCCCATCCTTGCAAATTAAAATATTTGTTTGTAAGGGATGCAAAGTATTTGTTGTTCATGTATTAGATAATGAAAAAGAAGAAAGTAGGAATGATATAGAAAATTTTCCTATATTACAAGAATTTCAAGGTGTACTCCAAGAGATTCCTCGATTACCTCCTAAGAGAGAGATATATTTCTCTATATACTTACTACCTGGAGCGGTGCTAGTTTCAAAGTCTCCAAAGGATCCAGTGCTAGTTTCAAAGTCTCCAAAGGATCCATATTAGATGAATATTTTAGAACTTAATGAACTACAATATAAAATTCAAGAATTAATAGACAAAAAATATATTGAACCAAGTGTATCTCCTTGGTGAGCACTGATACTATTTGTCACGAAGAAATATGGAACCTTACGACTATGTATAGACTATCGACAACTTAATAAAATAAAAATTAAAAATCGATATCCTTTACCCCGTATCGATGATCTATTCAATCATGTACGTAGGGCAACGGTCTTTTCAAAAATCAATTTAGAAGAAAGATATCATCAAATAAGAATTAAAGGCGAAGATATATACAAAACATCTTTTAGGACACGATATGGGCATTACGAGTTTGTAGTGATATTATTTGGGTTAAAAAATGCCCCATCTTCATTCATGTGTCTAATGAATAGTATTCTAATTATATACTTAGATAAATTTATAATAGTCTTCATTGATGATATATTAATCTACTTAAAGAATGAATAAGATCATGAAGAACACTTTAGAATAGTTCTACAAATATTGAGAGAATAGAATCTATATGCTAAACTTCGTAAATGTGATTTTTATAGGGACAAAATTCAATATTTAGGACATGTATTTTCTAAAGAAGGAATAGTTATTGACCCTGAGAAAATAAAATCCATTATCGATTGGATTATTCCAAAGCATGTTTTAGACATAAGATCATTTATGGGTATAGAAGGCTATTAATGAAAGTTTATTTAATGGTTTTCAAAGATTGTGCATCCTATAACATCCCTACAAAAGAAAGGAACAAAATTTATATGGTTTGAAAATTACCAAAAAAGTTTTGAAAAACAGAACATCTCCTAACAACAACTCCTAAACTAAAAATAACAGATCTCCATATAAGGACTTTGCTATATGCATGGATGCATGGATTGAAGATCTGGGAGGAGTAATAATGTAGGATAATAATTTAATTTCTTATGAATATAGGAAGCTTAAGGAACACAAAAGACATCATGTAACACAGAACTTAGAAATAGTTGCGATAATACATGCACTAAAGATGTGGAGACATTATTTGATAGGACGGAAATTCTTATTGATGTCACACAATATTGATTTAAAGTACCTATTTGATAAAAATAATCTCAATACTCTACAAGGAAGGTGGTTATCCTTATTCAGCGAATACGATTTTGAAATAAGACATATAAAGAGAAAATAAAATAGGGCAGTTGACTAATTGAGAAAACATACAAAATTTGATTTATACAATTACGAGAATTAATAATGAAACATATTTAAAGTAAAAAGTGAAGATTGTGTCTAAAAAGGATGTAGAATATCAAAGTATTAAATCAAAATTGACAGAAAATCAAGTTGAAACTGAAAAACCAAACTTCGGACTTTCTAAAAATTGATTGTTGATGTATAAATATAGTTTGTATATACCTGAAGCAAAGGAAATTAAATTACTAATATTGAATGAATTACATACAAATCATTATTCTTGACATCTTGGCTATCAAAAAATAATTACTATGTTAAGAAAGGAATTTTATTGGCCTAACATGAAAGGAGAAATTGTTGAGTACTTAGCTAAGTGCATAGAATGTCAACAAGTTAAAGTTGAACATCGACATCTAGTAGGATTATTACAACCCCTACCCGTTCCTGAATGGAAATGAGAAATTATAAGTATGGAATTTATAACAGGTTTTTCCTTAAAGTAGTAAACATAATGATTCTATAATGTTTGTTGTTGATAAATTGAGTAAATAAGCACACTTCATACTAGTTAAATCCACTTATAAATCCATTAACATAGCATATATATTTATGAAGGTAACCTTTCGACTATACGGAATTTCTAAAACTGTAATCTGAGATAGAGATACAAAATTTACAGGAAACTTTTGGAAAGCCCTATTTAAAGGATTAGACACATAATTAAACTTTAGTACTACTTACCATCCTCAGACAGATGGGAAAATTGAAAGAACTAATAAAATAGTAGAATACATGCTCATAATGTATTTTATGGATAGAACAAACAAATGGGAAGAATATATACATTTGGCTGAATTCACATATAATAATCATTACCAAGCTTCAGGTACACTTAGTCCTTCTGAAATTCATTATGGAATAAAATGTAATACCCATGTTTCCTTGAGTAATCATGTAAATAGATTAATGATAGGACCTGAAATGTTAAAGTAAATGGAACTAACAATAAAGAAAGTACAACAAAATTTGAAAGTAGCACATGACAGGAAGAAAATATATGCAGACTCCGAAAGAACTCCAAGGGAGTTCAATATTGGAGACCATGTGTATATAAGAGTAAGACCAAGAGGAGTTCTTTAAGATTGAGAAAGTATATTAAATTAACTCCTAGATATTGTGGTCCCTTTGAAGTGCTTACATGAATAGGTCCTGTAGCCTATCATCTTGCACTTCCAGCCATGGTAAAAGTACATGATATATTCCATGTTTCCTTATTAAAAAAATGTATACATGACCCTACTCATGTTATGGAGTGGAATATAATACAGGCGGAGCCCGAGGGCTAGTTCCCAGTATATCTAGATCATATTCTCAATAGGAGGGAGTTTACACTATGGAATTGATCCATTGGACATGTAAAGGTGCAGTAGAGGTACCTTAGTCTTGAAAAGGCTACATGGGAAATGGAGGATCATATGCAGAAGGCATATCCATTTATGTTCGAGAATGAGCCAGATCAAAATTAGATAGTTAAGTTCTAAGGGGTGGTGGATGTGATACCCAAAAATTTCGAACTCAATTATTTTTTATTCTTTTGTTATCAACACATTATTTATCCTAGTGATCTAATTCAAAACTTCTTGTTTTAGCAATTATTTTATTAATAAAAAAGAAAAGAAAAAAGAAATCACATGTGAAGTGGGATTGTTAGAAGAGAAAATATGTTGATCCAGAGAGAACTACAAAGTGATAGCAGAAGGGGGACAAGTGGTGAATATTTGTTGAGTTAACTCAACAAAAGTGAGACAAGATCTCATTTTTTTAGGAACATGTGTAAAAATCAGAATGACAGGTGTTAAATGAGAAAAAGTCAATTTGACAGGTAGGCAATGAGAAGGAGGCTCGTACAAATGTCAAATATGTAGGAAAATATTATAAAAGAAAAGATAACAAAAAGAATGGTATGCCATTCTGATCAGATGTGAAATATGAGAAATAATTACATGAAACAGATAAATCTTCACGTACTACTTATAACCCTATGGAGCTACAACAAGTCACTTGGACAATTTATTGGATCAGGATTTAGCTCAGGGGTGACAGAGTGGGAATATGTGGAAACTTTGATATAAGGTTGAGAGGAACAACCCACTTGACGTGTGTTTTCCTCCAAGGAATTCTTAGTTACATGTTTTTCTTCCATTTTGTTCTGGATTGAATTATTGTTCCTTTAGTAATCAGTGGATATTCTATTATGGTTATTTTATTGTTCAATTATAATTATGAGATACTATATTCGAGTAAATTTGATGTTTTATTTGTAAATTATGGTTAAATATTTAACGATTCAAATCTAACTAGAGATTATATGTTCTCACTTATTTCATTTTAGTATATGGTTTCCATGATATATTCTAAAGTATTGATTATATCCACAATTAGGTTCAATTGCATAAAGTATAAATAGAATTGTATCACAGAGGAATACTATGTAAATTGGAGTACAACCAACATGCCATATGCTAAAACGATAATGCTATCGCAGTGAACAAAATTATAGAGTATATATACATAGATGAAAACTATATTAGTGGAAATACAACCAAGAGGATAAATGCTAAACAATAATTTTGTTTCCATGAATAAAATCTAGAATGTAAACATAAGGTTAATGGTATCAACAATTAAGTACATAATGACAAGTTTGAACGAGTCTGATAATTTATGTAATACTCTTTAAATAAAAATGAAACTAAGAAAATTATAAGAGCATGGAAAGTAAAGGGTCGAACAACTCACAACTATAAACTGAAAAAATAAAAGGAAAGTTTTCCATTAATAAATAGTTAACAGAGCTGCATCATTATCGACCTGACTCTGTAAATTGAAGGGAGTGAAATCCCTTTTAACATAGATAGGGGATTAGCCCAATATTAGTTTTAAATGAAAAAAGAGTAATAGAACCCTCATACACAATGATACGTTCAGAGAATCTTTGCAAAAAAAATGCAGAGAAAATAACAAATACACTTCTTATTGTTTAAAATATACAAAAATAGTCGACAGAGCTAGGATAAGTAACCATCCCACTAATTCAAACATAGGAGATGGTAAAAAACCCTCATCCGTATCTAGGGTATACTTTAGAAACCAAGTTACCTCTCAAGGTTGAACACCCTGGCTAAGAAACCATATCCATTACCTTCCACAAGGTTTTCAAATGCAAAAATTAGAGTGGCACCTCTGTATGGTAAATTATTAGAACTAGAAAAGAAAAACACTCAAGGTAAACTTACAAGGTTTTGCGGGAAGTTGATTCAGGATGAACCCTACAAGTTTGTTTGAACACACCTGCATGGATGCGCAACTATTAAAAAAGGAAACCAAAACTTTTATAAGGAAAATGATGAAGAGTTAGAGTATGAATTTGTTACCAGGTGTAACTTGTACCCAAAATGGGACTCAAAAGAATGGTTCAACCAATGAGAGCCATATTTCCTTTCTTATGTGTACCCTCACACACAGAAAAGGGCCAGTCATTTGTCAAAGTATCAAAAAGCAATATTTGTTATCACTAAGAAAATTATATAAGAAGCACAAGGTAACTAGAACATTCATTTCCCAGAATGGCATGTAAGGTTTCCGAACCAAAAAAGAAGGCAAGGTCATGAAAGCGACAGTAATGTGAGTATTACACAAAATAAAGAAAATGTGCATACTAGCTTCAACTAGAGATATAAAATAAACACCTTCGACAACTTCAGTAATGGAACCCTCTAAATAAATTACGATATCACTTATCAAATTAAAGATAGAAGCACTAACCAGGATTAGGCGGAATCTCCCAAATGACCAAGCGAATCTTGAGATTTGAATGAAAATGGTAAGAATCAAGAGATAGTATAGGTATGTGACAAAAAAACCACAAGCTCACGGTAGAGAAACCTTGATAAGAAGAGGTCGAACGCTAGATCCCTACTAAACTCAAACAAGAAGGAACCCTCATCTTCCGCTGCAATATTGCCAAAACAATGAAATGAATGTCGAAAATTGGGTGGTGTGGTTGGGTCAATACTCCCGAGCTCTCATCCCAAGATGGTATGATGAGATTGTGAAAGCGGATCTGCTTGTCAGGGAGTCTTCTAAAATAGATGCTCAAATTTTTTGAAGGACATGTTGCTAGATCTAAGTGAGGCATGTACTCAGATATTAGTGATCACCTTAGAGAAAATAACACAACATAGAGACAAAAATAAAAATGTTGCTACAGGAGGTTGATGCCTTGCCTAGCGTTTTACATGGTCCATTGGGTGCTGGACAGTGACCGTTTCCTCAAGAAGTGGTGGCTCAAGTAGTTTTAAATTGTTGATGTTTAGCATGGTATGAATCCCCAAATGTGGTGGAAGATCCAACCGATAATCATTTTTTCCGATGCGATCCAAAAATATATATGGTCCATATCACAATGGGTGCAGCTTATGGTGACGCCCTTTCAAGCATTGCTTGTCCATTTGCAGCCAAACTTTGTCTCCTGATTAGAATTGCAATGTGATTTTGTGTTTATCATGATGTTGCTTGTAAGGAGTCAGATGCTTTCTTGTGTCGTTGTGCTAAATTATGAATGAAGTGTTGATCGATCTTTTGGTCTCGTTGATGGTGCGCTGAACTTGAAGGAGTCAAATTGAGTGGCATCTCGGTGGGTGAAAGTGGTTGGAAGCCAAAGAAAACCTCGAATGGAGAGAAGCCTGTGGAAGAATGTGTAGCTATGTTGTAGCCATGCTACAAAATGTGAAGATAAGCATCTCATTGCTTATTTTTGATGAATGAGCTGTGCATAGCATGTACCAATGTATGATTGACCACCTTTCCTTGTCCGTCGTTCTGTGGATGGAATAACATGGAAACTTGAAGCTAGAAGCCTAGTAAGGACCATAGAGTACACTAAAAGGAATTAAGGAATCAGGAGTCGTGATAAAAAATGATGCTACTAGGAAGGCCAAACATGTTGGATGAATAGTTCGATTGTTTGCATGGAAGAAGTTGTTTTATGGCAAGGGAGAAAGAGCGCCATCTTGGAGAACTGACATATTGGAAAGTGGTTGGGAGACCACTCAGGAAATCCATAGAAATCGATTCACATGGGAAAGAGGGGATAATAAAAGGATGATATATACCATGTTTGAGATTAGATGGTTTCCTTTGTGAGTAGAGAGAACAAGCTCTCATGAAACTATCAACCTGCTTGGACATAGCAAGCCAATAGAAGTGGCGTTGGAGGTCTAGGAGTGTTTTTGCATTCTTGAAGTTACCACCACAAGAGAAAACATGCACTTTTGTGATGAGGATAAAATGGTCCTCTGATTGTGGCACACACATTTGATTAAGGCAATATATCCATCCCTCCAGAATGGTGTAATATAGAAATGGTTTACGATTGATAACTGTGGGTTGTTTTAATGCTAACCATATTTCTTTAAAAGTGGTATCTCCTTCATACATGTCTTTCCAACTATCATAGGATGCACATCCAACTGCTAAGATATTCATCACTTGTCCTGGTGGTTTTCTTAATAAATCGATCATCTTATTCACAATTCCCCTTTTATATTTAATAACCAAGTGAAATTGTTGGATATATGCTGCCCACTTTATATGTCACTATGCTTGTATCTTACTTTGTGATTTGATGAAGATAAGTGGATGATGATTCGTGTGTAGGATTGTATCTTTTCCCAAAATATAATGGAGTCATTGCTTCAGTGCTTGGACCAATCTATATAATTATTTATCATAAGTATTGTAGTTGATCTTTACGGCCGATAGTGTCTCTAAATGGTAGGCTACATGATGACATCCTTGGTTAAGTTCAACACCAATCGCAAATTGAGAAGCATCTGATTCAATTTCAAATGGTTGGACCAAGTATGGAAAGTGAAGGATTGACAGAGAGAATAAGGCTTGCTTCAATTTATCAAAGTGGTGTTATGCATGAGAAGACCATATACATTTTTCCTTGTTTGTTAACTAATATGATGGATGATCCAACTGTGAGAAATGGTAGACAAATTTGCAGTAGAAATTGATGCCTCTCATAAAGATTTTAAGAATATAGGTAGGTGTTGGTGCTCGCCATGCAAAAATTGCTTACACCCGTGTGGGATCTGGGCGTACACCTGTAGATTCCACAATGAATCCTAAATATTGCACTGAACTTTGTACAAAACATGAATTTTTCTCTTTCACTTGCAGTTGATGTTGTCTAAGAAATGCCAATACTGTGCGCACATGTTGCATGTGTTCCTCCCATGAGCTGCTAAAATCCAAAAAATCATCAAGATAAATAACAAGGAACTTAATGAGATGTGGCTGGAAAATGTCGTTGATGAGAAGCATGACTGTGGTCAGTGTGTTGGTCAAGACAAAAGGCATAACCAACCATTCATAAAGACCAAACTTAGACTTGAAAGATGTTTTCGAGATATCACTCGGTTGCATGGGCACTTGATGGTATCTAGAAGTCAGAACCATATTTGTGAAGAAAGAATCCCCTTGCAGATGGTCGAGGAGATCTCGATCTAGGGTAGTGGATATCGGTTTTAATGGTGGTTTTGTTCAGGGATCGATACTCGGTAACAAGATGCCATTCTGAAGTGTCTTTCTTGGTAATAATGAAGGTTGGAGAGGCAGAAGGGTAAGAGGAAGGTTTTATGTCGCTGGCTTCAAGAAGTTGGCCAATTTGTCATTCTATTTCGGTGGCCTCCTTGGGATCCAAGAGATAGGTGGGTGCGTTGGGTAGAGTTGTGCCCGGTATTGGATCGATGGAATGTAAAATTTCTTGGGATGGTGGGAGTCCATTTGGTGGGTGAAACACATATGCAAATTCATGTAGTAGTGGAAAAACCTCTGGGGGGAGGGGCGGGTTAGTAAGGTTATCAAGTTTAAGAGGTCATATTAAACACAACAAGGCCTTTTTAAAATTAATGAGATGGTGAGTGGTTGTGCTATCAATTCACGGTGGTGGTGATGCGACAGATGAGGAAGTAAGTACATAGGTGCACCCGGCATGTTTAATATGGTACTGATGATTTTTATCTTGATACATTTCTTTTCGATCCTTTTGGTAAGGAAGATTGAGAAGGAGATCACCACAATCTAATGGGGAGACATCCCAAGTCACAGTTTCATGGAAAGAACCAATGGAAAAAGTGATAGTGCATCATATAGAAATATTAATTCAAGGAATGCCCTTTTGCATTCATCCAAGATGATAAGGATCGAGGTGTGGGGCTGTGGGGAGTTTAAGATGTTGGACTAAATCTTGTGAAATGATATTCTTTCGACAGCCATTGTCGAGAATGAGAGTGGCTAGTTTGGTTTTGATTTGGCAGTTGTGAGTGAAGAGAGGAATGTTAGGGTGACCTGGTTATGGTTTGGTCATGAGAATGAGAGAGGGGTCGGCTTCAGTGCAGTTGACAAGGGAAATGGTCTCTGCGGGTTTGGTCAAATCTATTGAATTGACCTTGGCCATGAAGGTATTATTGTTGCAGATATTTTTAAGCGTGTGACAGTTCACAGAATGGTGGTAGTTGGTTTTGTGAAAAGTACACTAGAATGAATTCTTGGATGTGGAGGAAGAAGCTAAGTGAGGTCTCGGTTGGGGATTTGGTGGAGTAACACTGGAGGTGTGATAAGTGGGGAAGCTGGTACGAGGAGCTCCATATTAGATGAATATTTTAGAACTTAATGACCTACAATATCAACTTCAAGAATTAATAGAAAAAACATATATTCAACCAAGTGTATCTCCTTGGGGAGCATCGATACTATTTGTGAGGAAGAAATATGGAACCTTAATACTATGTATAGACTATTGACAACTTAATAAAATGACAATTAAAAACAAATATCATTTACCCTGCATCGATGATCTATTCGATCATGTATGTGGGTCAACATCTTTTCAAAAATCGATTTACAAGAAAGATATCATCATGTAAGAATTAAAGGAGAAGATATATACAAAACATCTTTTAGGACACAATATGGGCATTACGAGTTTGTAGTGATATCATTTGGGTTAAAAAATGCCCCAGCTTCATTCATGTGTCTAATAGATAAATTTCTAATAGTCTTCATCGACGATATACTAATCTACTTAAAGAATGAATAATATCCCGAAGAACACTTAAGAATAGTTCTACAAATATTGAGAGAATAGAAGTTATATGCTAAACTTAGTAAATGTGATTTTTATACGGACAAAATTCAATATTTAGGACATGCATTTTCTAAAGAAGGAATAGTTATTGACCCTGAGAAAGTAAAATCCATTAAGGATTGGATTATTCCAAAACATGTTTCAGACATAAGATCATTTATGGGTATAGCAGGCTATTACCGAAAGTTTATTTAATGGTTTTCAAAGATTGTGTATCCTATAACATCCCTACAAAAGAAAGGAACAAAATTTATATGGTCTGAAAATTGGCAAGAAATTTTTGAAAAACAAAAACATCTCCTAACAAAAACTAAAAATAGCAGATCCATATAAGGACTTTGCTATATGCATGGATGCATGGATTGAAGGACTGTGAGGAGTAATAATGTAGGATAATAATGTAATTTCTTATGAATATAGGAATCTTAAGAAACACAAAAGACATCATGTAACACACGAATTAGAATTAGCTGCAATAATACAGGCACTAAAGGTGTGGAGACATTATTTGAAAGGACGAAAATTCTTATTGATGTCGAGCAATATTGATTTAAAGTACCTATTTGATAATAATAATCTCAACACTCTAAAAGGAAGGTGCTTATCCTTATTAAGTGAATACGATTTTGAAATAAGACATATAAAGAGAAAATAAAATAGGGTAGTTGACTCTTTGAGAAAACATACAAAATTTGATTTGTACAATTACGAGAATTAATAATGAAACATATTTAGAGTAAAAAGTGAAGATTGTGTCTAAAAAGGATATAGAATATCAAAGTGTTAAATCAAAATTGATAGAAAAACATGTTGAAACTGAAAAAACGGACTTCGGACTTTCTAAAAATTGATTGTTGATGTATGAAAATAGGTTTCATATACCTAAAGAAAAAGAAATTAAATTACTAATACTGAACGAATTACATACAAATCATTACTCTTGACATCTTGGCTATCAGAAAATAATTACTATTTTAAGAAAGGAATTTTATTGGCCTAAAATGAAAGCATAAATTTTTAAGTACTTAGCTAAGTGCATAGAATGTCAACAAGTTAAAGTTAAAGTAGTAAACATAATGATTCTATAATGTTTTTTGTTGATAAATTGAGTAAATAAGAACACTTCATACTAGTTAAATCCACTTATAAATCCATTAACATAGCATATATATTTATGAAGGAAATCTTTCGACTACACGGAATTCCTAAAACTATAATCTCAGATAGAGATACAAAATAAAGTCTTAGACACACAATTAAACTTTACCACTCCTTACCATCCTCAGACAGATGGGAAAATTGAAAGAACTAATCAAATAACATAATACATGCACATAATGTATTTTATGGATAGAACACACAAATGGGAAGAATATCTACATTTGGTTGAATTCACATATAATAATCATTACCAAGCTTTAGGTACACTTAGTCCTTTTGAAATTCATTATGGAATAAAATGTAATACCCATGTTTCCTTGAGTAATCATGTCAATAGATTAATGTCAGGACCTGAAATGTTAAAGTAAATGGAACTAACAATAAAGAAGCTACAACATAATTTGAAAGTAGCACAGGACAGGAAGAAAATCTATGCACACTCCGAAAGAACTCTAAGGGAGTTCAATATTGGAGACCATGTGTATATAATAGTAAGACCAAAACAAGTTCTTTAATATTGGGAAAGTATACTAAATTAACTCCTAGATATTGTGGTCCCTTTGAAGTGCTTGCACGAATAGGATTTGTAGCCTATCATCTTGCACTTCCAGCCATGGTAAAAGTACATGATATATTCCATGTTTACTTATTAAAAAAATATATTCATGATCCTACTCATGTTATGGAGTAGAATATAATACAGGCGGAGCCCGAGGGATAGTTCCTAGTATATCTACATCATATTCTCGACAGGAGGGAGCTTACACTCTGGAATCGAGACATTGGACATGTAAAGGTGTAGTAGAAGAACCTTAGTCCCAAAGAGGCTACATGGGAAATGGAGGATCATATGCAAAAGGCATATCCATTTATGTTCGAGAATGAGCCAGATAAAAATTAGATAGTTAAGTTCTAAGGGGTGGTGGATGTGATACCCCAAAATTTCGAACTCAATTATTTTTTATTCTTCTGTTATGAGCACATTATTTATCCTAGTGATCTAATTCAAAACTTCTTGTTTTAGCTATTATTTTATTAATAAAAAAGAGACAAAAAAAGAAAGCACACGTGAAGTGGGATTGTTAGAAGAGAAAATCCATTGATCCAGAGAGAACTACCAAGTAATAGCAGAAGGGGGACAAGTGGTGAATATTTGTTGAGTTAACTCAACAAAAGTGAGACAAGATCTCAATTTCTTAGGAACATGTGTAAAAATCAGAATGACAGGTGTTAAATGAGAAAAAATCAATTTGACACATAGGCAATGAGAAGGAGGCTCGTACAAATGTCAAATATGTAGAAAAATATTATAAAAGAAAAGATAACAAAGAGAATGGGATGTCATTCTGATGATATGTGAAATATGAGAAATAATTACATGAAACAGATAAATCTTCACGTACTACTTATAACCCTATGGAACTACAACAAGTCACTTGGACAGTTTATTGGATCAGGATTTAGCTCAGGGGTGACAGAGTGGAAATATGTGGAAACTTTGATATAAGGTTGGGAGGAACAACCCACTTGACGTGTGTTTTCCTCCAAGGAATTCTTAGTTACATGTTTTTCTTCCATTCTGTTCTTGATTGAGTTATTGTTCCTTTAGT
>SNQJ01S0011034.1:221522-242198 GCA_010110895.2 Picea sitchensis
ATGGAAGTGTGTCATGTTAATTATAACCTTACCACATGATCTACAATGCAACTAGAAGTATGCTATAAACTACCACATAGGACAAACAAGTTTAATTCTTTTTCACATAGAAACTATTACGACTAAAAGGTAATATTGCAAAATGGATTCCTTGTAAGCGACAACTTATTAATGTGTACTACATTTTACTTATTCAAAAAAAAATTATTGTTGGAAAAAAAATTATATGGGTATGTGACAACTTTCTACAGAGTATTTTTTTTTAGCCTAAATGTCTATTTCATCATTTTGCTTCTCAATTTTTTCCATATCATACATGTAAGGATTATATCATGGAGGAATGATTATCTCCATAACCCACCCTTTCTACCTTAAAAAAGAGGGAGAATTAGAAATAAAGACAAATTATACAATGTAGAAAAACTAACTAACAAATCAAACCTAAAATAATAAAATCATCAAATCCGGAGATAGATGTAGTTGTGGATTATGAGAATATGTCGATATTCATCAAGTGATTCACAACTTGCTTATCCTATATAACCATAGACTTCAAACAAAATTTGCAATAATTCTTTTATAAAAATGCTATCATGGGGTTCTATCATAATCCTTTTATTAGAAAATACATTTTCATTAGCCTCTGCAACATTTTCCTTGCTTTGTTGGTATCATAGATATCACTCCTGATAAAACATCCATAACAACCCCATAACTCCAAGGCTATGGTGTTCATCCGATGACCAACCTAAATAAGCCACATTAAACTTCATTTCCTTCATATTGCCTCAAAATTCCTAAAAATAATTTGAGAAACATCACAGTAATAGAATAACGTATCCTTGCGACATTGATCTTGGTGAGTGTACTTATCTCAAAATCCACACAATCTTTTTTGATATTGGTCACTCTTCTTATTGGAAAACCTATATAGTTTTCCTTATTTGTATATTGCAAAAATTTCATGGGTTTCTTGCTTTGTAAATTGTAGTGGATAATCCATTAAAATATCTCATCGCAACAAATCTTATAATATAATTTTTATTCTTTAAAATGTTAAAAAAATAACACATTGTCTATCCAAAGAACAAAACTTGTCCTGATATGAGAAAAAATCAACTAGAAGATGAGATCTATACAATGAACACAACATGTCCCAATATGAGAAAAAACCAACTAGAATATGAGACCTATGCAATACAAGTAGGAATAAAGTGCACTCATTATAGAGTTTCCATAAACACCTTGATGCCTCTTTGTAGCAAGAAATATCCCACTCTTTGATGATTTGTGTGTTATTCTTCAATATCCCACTACTTGATGATCTACTCAACTGTGCAACAAAAAACTATATAGTAAGAATGTAACCCCTTCCCCTTTTAGCAGCCCATTATTTAAGATAGATTGGCATCCATCGAGGGATAAGGTGAGGATTAGGGTTTTTACATACCTCAACACACAATTTTTGTTAGTTTTTTCTACCCTTTACAACATTCTTGAAAATCCACATGTGGCATGTCACTAGCGTGATATGTGTGAGTAATGGAAGTAGACGTGGCATCCACATAATTCCTTGGTGGTCAACAAGATAATTCAAAATGTGGGAGACATAACTTTCACATATAAGCTCCAATTGAGATAAATTATGTGTCATTGTAAATTTATTGATGTGATTTTTACATTGGCTATTTAGGGTATCAAATGGTCTATGGGAGGTAATAGACTCCAAATCAACAAAGTTGTATGTGCCCATAAAGTATGGCCTATAAGATAGTACATGCAATGTTTTTCATCCAAAAAGTACCAAAATATATGACAAATTATATATTTATTCATTTTGTACCACTACTTTTCTCAGTGCTTCCTCCTCCTCCCACACTATACATTAAAATGTGAATGAAGGAATTTCTAAATGCTTGATTTCTTGAAGGTATTCTACAAATGTGAACATAATATTTGGCTTGTTGCAGTCAAATTGAAATTTGAAAACCTTAATCCTTAAAATGGTGACAATGCTTCCTTTCAAGGCCCATGAGAGAGATGCTATAAAAATATTGATAAAAAATTGCAATTATTGAAACAATGTGGTGCAATGTTCACTACCAAGAGAAATGGTTGTAGATAAATACCTTGAATTAGTGATAATGAATGGATTTCAGGAAATTCAAAGGTTTCTCATTCAAAGTGGTAGTTTCAAAGCATGCCAAATTTGAGTTTGGAAAGAGCACCTAAATTTCCCAATCATTATTTCCCTTTCTATCCTCAACCTTTTTTATTTTCATATCTCATACTTTCTCTCTCTAGGAGAAAGAAAAATTATAATATTAGTAATAAAACATAGAGGGCCAAGGTTAGAGAAATAAGTTTTTCATTTTAAATGATAGTATGAAAATGTCTCTTTAAATAGTAGTGGGATATGTTAAAACTAATAAAAAATAGGGTAAATTAATTACATATACACATTATTAAAAAAAATTCAATTTTGTCTATATTATTGAAAGTCAATGATAAGAGTTTATAGGAGATATGCTTTTCCTAAGGAATGAAGACATGTAAGGAATGAAGACATGAAAGTAAAGGTATAAAAAGAGACATGTCTCCACATTAATATTTTATTCCATCATTAAAACCAGTTCAATTTTATTAAAACCAGTTCAATTTTATGTCATTTGTAAATTCCATTATTAAAATACTTCCATAACATTACCATGAATAATACAATGACAAAATAAGTTGTAAAAGCATTAAAAGAATTGTTATCATGATACAAATAAATATTTAGGTTTTGATAAATAATACTAATGATTAAAAAAAACATCCTATCACATTTTATTTCCTACATTAAAAAAATATTGTTTATATATCAAATAATTTAATCTCATTTAATTAATTGTATGGTATTTAATAGTTAAATATCTCCTACCATTTATTCCATTGAAAAATTTAATAACATTAATTTTAATATTATTCATAATAAGATGAAAAATGCACTTGACATTTTTGGATATAATAGTACAATATAAACCAGATACGAAATATCCACCTTCAATAACTGAAAAATTAAAATTTGATATAATTAAAATTAAAATCAGATACTAAATATCCACATTCAATAACTGAAAAATAAATATTTAATATAATTTAAATTAAAAGAAGGTATTTAATGTCAATAACTTCTATGCCGTTTCAATAAAACGCTACCAAACATTTTAATGTGCCATTTTAGGAAAAGTCTAATATTTTTTTTTTTTTTATACTAGGGGAATCGGTAACAACTGCAGTATCGTACCCTTATAACCTCTAGGGAGAAACGCACAGCCCCCTCCGAGTAAATCGAGGTGAGAATCGACCTTGAAACCTCATTTTACATAGTTCCTTCCATTTACACGGCACTTGCCAATCAGTCTAGAAAAATCTAATATGAATCGATCTTCAAATTTAATTTTTTTTTGGTTAAAAGGACACACCAATTGCCTTCGAGAGACTTGTTCAGAAAGATTGATATCGGGAATGATTATTTGTCTGTATGTTTTATTCAAATCCTATTACATTTAATATACGTCAACGGAAGAAAATACGAGGAATATCAAAACTGGGTTTGGAAGGGAATTAAATCATGAAACTGGTCGCGTCCAAATGGAATGCTAGTAACTATAATCTGCTGATGCGTGCTTTCCACCATTAATGGAAGTCTGATAATTCGTCAGTAACTCGGCCTTGCCACTCGCCTTCACCTGCTGCTCCTTCTTTGCTTGTCGACTGGGTGGACATGTTGGAACATGTCGGTTGCATTGAGGTCCGGGAGATTTTCCTGATGCCGCCTTTTCAAAGGAGATTTTCCTGCTTTTCTGTTCAGGTGGCGGTAGTGGAACATGGTGGTTGGGTTGACCACTTGGAAGCGATTGGCATAAAGCTAAACCTCCTGCTTCAACGGAAGAGTGAACATTACTGCTTTTATCCGTAATCATCTGCCTTTGCCTGCATGTGGCAGATACTTCCATAAACGAAAACGTCGTGATAAGTAAGGTGAGAGCAGCAACGAGAAGAACCGACACATTGGTTTTCATTTTCATGGGCAGTGGCATTATCATTTTACTTATGTGCGCTAAATAGATCGGAGGAATGATAACTTTTATGCCCTAAATACGATATCAGAGGAATGATCGGTTGGTTAATGATGATGAATGAGATAATGAAAGTTATGGCTGATTTGCAATGCAGAGGAACATAATGATTTCAGGGATACAGACAATACTCACAGGGAAGGATAGTCTATAAATACATGACGGAGAGGGGGACCAGCGGAGGCGTATCCGAGTTTTTAGGTCTGAAATGGTTGAATTGTAGTATGAACCATGTACAGAGTCTTCGTTCGTAGACTACACGGGATAGAATTTAAAAGTCGCCGTTCAAAGTTGCGATTATTTCAAGTACAGAGTCTTCATTCGTAGACCACACGGGATAGAATTTAAAAGTCGCCGTTCAAAGTTGTGATTATTTCAACATTGCAGGGTTGAATAAACGAGTGTAGGAAGAGCGCGAGGAATAAGAGTATAAGAGAGGGGTTGTGATACCTGACTCAACTTTTCTCATGTGGAACCCGGACAGACTCTTTCAATCCTCCTGTTATTGAATGGACTACCCTGTTATTGATTGTGTACATGTCACATTAAAGATATATATAGAGACAACTGGACTATTTTAATAAGGTTATAATAGACGATGAAGTATTAAAAAGAAACCACTCCCTTAAAAAACAACTTAGATGTAATAACAAACACCTTAAATGGAAAAAAAATATTTCCTAGTAGAGGACACTATTTTAACAGAATTGTTGTTGTGGTACTCAATACTTAAATTTGTCTTCGATGGAATTAAATACAACTGAAGAACATACCAATTCCATGCATAAAATGTAGTAATAATGAACAAACTCCAGTCAAAATGGCTTGAGTATTGACCATAAATTATTTTTAGGGATTGACATTAACAAGAACAACCATTCATATTGGAAATAGTGAACATCAAAGCTTAATATTCATGACAATGTTTTATAGTAGTAATGTCAATCACATCATTGTTTTCATTTGAATATTATGAAAAAAAAATATGTTGATATATCTACAATTTTTTTTTTAATAATTTGAACTTCTATCCTCAATTCCCTCCACTTAACAAGAAATTTTTTCACAAGGTAAAGTGAATGGTGTAGTTTTTTCTATCAATTTTTTTTCTTTAAATAAAATATTTAAATATTGTTAAAATAATGTCCAACATATTTGTAAAGATAAAATATGTATGTATGGTGGAACAAAATAATACAAAATATTTATTTATTTGTAACAAAGTGCATTTTAGCATGTATGTGTAATGGATTAATCAAGGAATAAAATAAAGTTTTAACAAATATCATTTCTCTTATATTTAAAAACCACTATTTAACCTTGTGTTATGTTTAAGTTAACAACTATTTGAATAAACATTATTAAATTTAATGAAATCCACATTAATGAATTTAATGAAATCCTTTTTAATAATTGGAAAATATCAGAACTACTAAAGTACAAAATACTACATCTTCACCCTTTCAATAATATATCCATTTGAATTAACATATATTCTATGTTAATGCTCCCTTCCCTACTTTGAAAGATACATAATTTAAAACTACGGAGAAGGACCTCTAGGCACATACTTCTAGATTACCTCCCAAAAGTAATTTTTTATAATAAAAATTCATTTTATGTATTTACCCTTTCCACTCACTCTCCTATTTGTTCAGATTTTATGTAATCAACTGAATATGGAATAAGAGACAAATGGTCTCCTTGGATTACCAAGGAGCAATTTTGAGTTGTAAACACCAACTTTCATCACACATTTCTATTCTTCGATGAGCTCCTTTCACATGGATTCATGGTAATTAATTCACCAATAGGAAGAATAAAATAGCGTTTCTTGGTTCACATGAGCATAGTTGAGTTCCAACTCTTTTCATATACTCATATTCTTGGTTCTCTTAGTGCAATGTGTTACTCAAACTGTAAATTTTAAACTATCAATTTAAAATTAAAATTACAAGTGTGAATGTTATAGTTATATATATTCTCTACAAATGAAGAGCATTTCCATGATTCATATTACAATTATTTTTGAAATTAAATTAATATTTATCTTCATTTATCATTCTTATAATCATAAGTCTATTCTTAAATTGGAAGGAAAGTGGGTATGTTTTTTATCTAATTCATATAGAATTAATGTGGAACCTGATGGTACACCTCCCAGGAACGATGCTTCACACATATAAAATCACAAGAACGACACATCAATAGTATCAAATCCCTCTTCAGGGTGCCTCTTTAGACTCCTAGGACAATTTATAGATATTTTGTTTCATATTGACATCACTTTGAATGCATATGGAATCGCAATACACTATGGCATATGGATATAGGATCACACTATAGTATGGGAGATAGATATGCATATGGGATTGTACTACATTATTGTCTCTATAAATGTCATCCTGGTATAAATACACACAAGCCACAATTAATCCACACAAGGAAATTGTAAATAAGAGCACACGATGATAGATTACTCAGCGATACAAATTCATAAGATAAAAACCAGAAAACAAAGGGGTTTGGTAGTAACTCCATTATGATAAAGTAAATGACTAAAACCAAGAGTTTGAATTGGGTATGACAGTAAAAATATCAAGCCAAAAACTCATAAACTCGAATAGGTTCGACAATATAACATTAAAAAGAAATTTATGAAGTAAAAGCTCAAAAATGGAATGGTTTGGCAGTAAGTATATTATAAGTTAGAAACCCATAAGTAACAATGGGATTGATAGTAGTAATGTAGGTGAAAAAGAAGAGACAAATACGAAATACATTATCCATGTGGTCACAAACAAATCTAAGTAAAAATCACATGAAAAACGATAAGAAAAGTACATGTAACCTCGCAGCATCAATGGAGTTCAAAAGTATTGCATTAGATGTTTCCATAGTAAGCCACAACATAACAGAAAAACTAGTAAGGTTTGAGAAAAATTGACAGAAAACCAAATGGTTATGACCAGAGCCAAAAGAACTAAAATGAAAACTCAAAAAGAAAAATGATCGAAAATCTAGGCCTTGGTCAGAATTATCTTGAAGGATTAACCCTAGGTAAGTAGGTAACACCTTTATACACATAACAATGATGCAAAGATGGTGGAAGGGATCGAGGCAGTTATGTCATGATATCTTCGACAGTTGTTGCACAAACCCATGTCAACAATGGTTGGCATCCCAAAAATTTAATCAAATGGTTATCCAGTTTTAAACACGGTAATATTCATAATAACCAAGGTTAAGTTGTAATCTCCAATAGCTTTAATAACTAGTCAAATAAAACGATAAATGTGCCATGGGAAAAACAATTAAGCAAGTTTATTATTAACTATACGAAAGTCGTGGCCAAGAATTAAACTATAATCACTATATATACATGTTCCATGAGATTTTAGCAAGTAGAAACTGCTGTGAAAGAAGTGTTATGGAATAAACCTTATCAAATGTTCAAATCATAACACTTAAGCATAAGTTGGATTATCATCGTGAACCTCAGACTCTGTCCATGGTCATGATCATAATCAACAACATTTTTAAGAAACAATTGGATTTATATAACTCATATGACGTTGTTTTATGAATCACAAAGACTATTTGAGTCAACAATCGAAACCATGTGTGACATCCCCCAAAATAAAATATTTTGGAAATTTAAATTTCTGGGAAATTATTCTGTTTTTGGTAAATTCGAATTTGGAAAAATTTGCCATCTATGGCAATTCCAAAATTTTAATTTGTTAGTTGTAATCAATTATTATGACTGTTGGGTAGAACTATGATTTTACCCAACTAACTATTTGACAATGACACTTGTTTAAAAGCATAATATTTTATATTAATTATAGGAAGACAAATGGAACAACCATGTTAAAAAACAACTGACCATGACTCCATGAGTGGGGAACATGTTGAAACTACCCCTGGGCTTACTTTTACAAGTGGTAAATTAGTGATTTGGCCATTGGCAGCCCCTGAAAATCAGGGATTTAGGAGGCTGCGAAAATTCCAAGGAAGGGAAAAGACTTAGGTAAGTTACAAATAAGCATATGTGAGGAGGCAGGACACTGCTAAGTATGCTGGGGAAAGAGTCTATTTTTTTTTTTTTCTTTTCACTTGTTGTTATGAACACTGGAAGGGTGTGAGACAAGGAGAAAACTGACTGGATTGAAGGACAATACTGTAGAGGGATTTCAAATTTCACCCTTATGGACTCATGGTCAGGCTAGGGGGTGAATCGGGCAAGTAATCGTGGCTGCTCGGTTCTACGATTGGGAGGAACGTGGTTGTTCCCTTTTTTTTCTTCGCAAGTTTGGTTCAAATATATTACTCTAAAAATCTATCTGTCTGAATGAATTTTTATTGGATATACTGTACATGTTATAGCTATACAGAAAAGAGTTCTAGTGTCTGTTGTTTTTTTAATGATCGTATAACTGTTGTAAGTGTTTTCCTATACCTAAAAATTCTGTATTCTACCTCTGTTGGACGAATTGGTTATTGCTATAGTGTGATCCTTGATGATGGAATGCATGCAATAACCTAGACAATGGTTGTTCAAAATTCAGTGAATAGACTGTAGGATTTAATTGTAGATTATTTTCGGAAATCAATTTTCAAGTAGAGTCGAATATGTGTCAGTGAGCAAACAGAGCTAATATATGCGTATATATGTTTTCAAACTTTAAACAGAGCCGAATATGTATCAGTGAGAAAACAGAGCTAATATATGCGTATATATGTTTTCAAACTTTAAACATAGTCGAATATGTAACAGTGAGCAAACAGAGCTATTATATGCATATATATGTTTTCAGACCCTAAACAGAGTCGAATATGTATCAATGAACGAACAGAGATATTATATGCATATATATGTTTTCAAAGCCTAAACAGAGTTGAATATGTATCAATGAACGAACAGAGCTATTATATGCATAAATATGTATCAATTTTTAGACAAAGTTGAATATGTATCAATGCACGAACAAAACCAATATATGCATATATTTCCATTCTGTAATTTAACTCAAAAAGAAAACATAATTCGTTTATATAGTCTAGAACGATTAAGCATAGGGGAGTGAACAGAATCCAGGAAGTGAAACTATTCTAAACGGGATGATTTAATCATGCTAGCATCATACTACAAGGTAGCGAATCAATCATTTCACCGATACATCATTAACGTTGACACTTCCTACTTATTCTGTGCACAGAAAGAATACAAGAATTTTAGAGCTGTGGCATTTCCATTTAGAATAACTAGCAAACAATTGTTTTGTATTTTACAAAAAGATTTTCCAAAGAAAAATTCAGAGTAGTGCAATCGATTCGAAGGATACAATCCCTCGAAAGTACAAAAACTTCTATAAAAGGAAACACAGAGTTTTTGGATTGTGAAACCCGCCTTCGAGCGATTTCTTTAGGGTAAACTCCAAATAGACAGTTTTAGATAACAAAAGACTACCCATACTGTCATAAACAAAATCCAATAATGATGGCCATTATAAGTATTAGAATTTTTCCGAAAGACTTTTAATGTACAGAGCGTCGAAGATAAGCCCTTTTTCCAAAATAGTTATCACAACAGAAACACTATGAACAAAATCTTGACTTCCATGCTTGATTTAAGAAGCAAGCTGAAACCCATTTTTATGGAACCCGAGTACCTTTGTCACATTGAGCAGAGGCCGATACATGCACCGAGGAGTGAACATCCCTACATTCAGCCATCACAGGAAAGTGTTAGCAAAGTATTAAACTACAAATTATAAAATGGAATGTATAGTTTGAGATCGACAGTGATGCTGGACTACTTAACTTAAAACACCACAGCCTCCAGAGGCCATTCCTAGTATTGTAACATTACCCCGATCGAGGGGAGATTGATGCCTGGAACTTCTGGTGGGTACCTCATAACAAAACAAAGTCCCACCATTAATACAAAGATACCCCTTTCGCAGAGAATTAAACATATAATTAATAGAGGAAATAACACTGAGAATTCAAGAAGTTTGATCTATTATATACAAAAACTCTGTACGAATAAAAATGAAGAACGTAAGGAACGACATCAAACATGTGAACAATATACGTAAGAGATAAATTACCAGAAGGCCACCACTACTACAATTAAAATGCATCAAACACAGAGGAGGACAGTACGGTAGACCTTCTTTTTATCTCTCTACGACATTTAAATAAACCCTTTCTGTTCTACATAGTTGTGACCTCCAACACAGTTACCAATCTCAGAGTGAAACAAAAGAACTGGAAGAATCCCATGGGACACAAACAGAGGGCGCAAAATAGGGCTTTAGGATCACAGTGGTATAGAGCAGGGACTCTCGGTAACAACCTCTTCTACATTCTACATTAGAATGACAGGAGAAATCGCGCAGACTCTGAACCTAACACAGGAAGTAAAGCTTTTCTTAACACACACTATGAACCCTCTATTGTCATATGATAGTTCCATAGAATCTTACCAGGTAGACGGATGTCGCCGCTGACATCCCCAATGACGACCACAGAGGTGGTAACACTTCCCTGTGTAACAATGCGTAATACAAAACCCTCCTCTTCAGAATCACCAGAGTAGGAATGAGACTGCCAAAACCCTAGAGGGACGAGTACCACCCTTAACCATCCGGGAAGTACAACCCATGTGCTAGGGCTTGGTTGGAGCATCAGGATTGGGAAGAACAGGAGGATGAGGTTTTGGTAGTGAGACCTAATTAATTCTAGGACAGAGTCTTAACTCCCCCTGATAGATTCACCTGCCTCCCTTAAATGTCGAAGATACAAAGTTAAACAACAGTATAACCATGACTGTCCAGTGTTAATAATCGGTTGTTATACCTTGTCTTTGAAGTGCTCCTTCCTTTACACCAACAGGACGAGGAAGGGTAGTTAGTTAGTTACGCAGTGACCGATGTAGGACAATTTGAGGTTCAGTTCGTTGTGGTGGGCCCACAAATCGTATCATAACTAAAACGAAAACCATCAGAGGAAACACATTGTTATCCACTCTTAAATCACCTTTAATAACAGTAGCCCATTCCTGGTACGTGCTTGGATTTTCTAATGTCTACACAAATAGGTAGGAGTATAAGCAATTAATATCAGAGTTATATAAATTTGCGTGCAAAGTCCAATTCATCTCGACTTGTTTAATTAGGGAAAATGGAAATTCAAATCCTAGCGTATGGGTGAATACCCCTAAGTTTTAATATCTATATAGTAAGATATAGTAGTCAGAAAAATGCCTATTTTTCTTTGGAACCTCTCTTATGGGTTAAATTAATATGACTAAGGGTCACTCCAAGCCAAAAAGGAAATGTAAGCGCCCATATTACGAGATGGTAAACTTTGATTAATTAGAGGATAATGTACCAAGGATTTTTTTTGTTATGATAAATTAGAGGTTCATTACATATGGTATCAGAGTGAAAGTTACAACACTGGGCCTGAACAGGACCACTGTAGTGCTTAGTATATGTTTTGTCTTAGATAAAAACTAATAAATCATGTGGTTACAAACAAAAAACTTTCTCTTTTTTGGTGAATAAGTATGGCAGCTCAAGACAATGCAGAAAATAGGATGGAAGAAAATTCACAACAAAGACCTCGTGGAGATACAAGGCAGAATAGTGACAAAAGCTCACCCATAGAAGTGTTGGAAACAATGAGGAACCTGATTGTTGAGCTACAGATCTTTAAGGCCAACAATGAAAAATTGAAGAAGGCACATCAAGAACAATAGGAGATAAATGAAGTCTTGTTGCGCAGTATAGTGACCAAGAAAATCCCAAAAGACAATAATAACGATGAAGAACTCAGCAAGAGAGCCTCTAAGAACTCAGGGCCAGCAATAGAAAAAGGAGATAGTTCGTTTGAAGGAACACCTCTAGCTGAGGATGGAACTAAAACTGACAGAAAAAGAAAACAAGTAGACCACCTTGAAGGAGAATTGAAAAAAATTAAACCCACTATCTTTGATGGGGAATCCAGGACAGGAGACGAAGCAGAGGCATGGCTATTGGACATCAAAAAGTATTTCCAAATCTACAACTATTCCAGCAACATGAAGGTCAGGATGGCCATCTACAATCTAAAAGGGAAGGCCAGTATTTGGTGGAAAGATCTGAAATTGGCCAAGGGCCTAAAGGAGAAATAGTTGGAATTGTTTGACTTTAAGAAGTATTTCAAGAAACAATACCTTTTTGAAAACTATTATGAAAGGAATATGAAGGAATTTTACGAGTTACGACTTAGACAGATGATGATGGAGGACCTTACAAATAAATTTTTGGATCTGCTAAGGTTCGTACCATACATCCGAGAGGATAAAGTAAAAATTCAGCGATTTCTAAGCTGTCTACCACAGTCCTACAAGGACAGAATTGAGTTTGACAACCCCAAATCCTTAAGTAAAGTATTCAGAAAAGTGCGGATGTGCTACGACCAGTATAAACAGTGGGTAGAATTTCCCAAAGCCTAGAAGGACAAGAAACAAGATCAAATGAACCAACGGAAGAAGGTGTACCAGCCAACTCCTTATCATAATACAACAAAGAGTTTTCTGAGAAATTATTTTCACTCAAACCCTCCGAATAATCAAGGCAGCGGAAAACCGGTAAACCTGGGAGTGAAGAGGTTTAGGGATAGCTCCCATGAGCCATTAAAGTGTTGGGAATGTGGAGAGCCTCATCTCAGGAGGAACTGCCCACGTTTGAGTTCAACAAACAAAACTGTTGTTCATAACCTGCAAGAAGCCTCGACAGTGGGAGACATGGGAAGAAGCCTACATCGGATAAATGCAGCCATCGATGGATGAAAAGCCGACGACCAATCCTCAGTGGTAGAAGTCGAAGGTAAAATCCGTGACACTCAAATTTCTGTTTTAATTGACCCCAGAGCAACATTAAGTTATATTACTCCGAAGGTAGTAGAGTCAAATAAACTTAAGAGACTGAAGCATGCAAAATCATGGCCTATGCAACTAGCGATAGCTACAAAAAGGAAAGTAATTGACTATATTTCGGATTTTGAGTTCACCCTAGATGGTCAAACTATAAGGACCAATTTGAACATCCTACCACTAGGATCTTACGATATGATTTTTGGGATGGACTGGTTGGAACGACACAAAGCAATATTAAATTGTTATACAAAGATACGTAGCTATAAAGATGATTCTGGCATCACCAGGACAACCGAAGGTATACCAAAACCGGTATCAGTCAGACAAATTTCAGCAATGCAACTAAAGAAATGCATGAGAAAAGGCTGTCAAGTTTATGCTGTCCAAGTGATGAGTCTAGCAGAAAAGAAGGACAAGACAAAGTTGGAAGACTTTGCCGTCCTATGTGATTTCAGAGACATGTTTGTGGATGAGATACCAGAACTACACCCTAGAAGGGAAATAGACTTTTCCATAGATCTGTTACCCGGTTCTTCCCCTATCTCAAAGGCGCCTTACCGGATGAGTCTACCAGAACTGACATAATTAAAAATACAATTACAGAAATTGTTGGACAAAGAGTATATTAGACCAAGTGTCTCGCCTTGGGGAGCACCAGTTCTCTTTGTGAAAAAGAAGGACGATACTCTAAGATTATGTATCGATTATAGACAACTGAACAAAATGACTATTAAGAATAAATACCCCTTGCCAAGGATAAATGATCTATTCAATCAAGTAGGGGGGGGAAATATATTTTCAAAATTGGATTTATGATCCGGTTATCATCAAGTTCGGAAAAAAGATGAGGACATAAACAAAAGAGCATTTCAGATAAGATATGGACACTACGAGTTTGTAGTCATACCTTTTGGACTCACTAACGCCCCAACCATGTTTATGTGCCTAATGAACAGTATTTTTAGTGAGTACTTGGACAAGTTTGTGGTAGTATTCATTGATGATATCCTGGTCTATTCAAAGACGAAGAAGGAACATGAGGAACACTTAAGAATAGTTCTGCAAACGTTAAGGAAGCACAAACTATACGCCAATTTCGACAAGTGTGACTTCTATCAGAAAGAAATACAATACCTTGGGCATGTAATTTCAGCAGAGGGCATTGCCATAGACCTGAAAAATATGAAAGCCATTATGGAATGGTCGGTACTTAAAGATGTAGCAGTTATATAGTCGTTCATGGGAATGACTGGATACTACCACAGGTTTATAGAAGGGTTTTCCAAGATAGCCTACCCTATCACATCATTACAAAAGAAAGGAACCAGGTTTAACTGGTCAGAGAAATGTCAAGACAACTTCAGTAAACTAAAGGAATTATTGACAATGGCACCCATATTGAAAGTAGCAGACCTAGATAAAGACTTCAGTGTATGTGTCGATGCAAGTAAAAAAGGGCTAGGTGGTGTCCTAACTCAGGAAGGACATGTTATTTTTTATGACTTACGGAAGTTAAAAGAACACGAGTGAAATTACGTCACTCATGACTTAGAATTGGCAACAGTAATACACACCCCGAAGATGTGGCGACACTACATAATGGGAAGAAGATTCCTATTATTAACGGACAACAGTGGGGTAAAATATCTGTTTAACCAACCAGATCTTAATGCAAGGAAAGCAAGGTTGTTGGCCTTCTTAAGCGAATTCGACTTCGAGGTTAGACATATCAAGGGAAAGGAAAACAAAGTAGCAGACGCCTTAAGTAGAAGAATCCATGGGTTATTTGAGATGAATATCAGTAGAGCAGAAAGTGAATTGGAAGAAAGAATAAGGACGGAAGGTATTGATGACAAAAACTATACTAAAATGAAGAATTACCAAAAAATACCGCGAACTCAGATACACCAGATCTAAGTATCAACGAGAAGGGACTTCTACGATTTAAAAACAGACTTTACATACTAGATTCAGTAGGGTTAAAATTAACAATCTTGGACGAAGTGGATAAGAAGCCGTATTCTGGCCACCCAAGTTACCAGAAAACAATAACAACACTTAGGAAATTATTTTATTGGCCTAATATGAAGGGCGAAATAGCGGAATAATTGGCTAGGTTCCAAGATTGTCAGCAGGTTAAGGCTGAGCACCAGCATCCAGTCGGCCTCTTACAACCATTACCATTACCAGAATGGAAATGGGAGACTATATCTCTCAACTTTATAATAGGTTTGCCTAAAACTCAGAAACATAATGACTCTATAATGGTTGTAATCGATAAACTTAGGAAGTCTGCACACTTTATTCCTGTAAAGTCTACTTTTAAAGCTATAAACATTGCTGAAATATTCATGAAAGAAATCTTTAGACTGCATGGTATTCCTAAAATGGTGATTTCAGATAGAGACGTAAAATTCACATCTTCCTTTTGGAAGGAATTGTTTGCAGGGCTCAATACCAACTTAAATTTTAGTAAGAGTTATCATCCACAAACGGATGGACAGACCGAAAGGACAAACCAAATCATAGAGGATATGCTCCGCATGTACGTAGGAACAAAACAAAACAAGTGGGAGGACTATATACACTTGGTATAATTTGCGTATAACAATGGGTACCAAACTTCGGCAAAGTTGAGCCCTTTCAAAGTATTGTACGATAGGAAGTGTACGACTCCAATTAGTTGGGATAACCCAGCTGATAGACTCATGGTTGGACCAGAGATGCTCCAAGAAATGGAGAACATGGTAAGAAAGGTACAACAAAACTTGAAGGAAGCCCAGGACAGAAAGAAGAGCTATGCATATCCGAAAAGAAGACACTTAGAGTTTCAAGCGGGAGACCATATATATTTGAAGGTCAAAGCCCAAAAAAGCTCATTGAAGCTAGGAAACTGTGCCAAACTAGCACCCAGATTTTGTGGGCCCTTAGAGATACCAGCTCGAATTGGACCCATAACATATCAACTTGCACTGCTAGCGAATCTAAGAATTCATAATGTATTTCATGTTTCTTTATTAAAAAAATATGTTCATGACCCTACTCATATGATTGATTGGAGTTTGGTACAGGTGGAACCCAAAGGTGAATTCTAGGTGGAACCCCTACACATTCTGGACCGAAGAGAGATAACGCTTCGGAATAGAGCCGTCGCTCAGGTAAAGGTGCAATGGAAGCACTTTAGTCCTGAGGAGGCCACTTGGGAATTGGAGGGAGATTTGCAGAAATCTCATCCATTCTTGTTCCACAAAAGGAACGAACACTAAGGACAGTGTTTTATTGAAGGGGGAAAGGATGTGACATCCCCCAAAATAAAATATTTTGGAAATTTAAATTTCTGGGAAATTATTCCCTTTTTGGTAAATTTGAATTTGGATTTTTTTTCCATTTATGGCAATTTCAAATTTTGAATTTTGAATTTGTTAGTTGTAATCAATTATTATGACTGTTGAGCAGAAATCTGATTTGACCCAACTAACTATTTGAAAATGACACTTGTTTTAAAATAGAATATTTTATATTAATTGCAGGAAGACAAATGGAACAACCATGTTAAAAAATAGCTGACCATGACTCCATGAGTGGGGAACATGTTGGAACTACCCCTAGGCTGACTTTTACAAGTGGAAAATTAGTGATTTGGCCATTGGCAGCCCCTGAAAATCAGGGATTTAGGAAGCTGCGAAAATTCCAAGGAAGGGAAAAGACCTAGGCAACTTACAAATAAGCATATGTGAGGAGGCATGACGCTGCTAAGTATGCTGGGGAAAGAGTCTATTTGTTTTTTTTATTTTCACTTGTTGTTATGAACACTCGAAGGGTGTGAGTCAAGGAGAAAAGTGACTGGATTGAAGGACAGTACTGTAGAGGGATTTCAAAGTTCGCGCTTATGGACTCATGGTCAGGCTAGGGGGTGAATCAGGCAAGTAATCCTGGCTGCTCGGTTCTACGGTTGGGAGGAACGTGGCTATTCCATTTTTTTTCTTCGCAAGTTTGGTTTAGATATGTTACTTTAAAACTCTATCTGTCTGAATGACTTTTTATTGGATATACTGTACATGTTATAGCTATATAGAAAAGAGTTCTAGTGTCTGTTGTTTTTTTAATGATCGCATAACTGTTGTAAGTCTTTTCCTATACCTAAACATTCTGTATTCTACCTATAATGGATGAATTGGTTATTTCTATAGTGTGATCCTTGATGATGGAATGCATGCAATAACCTAGACAATGGCTGTTCGAAATTCAATGAATAGACTGTAGGATTTAATTGTCGATTATTTCTGGAAATCAACTTTTAAGCAGAGTCAAATATGTATTAGTGAGAAAACAGAGCTAATATATGTGTATATATGTTTTCAAACTTTAAACATAGTCGAATATGTATCAGTGAGCAAACAGAGCTAATATATGCATATATATGTTTTCAAACTTTAAACAGAGTCGAATATGTAACAGTGAGCAAACAGAGCTATTATATGCATATATATGTTTTCAAACCCTAAACAGAGTCGAATATGTATCAATGAACGAACAAAGCTATTATATGCATAAATATGTATCAATGAACGAACAAAGCTATTATATGCATAAATATGTATCAATTTTTAGACAGAGTTGAATATGTATGTGTATGTTCAAACTTAAAAATGAATCGAATATGTATCAATGAACAAATAGAACCGATATATGCATATATTTCCATTCTGTAATTTAACTCAAAAAGAAAACATAATTCGTTTATATAGTCTACAACGATGAAGCATAGGGGAGAGAACAGAATCCAAGGAGTGAGACTATTCTAAATGGGACGATTTAATCATGCTAGCATCATACTACAGGGTAGAAAATCAATGATTTCGCCGATACATCATTAACGTTGACACTTCCTACTTATTCTGTGCACATAAAGAATACAAGAATTTTAGGGTTGTGGCATTTCCATTTAGAATAAGTAGCAAACAATTGTTTTGTATTTTACAGAAAGATTTTCCAAAGAAAAATTTAGAGTAGTGCAATCAATTCAGAGGACACAAACCCTCGAAAGTACAAAAACTTCTATAAAAGGAAACACAAAGTTTTTGGATTGTGAAACCCGCCTCCGAGCAATTTCTTTAGGGTAAAATCCAAATAGACAGTTTTAGATATCAAAAGACTACCCATACTGTCATCAACAAAATCCAATAATGATGGCCATTATAACTATTAGAATTTTTTCGAAAGACTTTTAATGTAAAAAACGTCGAAGATAAGCCCTTTTTCCAAAATAGTTATCACAACAGAAACACTACGAACAAAATCTTGACTTCCATGCTTGATTTAAGAAGCGAGCTGAAATCCATTTTTATGGAACCCGAGTACCTATGTCACATTGAGTAGAGGCCGATACCTGCGCTGAAGAGTGAACATCCCTGCATTCGACCATCACAGGAAAGTGATAGCAAAGTATTAAACTGCAAATTATAAAATCGAATGTATAGTTTGAGATCCACAGTGATGCCATACTACTTAACTAAAAACACCACGGCCTCCAAAGGCCATGCCTGGTATTGTAACGTTACCCTGGTCAAGGGGAGATTGATGCCTGTAACTTCTGGTGGGTACCTCGTAACAAAACAAAGTCCCACCATTAATACAAAGATACCCCTTTCGTAGAGAATTAAACAAATAATTAACAGAGGAAATAACACTGCAAATTCAAGAAGTTCGATCTATTATATACAAAAACTCTGTACGAATAGAAATGAAGAACATAAGGAACGACATCAAACATGTGAACAATATATGTAAGAGATAAATTACCAAAAGGACACCACTATTACAATTAAAATGCATCAAATACAGAGGAGGATAGTATGGTAGACCTTCTTTTTATCTCTCTACGACGTTTAAATAAACCCTTTCTGTGCTACACAGTTGTGACCTCCGAAACAATTACCAATCTCATAGTGAAACAAATGAACTGGAAGAATCCCATGGGACATAAATAGAGGGCGCAAAATAGGGATTTAGGATCACGGTGGTATAGAGCAGGGACTCTCGGTAATAACCTCTTCTACAGTCTACATTAGATTGACGGGAGAAATCGCACAGACTCTGAACCTAACATAGGAAGTAAAGCTTTTCTTAACACACATTATGAACCCTCTATTGTCATATGATAGTTCCATAGAATCTTACCAGGTAGACAGATGTTTCCGCTGACTTCCTCAATGATGGCCGCAGAGGCGGTAACACTTCCCTGTGTAACAATGCGTAATACAAAACCCTCCTCTTCGGAATCACCAGAGCATGAATGAGACTACCAAAACCCTAGAGGGACGAGTACCACCCTTAACCATCCGGGAAGTACAAGCCATGTGCTAGGGATTAGATAGCGCATTAGGATTGGGAAGAACAGGAGGACGAGGCTTCGGTAATGAGACCTAATTAATTCCAGGATAGAGTCTTAAATCCCCCTGACAGATTCACCTGCCTCCCTTAAATGTCGAAGATACGAAGTTAAACAACAGTATAACCATGACTGTCTAGTGTTAATAATCAGTCGTTATACCTTGTCTTTGTAGTGCTCCTTCCTTTACACCAACAGGACGAGGAAGGGTAGTTAGTTAGTTACATAGTGACTGATGCGGGACGAGTTGAGTTTCAGTTCGTTGTGGTGGAGCCACAAATCGTATCATAACTAAAACGAAAACCATCAGAGGAAACACATTGTTATCCACTCTTAAATCACCTTTAATAACTGAGTAGCCCATTCTTAGTACGTGCTTGGATTTTTTAATGTCTACATAGCTAGGTAGGAGTAGGAGTAGAAGCAAGTAATATCATAGTTATATAAATTTGCGTGTAAAGTCCAATTCAGCCCGACTCCTTTAATTAGGGAAAATGGAAATTCAAATCCTAGCGTATGGGTGAATACCCCTAAGTTTTAATATCTATATAGTAAGATATAGTAGTCAGAAAAATGCTTATTTTTCGTTGGAACCTCTCTTATGGGTTAAATTAATATGACTAAGGGTCACTTCAAGCCAAAAGGGAAATGTAAGTGCCCATCTTATGAGATGATAAACTTCGATTAATTAGAGGATAATGTACCAAGGATTTTTTTATTTTTTTTTATTTTTTATGATAAATTAGAGGTTCATTACACCATGTATCATAGATTAAGACCATGGGTATAGAGTGTTATGACATATACACTAAAGTTAAGTCATAGCACATGATCACCATGTCATAAAAAATGGACGATGTAATCTATCTATCTATCTATCTATCCATCTATATATATGAAAATTAAAATATGATAATGCCTACGATGTAGAGTGGGTCTCGAACCATTCTCATAAACATAAAAACCATGCAAGGACTATACAATAAACTATTTGAAGGTAGAATGAATCTCAACTTGTATATGAATCATAAGAAAATAATCTTTCATATATTGAGCAAACAAATACTATGATCTTATAAAGTTTATGTTCTAATAATCAAGCGAAAAACCAATAAGGCCATTCAAGGACATAGTTAGGGTAATGAAGATTTTTGTTATGTAAAACTGTGATTGACAAGATGAATCCAAATCTTAATTATAAAGTTAATCATACACATTCATATTAAAAA
>SNQJ01S0011034.1:250676-267814 GCA_010110895.2 Picea sitchensis
ACAATTAAGTAGACATTGATATATATTATGATAAATCTCATTTGAATTTGAAAAGAAATCCAAAAAAAATATCTTACACTATATTCGTGTGTTTTTTTGATAAATGTTTGAAATATAAGCATAAATGAATCACTATTGAAATTTTGATTATTATGTTTGTGTTTGACACATAAATAAATAATAATTTAACTTAGTTTGCAAATAATTAAAATTGAATTTTTAAATTTAATCACTAAAAGAATAAAATTTATAATTATTATTAATAGATATTTTTTCTTGATTTTGTTTATCATTAAATATTGGTAAAACTAATCGCTTTTGTGGAATTAAATGAAAAACCACAAATCTTCAAAGTGATAAATTTGTTACATTTACAAACTTCTTCGAGAAGTAATCTACTGTATATTCTATCGATATGTTTGATATGTTAGACAAAATCTCTTCTAGCTAGTCTCAAAAACAAGCTGATAATGATGAACTACATCACTAATGGGCTAGAAAGGAGCGTACACCTAATGGGTGAGAGAAAACCAAATTAATGGAGCAAATTGGAGACATAAATTGGAATTTAATACTATCTAACTATGATAGGGGCATGACACGTCTAAGAACATATCTACCTGACCCTTGGCACCATATTAAAAAAATAAAATGTGATTTATATGTTGCAGTTGAATAAGAGTACCATTTGGTTATCGATCGATGCACATCATTATGTTTGACATGCACAAAAGCACTTCATACAAATCCTCATTTTTTGTTGAAATTTAAATTTATATAGGTACATGCTCCCACCTATGTCTTGCACACATCTCTATTAAATGATCTTTGTGAGTGCCTCATATCAATCTCCTCTGTGATGGGTAAGAGAGAAGTCACTATTGGATTTCATCTTTAGTTGTGTGTTTTTCTATTGCATTCACTAGAAAATTTAAATGGTATTTTTCAGTTTGTAATGGTTGAAACTTTAGATACTCTAATATCATATTTTTACCTTGGATTATATTGTTTAAATAACTAACATTATCAATAGGAATTGGCTGAAAATTTGATTCAACTATTTAAAATTTCTAGATTCCAATTACTATTTGTTTTATAACTGATGTGACAAAGTTTTGACGAGGTAATAGAAAAAGAACATCGATATGCTACAATTGTTTCGATATGCTACAATTGTTTATTACCAATATTACACAAAAAATACATTGATGGATGTTATAAGTTATCTATTAGAGGTGAAGTATCAATAGAGTCATAGTGACATGTTACTCCTATCACATCCCTAAAGAGCCCCCAAAAGATGAATGACATTAAAACTTCCTCTTAAAGTAATCTAGAAGTATATGACTAAAGGTCCTTCTCCATATAGATATATTGCAGAAAAGGCATAAATGAAGTTTTTTTAACGGTTAGTTTAGATATTTTCCTTTTCTTTTTAACTCTAAGTTAGTTTCGATATTTTCCAACATATATGCAAGGATAACATACACAAATGGACTTAATATTATAGGATATTTAGACGCAAATAAATTATGTATGTATGTATGGTGGAACAAAATAATATAAAATATGTATTTGTTTGTAAAGAGCTATATTTTAGCATGTGTATGTAATGGATTTGTTTAACACAAGTACATTCCCTTATATTTAAAAACCATTATTTAAAATATGTATTTGTTTGTAAAGAGCTATATTTTAGCATGTGTATGTAATGGATTAATCAAGAAATAAATAAATGTTTAACACAAGTACATTCCCTTATATTTAAAAACCATTATTTAAGGTTGTGTTATGTTTAATTTACCAACCATTTCAATAAAGATTAGTGAATTTAATGAAATCTTTTTTAATAAATGGAAAATATTAAAACTATCTCAAAGTACAAAATGCTACATCTTCACCCTTTCTATAATATATCCATTCAAATTAACATATATTTTATATTATTTCTCCCTTCCCTATTTTCAAAGATACATAATTTAAAACTAGTATATACTTCTAGATTACCTTCTAAAACAATTTTTTATAATAGAAATAGATTTTATGTATTTATGATCTGCCCAAGAAGGCGATCTGCAGGAGAAGGTGACCACGCAAGCCATAGCCTGGCTCTCTGACCAAAAAATCTCCTCAGGGGTGCAAATCTGAATAGGGGCTCACCATTAGTTTGGGTGACCAAGCAAATGGGAATCCGAGCTGGGATGATCTAAGAGTGGCCAAGAAGATTTGGAGATGTTAGAGTGACCTTCGAGGATCAATGGGAGAAGCACAGTGCAACCATAGAAGAGGGTGCACTCACTTCATTCCCACAAAGAAGAAACCAGCAAGGGCGCAAACCCCAGTTGGTGCGCCCTCCCTTCTACCTTGAAAAAAATCGAAGGAAATGATTTGATCCCTCAGAGAGTGGATAGCTAAGGGAATAAGATTGCTCTTAGAGGTGGAAGCATGGCAAACAGAGTCACCATGAGGCATCCATGAAGGAAGGCGCATTGTTTATTCTTCAGAAAACCCTAAAAATGAAATTGTCATGAATGTAAAATGAAAACTCAGAAAAGAAAACAACCAAGACACATAGCTTCAGGAGAAAATGTAAGAATAATTTATTTTAGTCCTGGTTCACCTTATATACTAAAGGAACCATTTATTTTACATATATTTAATTCATCATCAAAATGTGAAGAAGTGTTGTGCCTAGGTGATTGACTTGTGTGCCCGAGGTGGGCATTCCCCTAGGTGGCCTCCTTAGCCCAATTCCTCCTTGTTTAGATCTGGAAGCATCCTGACTTCCATGAGAAGATGTGGAAACTTGTTGTGAAATAAATCAGCAGTGATCCACTTTGCCTGACCCGCAGTTTGGCCTTCATGGGAGACCAGATATGAAGTGTAAGTCTGGTGTCTTGTAGAGCGAATTCGAGTGTCCAGTATAGTGTCTTTGGCCAAGGGGATTTGGAAATTGGGAATGTTGTCCACTGGATGAGTGATGGTGACCGGTTCTTCCAAGAGGGAAGGCTCAAACAAATTTAAGTGATTTACATTAATGCCATTGTGGATTCCGAGTTGTGGTGGCAGATCCAACCTATATGCATTTTCTCCAATCTTGTCGAGTATTGTATACGGACCATATCTGATTGGCAAAAGCTTGTGATGGTGGCCTTTGAATCACTTCTTATCCAAGTGTAACCAGACTTGATCCCCTGGTTGAAAGTACATGAAGGTTATTTTTTTGTCATGGTGCTGCTTGGCATGATCTTGGGCTGATTTGAGTGTCGATGTGACTGCATTGTGGCGTTGTGCAATTTGTTGTAGAAATCGTTGAGCTAACAGTTTTTACTGCTACTGATGGAAGGTACCTTAAGGAGACCAAGTGAGTGGGAGCTCAGTTGGAGATGCTAGTTGGAAGCCCAAGAAGACTTAAAAAGGTGAAAATCCTATAGAAGAATGTGTTGCCCTATTGTAGCTGTGCTGGATAATGTGCAAGTAATTGTCCCATTGTTTGTTGCGCCCAAAGTGAGTTCGAAGAGCATGAACCAAGACTTTGTTGACAACCTCTGTTTGGACATCCGTTTGAGGATGGAATGCAGTAGAAAACTTGAGTTTGCACCCCAATAGCACCCATATGGTCTTCCAAAATGCACTGAGGAAGCGAGAATCCATGTCTGAGATGATAGTGCTTCGGAGGCCAAAATGGGGCCAGACATGTCGGAAGTAGAGTTTCGTTGTTTGCGCTGCTGTAGTAGTCTTCGTGCATGGGATAAAAAGTGTCATTTCGCTGAAGCGACATACCACTACCCAGATTGCATCATGTTTCTTTTGGGTTTTTGGAAGTCCATTGAGGAAGTCCATTGAGATTGACTCCAAAGGCCAAGAAGGAAGCGATAGTGGTTGATACAACCCATGCTTCCGGTTGAATGTCTTGGATTGTGAGCATAATGCACAAGCTTTGATCATTTTTTCAACTTGAGGTTGCATGGAAGGCCAATGAAAATGGTGTTGCAGATGTTGGATGGTTTTTATGGTCCTGAAGTGGCCCCCATAGGCTGAAGCATGCACCTCCCTGATGAGAAAGAGTTAGTATTCTGAGTGTGGAACGCATAACAAATTCAACTTGTATAGCCACCCATCCCAAATAGTGTAGTCTAGGAAGGGGGTTTGATTGATCATTGTGGGACTTTGCAAAGCTTCCCAAATCTCTCGAAAGTTGGGGTCAGTAGCATATTGATCTTTCCATGTGTCATAAGTAGCACAACACACTTCTAGAATGGAAAGAACTGGATTGGGAGGTCGAATTAGGAAATCATCCATCTTATTAGAAGTGCCTTTCTTATATTTGATGACTAAGTGAAATTGTTGAATGTAGGAGGCCCATTTAAGCTTCCTTTGTTCCTGAATCTTCAATTGAGAGTTTATGAAAATCAAAGGGTGGTGTTCGGTATGTAGAATGGTTTCTTTACCCAACAAATAATGCCTCCATTGTTTGAGCGCTTGAACCAGACTATAAAATTCCTTATCATAGGTACTATAATTTTTCTTTGCCTCGGACAGGGTTTCAGAGTGGTAAGCAATGGGGTGTCCTCCTTGTTTAAGTATGACACCAATAACATATTGTGAGGCATCAGACTCAATCTCAAAGGGTTGGGAGAGGTCTGGCAGATGTAACATAGGGGATGAGTAGAGGGCGTCTTTGAGCTGAGCAAAGTGACTAGTTTTTTATTTGGTCTAGAAGAATGTAGAAGAAGTATTTGAGAGATGATGCAAAGGTCGAGCAATATTTGAAAAGGAGTGAATGAACTTACGATAGAAATTGATGCCACCCAGAAAGATTTTTAACTCCTTAGCTAAAGAAGGTAGATGTCATTACTTCAGTGATTGGATGCGGGCTAGATCTGGTTGAATACCCTCTGAGCTGACCACAAATCCAAGATAGGGAATTGAAGTTCGACCAAAATATGACTTCTTCACTTTGACTTGCAACTTGTGTTCTTAGAGAATTTGGAGAACTTGTCGGACATGTTGCATGTGAGTGTCCCATGTCTGATTGAAGATGAGAATGCCATCTAAGTAGATGACCACAAATCGACCCAAATGTTCTCTGAATATTTCATTGATGAGCCTCATGAAAGTGGTTGGGGCATTGGTGAGGCCGAAAGGCATGACTTTCCACTCAAAAAGACCAAATTTGGTCTTGAACGTTGTTTTCCAAACATCATCTGGGTTCATTCGAACTTGATGGTAGCCAAATGTCAAATCCAATTTAGTAAACCACTTAACTCCTTGGAGGGTGTTGAGTAGTTCCTCAATCTAGGGCAGGGGGTAACGGTTTTTTATTGTGGCTTTGTTCAAGGCTCAGTAATCAATGACAAGGCGCATCTCTGAGGTATCTCTTTTAGGGATGACAAATGCGACAGAAGCATAGGGAGAAGATGAAGGTTGGATATGGCCAGAGTTGATGAGGTCGGTCAGTTGTCTTTCCATTTCCTTTGTTTCTGTTGGGGCCAATCAGTAAGTAGGGGCGTTAGGTAAGGCAGATCTGAGGATGAGATGACTGGAATGATCAATGTGTTGGGAGGGGGCAAGTCCCTCCAAAGGTTGGAATACCTCTGCAAACTTGTGGAGGAGGGGAGTCATTGTTTCAGGAAAATGGTGGGTGGTATTGTTTGGTGTTATTGGGTGCACCAAATAGAGAGAGACACATTAGTTTAAGTGTACATGTGGGATTTTTTCTTTGGTAGAAGGGGGTTTGGGTTTTGCTGCAGTTAAGATATAAGTATGGCCTTCTTTGGTAATTTTGTACTAGAGGGATTTGGCTAGATAGAAAGCATTTCTTTGGGTTTGGTATGGTATAACTAGTAGCAAATCCACACAATCCGAGGGGGAGATATCACAGAGGACAATATCTTTGAGTTGGCTTATGGTGAAAGTGAACAGACAACGGTTGGAAACTAGGAGTTGAGGGACATCCTTCTGGACCCATCCAAGTTGATATGGTTGCGGATGTGGAGTACTGACAATATTAAGGCGGTTGACAAGGTCTTGAGACACTGATTTTTTCTGGCTTCCATTGTCCATAATTAGTAAAGCCAAGGCATTTTTGATTTGGCAGTTATGGGTGAAGAGGGGTTGGGTGGATACGTTCGAATCTTCCCGGGTCATTAGAATCAATGAGGGATATACTTCTGTGGGATTGTCCAGAGGAACTTCTTCAGTATCTTCTACTTGGGAAGTCGCAATGAGCTTAGTGAGTAGGGTTTTGTTGGTTTTTAGATTTTGGAGGATTCGACAATCTGATGAATTATGTGAAGTAGTTTTGAGGAATGAGCACCAGGGTGTCCTTGTATTTATATTGGGTGTGGGGTTTTGAGCCCGAGGAGGTGGAAAGAGGGCTGAGGGATGGGAGCTAGATGGTTGAGAGGCAGGGGAGTTGGTGTAGGGGCGAGACTGAGGAATACAACCTCTAGGAGCGACTTTCCTTTCTATAGCCAAAGATCTCTGAAACGTTTTGTCTAAAGTTGGATTTTCAAACAACTCTACTTCTCGATGGAATTGCATTAATAAACCAGCCACAAATTTTAATATGAGTACCTCTTCCGGATTTGAAACATGAAGTAAGAGGCGCATCTTGCAGAAGAAGTCTATGTAGCCTTGCACTCCTTGTGAAGGGAGTTGTCAAAGTTGGTGCCATTTTATCCATAAGGATTGCACATAATCGGGTGGGTAGAAGCGATTTCTCAAGGCTTCGAAAAGTTGAGCCAAGGTTTTGATGGGTTGGGAAGTAGAGGATTCTGGAGCATCCCCAATATCTATCACAAATGTGGTCTTCTCTTGCTCTGTATCCCACCAAGCTTTTGCCAGTCCTTCTAATTGCAAGGAGGCAATCTGGAGCTTTCTTTCTTCGGTAAGGCCTGGACATGTATTGAAATAGGTTTATAGGCTACAGATCCAAGAATCCACAATTTCACCATTGGTTTGCCCAACAAATTTGGGTAGTTGGATTCGAGTGTCCAACCGGAAGGGATCTGAATTATTTTGTTGTTGCATTCTGAGCAAATCATTGAGGATGGAGGCAAGATCTTGGATGGGATTTGCGTGGAGGCATTGTGAGGATGGTTGAAGAGAAAAGGCGCCCCTAGGTGGCAATGTTTAACAAAGGACTCTATTTTGAGAACAGAGGACTCAAAACCCTGAAGCAACGGAGCTTGAACTGGTCTAGAGGGAGAGATATGTATTGTTTTAGATCTATGGAACTCCTCTCTGTGGCAATGGAGATGTGGGCACCCTTGGGGCTTATGAGATCTTTGGAGCTTCTTTCATAAAAATGGAAACCCTGGAATGGGCAAACTCTCGATTATTTCATGAAAACCTCAAAAACATTTGGCTCAATATTCAAGATCAGAAGATTTTCCATGGATATTGAGGCTCTGATATCAATTGATCTACCCAATAAGGCGATCTACAGGAGAAGGTGACCACGCAATCCATAGCCTGGCTCTCTAACCAAAAACTCTCCTCAAGGGTGCAAATCTGAATAGGGGTGCACCATTAGTTTGGGTGACCAAGCAAATGGGAATCCCAACTGGGATGATCTGAGAGTCAGCAAGAGGCTTTGACGATCTTAGAGTGACCTCCAGGGATCAATGGGAGAAGCACAGTGCAATCATGGAAGAGGGCGCATTCACTTCATTCCTACAAAGAAGAAACCAGCAAGGGCGCAAACCCCAGTTGGTGCACCCTCCCTTCCGCCTCAGAAAAAATCGAAGGAAATGATTTGCTCTATGAGAGAGTGGCTAGCTAAGGGAATAATCTTACTCTAAAAGGTGGAATCATGGCAAACAGAGTCACCAGGAGGTAGCCATGAAGGAAGGCGCACTAGTTATTCTTTAGAAAACCCTAAAAATGAAATTGTCGTGAATGTCAAATCAAAACTCAGAAAAGAAAACAACCAAGACACATAGCTTCAGGAGAAAAGGTAAGAATACTTTATTTTAGTCCCATCTCACCTTATATACTAAAAGAACCATTTATTTTACATATATTTAATTCATCATCAAAATGTGAAGAAGTGTTGCACCTAGGTGATTGACTTGTGTGCCCCAGGTGGGCATTCCCCTACGTGGCCTCCTTGGCCCAATTTATGTTTTCCACTCACTCTCCTCTCTATTGACATTTTATTTACTCAATTGAATACAAAATAAGAGTCAAATCAACTCCTTGGATTACCAAGGAAAAGGAAAAATGTTGAGTTGTACACACCAACCTTGGTCACACATTTCTATTCTTAGATGAATTCCTTTAAGATGGATTCATGGTAATCAATTCAATAATAGGAAGAATCAAATAGTGTCTTTTGGTTGGCATAACCATAGTTGAGTTCCAACTCTTGTCATATACTCATATTCTTCCTTTTTTTTCTGCAATAGTTTACTCAAAGTTTTCTTTCTACAATTTTTTACTCAAACCACAAAGTTGAGATTATCAATTTAAAATTAAAATTACAAGAGTAAATGTTATATATATATATATATATATATATATATGAGATTCATATTATAATTGTTTTTGAATTTAACTTAATATTTAGCTTCATTTAAATCATTCTTATAATAATAAATCTATTCTTAAATTTGGAGGAAAGTGGGTGTGTTCTTGATTGAAGAATTGTTGTGGGCCTTGTTGGACGTTTGAGTTTTTCACCAATAAAAACCCGCAAGAAGAACACATCACTATTCTCACATCTCCCTCGAGGGTGCCTTTTTAGATTCTTAGAATAATTTATTAATAGTTAGTTGCATATTTCATCACTTGAGTTGAATGAGTATGGGATCGCACTACACTCTCGGAGATGCATATGAATATGGAATCGCACTACATGGAAGCTAGATATGCATATGGTATTACACTACATTATTGTCTCTATAAATGTCATCATGATATAAACACACACAAGCCATATTTTAATCAAGGTGTCTCATGAAGTAGGTCCACCCTCGTTGAACTTACCCTTTTAAATATTAATAATGTTACCTAAATTTTATTACACTTATGACATACATTTTGGATCAAATTTGAAATATTATTTTATTATTTTTTAATCTTTTTGATGAATGCATATAGGATATATAATTTTAAATGTAATACATTTACATGTTAATTTTAAATGTAATACACTTACATGTTAATTTTAACAAAACATATTGTTTATTTATTTTTAAACACCATGTTAAATAAAAAAAAGTTAGATCAAAATTTGTAAAAATTAAAATAGAGAAAAAAAACAATATATATATATTTTTATATATATAATATTTATAAAATAAAATATGTAATTATATTTTCTTTGAAGTAATGATTTAGACTAAAAAAATAAAAGCAAAAGATAAACCAAATAATATCATAAAATCATATTAGAAAGATTCAACAATAACACACACATTACCAAAATAACTCATCAATAATATGTCAATTTAAACATTTTCTTCAAATACATCATAGAACTAAGAAATTATATCTAGTTTTCCAAATTCGTAATTTTCAACAATCACATTTTTAGTAGTTTTAAGAGTTTGAATTTATTATTCGACGTCATGCCACACTTCCATCAAATCTTTTATGTTTGTGAATTTTCCAAAGTCGTCCCTTCCAACACTGGTTGAGAGCCCCTTAATGTTTTTTCACATATGTTGCACTAATATATCTTGTGTGACAACCCCCTTCTTGCATTTTCTGTAAAAAAGATTCAATAGAATGAATCTTTTATCTTAATAAAATAATGTTGTCTTCAATATGTAAAAGTCATGCTATCATTATAACTAATAGAATGTCAAAATAAGTGAAACAACATAAAAAAAAATTGAATTAATATTGCTAAAACAATTAAGTACACATTCATATATATTATGATAAATCTCATTTGAACTTGATAAGAAATCCAAAAAAAAAATAGCTTTCACTCTCCTTCTCTCTTTTTATAAATGTTTGAAATATCACTCATAAATGTGTCTTTTTATAAATGTTAGAAATATCCCTCATAAATGAATCACTATTGAAATTTTGAGAATTGTATTTGTATTTGTAACATAAATAAATAAGAATTTAATCTACTTTGGAAATAATTAAAATTGAATTTTTAATTTTAAGAAATAAAAAAATATAATTTATAATTATTATTAATAGATTTTTTCCTTAATTTTTTTTATCGTTAAATATTGGTAAAACTAATAATTTTTGTGGAATTAAATGAAAACCCACGAATCTTCAAAGTGATAAATTTGTTACATTTACAAATCTCTTGAAGAGAGTAATCTAGTGTATATTCGACCAATATGTTTCATATGTACAAAATCACTTTTATCTAGTATCAACAACAAGCTGATAATGATGAAATGTGTCCCTAATGGGTGAGAGAAAACCAAATTAATGGAGAAAATTGGTGACATAGGTTGGAATTTAATACTACATAACTATGGAAGGGGAACAAAACGTCTAAGAAAATATGTCCCTCACCCTTGGTACCATCTGAAAAAAATCAAATCCGATTTATATGTTGCAGTTGAACAAGAGTACGATTTGTAACCATGTTTTATCACTAATAACAACCAAAATTGTTTGACATGCACAAAAGCACTTCATAAAAAACCTCATTTTTCATTGAAATGTAAATTTATATAGGTACATGCTCCCACCTATGTCGTGCACACATCTCTAGTAAATGGTCTTTGTCAGTGCCTCATTTCAAGCACCTTTGTGATGGGCAAGAGAGAAATCACTATTGGATTTTATCTTTAGTTGTATGTTTTTCTATTGTATTCACTAGAAAATGTAAATGGTATTTGTCCGTTCAAATTTGTTGAATGTTTAGATACTATAATAGCATATTTTTACCTTGGATTATATTGTCTAGATAACTAACATTATCAATAACACTTGGTCGTAAATTCAATTCAACTATTTTAAAAGTTTGGGTTCCAATTGCTATTTTTTTTAGAGTTGGTGTGATATATTGTTTGCTAGATGATAGAAAAAAAACATCGATATGCTACAAATGGTTATTGCCAATATTAAACGAAAAATACACTGTTGGATGTCATAAGTTAGATATTAGAGGTGAAGTGTCCATGGGTTCATAGTAACCTGTTACTCATATCAAATCCCTCAAGAGATCCCAAAAGGTGAATGGCATTAAAGTTTCCTCTTAGGGTTCAAAAATGCTAACCTGAACAATAGCTTTCTACGGACTATTTTCTTGGCCTAAATGTCTATTTTGTCATTTGGCTTCTCAATTTTTTTCACTATCATTTGTGAAAGGATTTTATAGTGGAGGCTCGATGCTCTCTATATCCCTTGCTACCTGTTAAAAAGAGGAGGAATCATAAACTTTGACAACTTATTTAATTTAAAAACCCTAACTAACAAATAAATCTTAAAATAATAGAATATCCAAACGTTTGATGATAATATATGGAGACAAACACGGTTGTGGACTAATAAAGGATGCCCAGACTCATCACGTGATTTCAAGACCATTTTATCGTATGGAATCACTAACTCCAAACAAATGTGCAACAATTATTTTATTTAAATGTTACCACGGGGTTTTATCGTAATTGTTTTCACAGAGAATCCATCTACATGACCCTCGGCAACATCTTCCTCCCTTCATTGATATCCTATATATCACAAACTCATATCATGAAACGTCGATAATGAACCCATAACCCCAAGGATGCATGGCTGTGACCAACTTAAATAAACTACATTAAACTTCATTTCCTTCATATTTCTGCAAAATTCTCCAAAATAATTTAAAAAAAATCCTTATCTCATCTTGGTCATTTTCCTTAATGAAAATCCCATAGACTTTTTATCTATATATTGAAAAATCTTCATGTCCTTCTATATTTTTAAATTGTTATGGACATTTCACTAAAATAGTTCATCACAACAAATTATGATATAGCATTTTCACTTTAAAATGTTAAAAAAATAAAAAACCACGCATACAAAGAACATAACATGTCTCATAAGAAATCCCAATATAAGGAAAACCCAACTAGAAGATGAGACCTATGCTTTACTATTTTCTTCTGAGTTATAAAATGCAATTACGAAGAAAGTGCACTCACTATGGATTATCCATANCTTCATATTTCTGCAAAATTCTCCAAAATAATTTAAAAAAAATCCTTATCTCATCTTGGTCATTTTCCTTAATGAAAATCCCATAGACTTTTTATCTATATATTGAAAAATCTTCATGTCCTTCTATATTTTTAAATTGTTATGGACATTTCACTAAAATAGTTCATCACAACAAATTATGATATAGCATTTTCACTTTAAAATGTTAAAAAAATAAAAAACCACGCATACAAAGAACATAACATGTCTCATAAGAAATCCCAATATAAGGAAAACCCAACTAGAAGATGAGACCTATGCTTTACTATTTTCTTCTGAGTTATAAAATGCAATTACGAAGAAAGTGCACTCACTATGGATTATCCATAAGCATCGTGGTTTGATTGGATGCTACAAGATCTTCTACTTCCTCTTTTATGCTTTAATATCCCACTCCTTGATGCTATACTCAACTTTGGAACCCATTTCTTTCCCCTCCTAGTCGCCCAATATTTAACATAGTTCGAAATCCATCTAGGGTTAGGGTTTGGATGAGGGTTTTTGCATACCTCAACACCCAATTAAATTTAGGGTTTTGGACCCTTTAGAATATTCTTGAAAGTCCACATGTTACTATTTCGACATGTGTGAGTAATGGAAGCTGATGCAACATTCATGTGGTATCTTGGTGGTCAAAAAGATAGGTCAAATTTAACATATAAACTCCAATTGAGTTGATTTATGTGCATTATAAATCTCTTGATGTGAATTTTTTCATTGACCATTTGAGGCCTCAAATGGGTTTTGTAAGGTATTAGACTCCAAATCACCAAAGTTAGATATATCCACAAAGTGAGCCCTAGAAGCCAATAGTTGACAAATTATATATTGATCCATTTTAGATCACTTATCTATGTAGTTGTACACTAAACATGTGAGAGAAGGCGGTTCAAAACTTTTGATTTGTTGAGGGTATTCTACAAATGCGAACATGAGATTTGGCTTGTTGTAGTGAAATTCAATTTTGAAAACCCTAATCTTCAAAGGGGTGGCAATGCCTCCTTCCAAGGCCCATGAGAGAGTTGTTATAGAAAATGTCCACAAAAAATTACAATTGTTGAAACACTGTGGTGCAATGCTCACTACAAAGAGAAATGGTTGTCAATTAATACTTTGAATCTATGACAATGAATGGATTTCACATAGTTCAAAGGTTTCTCCAATCATGTGAGACTTTGGAAAGATCCCCTAAATTTACCAATCACGATTCACGAAAATTATAATATTAACAGTAAAACATTAAAGTGAAAAGTTAGAAATGATATGAGTTTCAAATGATTGTATCAAAATGTCCCTCTTCTTAATAATGGAATATGGTAAAACTATTTGAAAGATAGCATAAAGTAATTACATTTTAGGTGAATATGTAAAAAACAATTCAACTTTGTCCATATTCTTAAGAAGTAAATGATAGGAATTCATAGAACATATGCAAACATAGAAAGAGCTATGTCTCTATTTTACTAATTTTTATAAGTGGATAGTTATCAACTATATAAACTTGTTATCAATCTTTTAGTCATTATTAAAATATTTCAAAAATATTATAATAAATCATAAAATATTCCATATAAATTAAATTGTAAAAACATTAAAAGATTTTTTTAAATAATACAAATAAATATTTGGATTTTGATAATTAATAATAAATATTAAAAAGAAAAACATTTTTACAGATTTTGTTCATACTCCTAATAACCAAGGAAAACTGTTTTACATTTTGTTCATACACCTAATAACCAAATAATTTGAAGGAAAATTATTTTATTTAATTTTAAAGAAAATTATTTTATTAGATTTTATTTGATTAATTTTATGATATTTAAAAGTTAAACATCTCCAATAATTTATTTTATTATTTTATTAGAAAACTTGGTTAGTTTAATTTTAATATATTATAAAAAAATTATTATAAAATTTTAAAGATATAAAATTATAATAAATAAAGAATTCACTTGACTTTTTTGTTTTGATACACTGGTTCAATATTAACGAGAAACTCCTTTTATAATTGAAAAAAAAAAATATAATATAAATTGAAATGGTGGAGGCGGATCCGAGTTTTTTGATATGAAATGGTGAATGAATATTGAATTGAATTCAAATTAATTGTAGCATAGACCATGGAGAGAGTCTTCGTTCGTAAACCACACGGGAGAGAACATATATATGTATTGTTTAAAAGTCGCCGTTCTGTAAGGCATTTCACGTTCACAGTTGTGATTTAAAATTTATTGTTTCAACTTCGTGGGTTGAATAAACTTTAAACGAGTGTAGTGAGAGCGCGAGGAATACCAGAGGGGTTGGGATGCCTGACTGTACTTTTCTCCCGTGTTGAATTGACCGTTTGGCTCTTTTCCCGTGTTGAATTGACTCCCCGGACTCCATAGTGTCAACGTAGAGGAGAGGGTATATGCGTAGAAATGGGTTTCTAAGATATTAAAAGATGTTTCTGGAGTTAATATAAAAATAAGACAAATGTTGTATGATAAAGAGTTAGAGGAAAAAGGAAAATTAAGGTATTATAAGCATGTAATCAACCCTAATCTAGAAGATCAAAATTATCTATCTGTTTTGTCAAGTGTAAAGAAAAAAATAAACGTTGCTAAGATAAGAACAAATTCTCACAAACCGGGTGTTGGTCAGTTCCTAAAACGCCATGGGATGAAAGAGTGTGTCACCTGTGACACTAAGAAGGTTGAAGATGAAAAGAACTTTCTCTTAGATTGTCGAGCCTATACCCATATTAGATATCACTTTCAATATATTTGTCACACTACCAACCTTCCTAACCTCTTAACTCAACAAAAGTATGGTGATCTTGGAAAGCTTCTCTTAATGCTTTTTGAGTACAGAAACACAATTCTAAAGAATCACAAGTAATCACTTACCCTCTTAAGGTCTGATACACCAATTTGATTTTAGTGGACTTTAGTATTCATCATCATCATCATCATCATCATATAAAATCCTATCAAAAAAGTTTGCTATAGATGTTATCTATAACATTCTCATCAAGACAGAGCCTTGATATTAAGTATGTCGAGTGTCATTAGTCAAGATTATTAATGTCAATCCTTGGGAATAATATATAGTCAATGCTCAAGCCATTTTGAGGGGTGTATGTTTCTTGTTAGCATATTCTATGGATAGAATTAATATGTCCTTTAGTTGAGTTCGTTCTTGTCAATGACACATATAGACTTCTAATGTGACAAATATGATATCGCTAAAAAGGTGTTCCCTAATAGGAAATAAGTTACTGCATCTAAGGTGTTTTTTCAGGGGGTGGTTTCCTCTAAGACCTTCATCCTCTATCAAAAGCTTATTGAAAAATTCCACATGTTTGTTTATTTCTATTGTGACATGTAAAAAATCAATTGGTTAGATCTTTGACAAGGTACAAATGTAACTACCCTGGCAATGACCACCACAATGAGACCTAACTACATTTGATCGTGTATCTAAACATTGATGCTACACGATTTAACAATGCAATTCATATTGAGAGTTGTCATGGAATGACAAAGGTCACACCCATATCAACAACCACTAAAATTCAGAGATATAGGATATATCTCTGATTGTTAACGGTTGTTGATATGGATGTAGACTTCAACTTCCATGGAAACTCTCATAGTTTTTCAAACTCCATCCTTAAAATCATTTGAACATAGTGAATTGGCCTATATCTATGGATGAGGCTTGCCATTGATATTGGTGTGATCTTCATTGTTCCATGACATCTCTCCGTATGGAACGTCCTACTAAATATCACAACATTAATGTTAAAATACTTAATCTGATGGAGTTATCAATAACTATGGTGTCCATTAATGAGGTAGTTACAATTATGCCCGGTTAAACATTTTACCAATTGATTTTGTATATGTCATAGCAGTGGTAAGTAAACATGTGGAATGTTTCAATAAGAGATCATTATAGATGATGAAGGATTTCACATGAAGCCACTCCCTTAAAAAAACACCTTAGACATAATACGAAAGACTTTAGATGTAGTAACTTATTTCCTAGTAAGGGATATCTTTTTAATGAATTTGTTGTTGTGTTACTTAATACTTATACAGGTATTCAACTAAATTCAATCCAGCTAAAGGACATACCAATTCCATTCAGAAATGTGATAATAAGAAACACACTCCGCTCAAAATGGCTTGAGCATTGACTATAAATTTATCCAATCCCATCTTTTCTCTCATTTGATGTGCATCTAACTCCTATATTCAATTCCCCCTGTCTTAGCAATAACATTGATCGCAAGGGAAGGTGAATGTTGTAGCTTCTTCTATGTACACTATTTTATATATACAATCATTAAATATTTTCAAAATGACGTCTCATCTTTCAACATGTTTGCTAGCATAACATGCACAAATGCAGTTAATATTATATGACATTTGGACAAAAATGTATTATGTATGTATGTATTATGTAATTTAGTTACAAGAAGATTCAAATTTAGTCTCTCACTTCCCTACAAACATAGTTGAGATAGGCATCCCAACTCCACTCATATACTCTTATTCCTCACTATCTGCATACAATTCTTTACTCAACCCATAAAGTTGAAAACATGAAATTATGTTAAATAGATCACACCACAATGATTTTTAAGAAGTCCATATATATGTATGTATGTATGTATTTATGTATACATATTTGTGTGTCTTCTCTCTCATGTGATCTACAAATGAATATCCTGCCCATTTTTAATGTTTATGCCATTATTATAGTTCTTTGCATTTCATAAGATAAGAACATAATAAGAACAAGATCACTGAGAAATACACATCCACAAGAGACACAACATTTATCCCGGGAAATCCTCTAGGGGAAGAAAACCCAACAAAAACTTCCTTATCATAAATAACTTATACAATGTTCAAGAGATAACTCAACCAATACAAAAAAAGTCTTCCTCAAGAGATGCGCCACCCTTCTTCTCC
>SNQJ01S0011034.1:267824-287778 GCA_010110895.2 Picea sitchensis
AATCCGCAAAAGGGGATTTGGTCCTTATACAATTACCGACATGATTAATCCTCAATGGGGATTAATCTAATAACAATAATAATAATAATGACCTGATTAATCCACAATGGGGATTTAATCTAATAACAAAATAATAATAATGATTAATCCACAATGGGGATTTAATCCAATAATAAGAATGCTCTTCGCAGTTACATTATTTCAACACCCATGGTCCATATTACAATTAATTTGAATTTAGTTCAATATTTAAGACTATTCACCATTCTTATGATTGTAAATCCATTCCTATTAGGAGGAAAGTGGAAACAAATTTGATCTAAATTAGAAGGAAGTGATGTGGAACCTAATGGAAGACCTCCCTAGAAGGATGCTTCACTGGTAGCAACTACCAAGAAGGACATATCACTAGTGTAACATCGCCTTTAAGGGTGCCTTTCTAGATTCCTAGCATAATTCATGGATAATTAGTTGCATGTTTTAACATTGTGTTACATGCATATGCATTTTTTATATTAGTTATTTTATCCTTCAAGTTCCATACACTTAGTTTATTATTTCTTTCATTCTTTAGACTACATGTAAGTAGTTGAAAAAAATATTTTTGGACCCTTTGTAAAACTATCCAGAAGCCTTTATCAATACGAATAAAGTTAGACAATTGATTTTGATCTCTCATTTATTTCTTATTGTTCTTAGGAGTAATTCTATATTATATTTATTCCTCATCAATGTTTCATTTGAATGCCTTGTGTTGTGTTATAAGATGTAAATTTTTTGTTAACATATTCACGCCCATTATCTATTCTTAAATTTTAAATTCGTCAATGAAATTCAAGAAGTAATTTAACCCATATAAAGAAGCAAAAGGAGGTGGAACATACAAGTAAATATTCTAAATGGGGGTAGATGCATGCCAAGCGGAATATTTGTGAAAATTTTCATAATGATGCCTATCAAGAAGGTAAATAAAAAAAATACCATCTCTGTAAGAAATGAGAACATAATCATTAACCATATTATTTTTACATAGTTGTTGCAAAGAAAAATAGTTTTTAAATGACTGAAATGCTCATGCGAAAGTCTGTTGGTGATTAAAAAATAATGAAAACGATGATGACCCAAAGTTATCAAATCTATACAATCTAGTAATACTAGAAACAATTCCAATTACTAAGACATGATAAAAATCCTTTAAGTCATTTTTTACAAGCTCGTGAGGTGAAAATTCTACAGTTTTATCTTATGGTTAAAGGAAAGACTCAGAATACATAAAAGCTCACTAAAATGACCATAATCTATCTAAACAATTTGAGTCCCTATAAAACTAAAACATCTATCATCACTAAGAAAAACGTCTTTTGTATCACATTCATTAGGAACAAAAAAAGATGGATTTATACATAGAAATATGATAATATTCTATAGAATTGATAAGACACTTAATATTAGAAGAATTAGATGTTTCATTGACAAAAATAAAAATGCACATGTCTATGAGAAAATGAGTTAGAAGGAGGATCAAGATTGTTCTTATTCTTCTTCATTGTTGCTTCTAAGGCTTCCATTTTGTTGAAACATTTAGACTCCATATGGCCATTTTTCCCACAAAAATTAAAATGTATCTAAGTGGTTTTGGAGTAGGAGTTAACTGAGAGGGTTCCATTGTTTTGTTTTTTATTGCAAAGATATTTATTCTTCACATGCTTGGGGCCTTACTTATATTGTGATACTAAGGATTTATTACAAGTATCTATAGTGCTAATCAACCAAAGGTGAAAGAGTTTATCTTTCTCTCTAATTAGAAAATCAAAAAATGATTCAATCGAGTGCAATTTGTTAGTATCCCCTTAACTAGTAAGTTCATATCTAGTATACTGAAAACTAGACATAAAAATAGATTAGGAACTGCTAAGATTACCAAGAATTACATATATAAGTTGGTCATGTTCCTTCTTTATATTACATTATGAGAGTAAAAGTTAAAGTGTTTTGAACTTAGATAAAGAATCCTCAATGCAAGAGAAATTGCTAACATTTAAAGAGATTAATTGATTTTTCATCTAGTGATCTCATATCTCATTATGTTGACCAAACACAATATCCAACTTTTTCCAAGCTACATCTAAGGTCTCAATTCCTTGATGGTGAAACTGTACATAACTGAAGATTAACATCGCTATCAATCAATGTGATAAACCACTTTTTATTGTCACAATTAGATCTCTTTAATCCATCAGTGGGGAAGCTTATGTTCACAAGGTGACTTGTTAAAGCCCCTTACTTCATAGTAAATCATCTATATGGGATTTCTGTGAGAGGTAGTTAGAATTTTTGGGTGGTATATCACTTGGACTCACCATGTTATAATATGAAGGTAATATTATTTCAAAAGTATAAACTAACTATTCAAATGGAAAAGACTCAAAAAATAGACAATTTAAAAACTTTTGGTAGTGACCCAAAACTTTTGAACCGTCTGAAAACTAGCCTTAAGAAGAAATTTGAAATGATAAAATTGGGATTTTTGCACTATTTCCTTTGCCTCCAGGGTTTGAAAAATAAGGAAGGAATTTTTATTACCTAGTCTAAGTATTCTTGTGACCTTCTTCGTCGCTTTCACATGGAAGATTGTAAATCATCACGTTCTCCCTTCCATTCTGAAGTCAAACTTGCTACCACCTACATTTCTCCCGAAGTTGATGCCAGCTTGAACCGTCAGTTACTTGGTAGCCTCTTATACTTGACTCATATCCACCATGATATTTTGTTTATTGTTGTCCTTGTTTCCTGGTATATGCAAACACCCCATGAAAGCCATTGGAAAGCAGTTGAAAGGATATTGCGGTATGTCTAGGGCACATTTTAGTTCGAGATACATAACAATTCAAGGGGGACTCTTTTATTTGTTGGTTTCACTCATTCATATTGATGTGACGACTATGATGATCGAAAGTCTACTCCATGTTATGTTTTTATCCTTGATTCAGGACCTGTCACTTGTGCATATAAAAAACAACAAGCTATTGCACTTTCTTTAGCAGAAGCAGAGTACTGAGTAGCGGTTAATGCAAGATGCAAGTCAATAAATATTTTGACTTCCATAGATCCTTTTAGATATTGGATTATCATAGAATCATCTGAATAGCCTCTGGTGTGACATTCAGAGTGCCATCAAGCTTGCGAAAGACCTAGTTTAACATCAGTGCAATAAACGCAACGAGCTACACATGCACTTCATCAGAAATCTCATTCATGATCAAGTTATTGAAGTGACATTCTTCCCTATAAAAGATCAAGTTTCATACATTTTCACAAAATCTCTTACAAAACCAAAATTTTCCAAACTTCGATTTATGTTAGGAGTTCAGGAAATTGTCATTCACGGGGGATAGGATATAATTCTTCCTTCCTTCTCCTATTGTGTCTCCTTTGTAAATCCTTCAATACTATCCCAAATTGTTCTTAAGGGGGAATGCTAGGATATTTAGACACTTAGGAGTTATTTAAGATCAACTTGGTCTAATGTATCATTAGGTAAAAGTATGTTTCTTTAGTATGCATTTGTAGAACTAGGAAACCTGATGGTCACGATATGTTCCTGACATATAGTGATCTAATGGATCATATTCTCCTTGATCTTAATGGCTACATTGATCCATGTCTTAGCATCCGATGGGTCCATGATCTCTATTTAAAAAGCATGGAGGGTCATTTGTCGATGATTAATTGTGAGAAAATCTCTTGTAAATCTCTCTGTAAATTTTTCTTTTTCATTAATAAATTTCTCCAAATGACCACATTGGTTGGGGCCATGGATGTTTCCCTGTAGTGTTTTTACCATGTGAAAACATCGATGTGTTAATATTTGATTTAGTTGTGTGAGTGGTCACCCAAGGTGTTCGTCCTCTATTGGAATACCTTTGTTGTCGAACAAATTGTTTTCTTTGAAACAATATCTAATTTTGACATATGACTTGTCTTGTTTCATGAATCCGTAAAAAATATGTATGTTCAACACAACACATATATATCATAACAAGCTAGTTGGGTGATAATTTCATTAAGTTTGATCAAAATTTAACATAATAAAAAATATTCCTTTTCCATTAATTCTTTGTTTGTCCTTCACATACCAATGATGGTCTATTTTGTTTTCTCGTGTAGAAAATTATCAATCATTGTCATTCTTCATAAAATATTTGGATCAATCAATGTAGTTTGAATAATAACATTACTCTTTTGTTGTCCAATAATGTTGAAAGAATAAATTGTAAGTGTTGATCTATAAATATTCATAAATAGTCTCTTGTATATAATTTTGGCTACATTATATATACAGTGTGAGTGGGACTATTGGTTAAGAACATGTGTTTCCTCTTTGAGGTCACAAGTTCAAATCGAGAGGGAGGTAGGGTATGAAATATCATAGGTTCTTAGACAATGCTTGCTTGTCGTGATTCTTGCTGAGTTCAGAAGGCATCTAAACCACACAATTATATAGACAAGAGCGTACCCCTAATGGGCTAGAGAAAACCAAATTAATGGAGCAAATTGGCAACATAGATTGGATTTCAATACTATATAATTGTGGCAGGGGAAGGGAACTTATAAGAAGATATCTTTGGCACCATATGAAAAAAACCAAATCTGATTTATATGTTGCACTTCAACAAGAGTACATCTGTAACTATGTTTTATCACTAATATCAACTGAATCTTTGTTGAATGTCATGTGGGATGCATTTGGTTGTTGACATATGTAACTTTGTTTTATTAGTAATATCAACTAAATATGCATTGAATCTGATGTGGGATGCATTTGGTTATTCATGGATGCACATCATTATGTTTGATATGCACAAAAGGTCTTTATATAAATTTTGATTTTTTGTTGCAATCTAAATTTGTAAGATGATGATGATGAACATCTATTGAGACCAATTTGTCTATTGACCTTAAGAAAGTAAGAGATTACTTCAATTTTTTTAAATTGTATTTATATGCTCAAAAATAATTGAAAGATGTCTTCCTAGATCACCATAGTTTTGGGAGGTTAGGAAGGTTTATATTGTGGCAAATAATTTCAAATTGATATATAATTTGGGAATAGGAAGGACAATCTAAGAGGAAGTGTTTTTCATCTTCAATCCTCTTTGTGTCACAAATATGACATATTCTTTCCTCCCACTATGTCTTTGGAATTGTCCAATGTCTGGTTTCACTATGTAGCTAGTGAGAATTTGTTTTTATTTTAGCATTGTTTATTTTCTTCTTTGCACTTATCAAAACTAGGAGTTAATTTTGATCTTCTAAATTAGGGTTGACTACCTCCTTGTAGCATATTAGTTCCTTTTATTCTATAATTGTTTATCATGACACACATTCTCCTTAAATTTAAAAGTGATAATATTTGGTATTATGTATGATGGCTTCTTCATGTATTCTGTGATGATTTAGCCAAGATTTACAATCTTATGTCATTCTGGCTTGAGGAGCTCGTGGTTTTGGCTAGAGTTTGAAGCAATTTTGAGGATCGTCTTGTTGTCCACCTATTTCTTATACACATCTATAGTAAATTCTCTTTGTCATAACATTGTCTCAAGCTCATCTGTCACATGTGGTAACGAAGAAGTCAGTATTGGATTTTAACTTTAGTTGTGTGTTTTTACAATGCATTCACTAGAAAAACTAAATGGTATTTTTGAGTTCAGATTGGTTGAAACTTTCAATATTATGATAGAATATTTTTCCTTGTATTTATTATATTGATTAGATAGCTACCATTATCAATGGAAATTGGCCATAAGTTGTATTTTTTTAGTTCACCTTCGTTGAAACTTTAGGTATTATGATAGCAGATTTTTTCCTTGGATTTATTATATTGATGAGATAGCTACCATTATCAATGACAATTGGCCATAAATTCGATTCAACTATGTAATTTTTTGTTTCAAATTACTATTTTTTTTATAGTCAGTGTGACATATTTTCAACGAGATCCTTAAAAAAACATTGATATGCTACAAATGTCTAATGTCAATATTACATGAAAACTACTTGGTTGGATTTTATATGTTGACTATCACAAGTGAAGTTTCAATGAATTCATAGTAACCCCATACCTCTAGAGCTCCAAAAAAGTGAATGATATTAAAGCTTCCTCCTTAAGGTTAAAAAATACTAACCTGAACCATAGCTTTCTACCACTGTTTTATTGTCCTAATCGTCTATTTCGTCGCTTTTCTTCTCCATTTTTTCCATATCATCCATGTAAGAATTTTGTAACAGAGGCATGATGCTCTCAATAACCCTTGCTACCTGTAAAAATCCATAACCCTTTCTACTTAGAAAGTGCGGAGACACTTCAAAAACTTCACAAAAACAAATATTAAAATATAGTGTACAAAGCATAAGACAAAAAGTGGGAATGTGTGGAGCCCATTTTTATTAAGAAAAGAATCTAAACATATAGCCAAGGGAGTAACCAAAAAATAAAGAACAGAAAATAAAGAAACCACAGATTGGTACAGCTTTCCAGAACAACTGGAAATGTCCAATTAGGAATAGTTGGATTTTTTCATTAACACTCCCTCTTAAACTCAAAGGTTACAAACATCAACACTTATAATACACAAGTGTTGTTGTTGGAAATCAAACACGGTTTTTCCCAATGGCTTTGTAAAGATGTCTGCGAGCTGATCTCATGAGGCACACAATTGAAGAGCTAAAGCACCATTGTTGACTATCTCGCATATGAAGTGATAAAGAGTGTCGATGTTTTCTCTCTTTTTGTGAAAAAAATGGTTTTTTTAAAAGGAAATTGTTGAAGTCTTGTCACAGAAAATGGGAGTTGGCTCCTTTTCCATATGTGACATGTCATTTAATAATCTTCGCATCCACACAACTTGAAAGGAAACTGAGGCAGTGACATACTCTGCCTCTACAGAAGATATGGAGAGAATGGGTTACTTCTTTGATGCCCAAGAAATCATATTTGTGCCCAATTGAAAATCATACCCTGAAGTTCTTTTCCTGTCATCTACACTATGTGGAAAATCATTGTCAGTGTAGCCAGAAAGATGATCATATTCATACTGAATGTACCATAATGGAAACTTGAGTGTGCATGCAACATATCTCAAAATCCTTTTGGCCATTTTCTAGTGAGAATCTTTGGTAGATTCCATGAACCTGGAAACAAAGTTGGCTGCATACATAATATCAGGTCTAGTAGATGTAAGATACAACAGGCTCTTACTAAACTTTTATGTAAAGTAGAATCTATGGTAGGGCCTTCATATTGCTTGCTCAATTTTGTTCCTAGGGGTATAGGAGTTTCTGTTGGGTTGTAGAATCTTTTGATGATGTCTATAGCATACTTTTGCTGAAATAAAAAAATGCCTTTGGTTGATTGATCAACCTCAATCCCCAAAAAATATTTCATTATTCCAATATCTTTCATCTCAATTTCAGATTGCATGGCATGCTTAAAACTATCTAACTGAATATTGTCAGTGTATATCATATCATCAACATACATGCATACAATCAGAATTTTACCTTGTTGATCTGTTTTGGTGTAGAGTGTTGGCTCATTTTGGCTTCTGCTGAAACCACTCTTGATAAGGTAAGCATCAATTCTGGTGTACCAAGATTTTGGAGCTTGCTTCAAACCATAGAAGGATTTATTCAATCGATACACTTTGGCTAGGTGCTTTTTGACCTAAAATCCAGGTGGCTGATCCACATATACTTCTTCTTCTAGGACACCATTCAAGAAGGTTGATTTGGCATCCATCTGCTATACTTTCCATTAGTGTTGAGTTGTTATGGCTAAAAGGGTACTTACAGTATCCAACCTTGCTACTAGAGAAAAGATTTGACCATAATTAATGCTTGGTTGTTGCAAGAATCCTTTTGCAACAAGTATTTCTTTGTGTTTTTCAATATGTCCCTTTTCATTGAGTTTATTCTTGTAAACCCATTTGACACCAATGTTGGTCTTATGTCTCGGCAGATAGATAATATCCCATGACTTGTTCTTCTCAATAGATTCGATTTCTTATTTCATGGCTTGAACCCAATATGGCTCTTTAGCTTCCTCTTTGAAATATGTGGGCTAGCTTGGTAAGAATGCAAAAAATATTTTGTTGGTTAAGATCATCCAACTGTTGATGTATCTCTTTCAAGCTTCGAGTTCGTTAATTTTGGACTTTAGGGGATGAATTTTTTCTTAAAGAAGAGATTCTTTGGTAGCTTTAAGGTTGTCCTTGTACTTGTAATCATGGAAGGAAGAGTTGATGTGTTTGTTGTCCTGAATTTTCTGACTCACTCCAGAACTGATTTTCCATAAATCTTACATCTCTGCTAAGAATAAGTTTATTTAAAATTGGATTGTATAGATGGTAATTTTTATATGTCTCACTCTAGCCAACAAAAATTCATTTCTCACTTCGATCATCAAGCTTCTTCCTCAATTTAGAAGGTATGTGGGTGAATGCAATGCAATGAAAGGTTCTGAGATGAGTGACATTCACTTTTGTCCCATTCCATGCTTCTTGAGGGATATTCATTTTCACATTATTGGTTGGAGATCAATTCAGGAGATAGTATGAACATGCTACAAACTCATCCCAAAGGAAATTTGACAAACATTTCTCTCTCAGTAGGCTCCTTGCCATGTTCATTATAGTTTGATTTTTCCTCTCAACCACTTCATGTTGCTCTCGACTATTCCTGGATGTGGTTTTCATGATGATGCCTTGTGACTTGCAAAAATTTGAAAATTATTTAGAAGAATACTCACCTCCATCTTATTTGAGTACTTTTACATACTTCTCACTCTATTTTCCATCTTCAACCTTGAACTCCTTCAACTTTGCAAAGGTTTTAGACTTGTGTTTGATGAAATAGATCCATGTTTTCCTGCTAAAATCATCAATAAATGTTAGAAAGTAAAAATTACCACCTAGTGACTTTGTTTGCATTGGTCCACATAGGTCAGTGTGAACTAGCTCTAAGTGTTGTTTGGATTGATTGGAGGATTGTGTAAAATTATCTCTCTTATGTTTACCATGAATGCAAGACTCACATGGGGTATTTTTCTCTTTGAAAATAGGTAGACCTTTGACCATGGAGTGCTTATGGAAGATAATTAGACTATGAAAGGGTATATGTCCAAATATTGCATGCCATAACATAGTGTCATTGGTGGTGGATACACTTTGTGCATATTGTTGGGTCAAATTTACAGTTCTAAGAGTGAGGGGAAACATCCTATTCCTAGTCATATGGATTTCATAAATCAATTTTCTGCTAGGAGGTTTGTCATAGATATTATAGTGTGATCCTTTAAAAAGTAACTTATAACCACGTTCCATTAGTTGTCCTACACTTAGCAAGTTATGTTTCAGATCTGGAACATGATAGACATCATGTATGTCTTTTTTAACATCTTGTTTAATCGGAACAAGGAAAATTCATTTTCCTTGGACTTTGACTAAAGAGTCATCTCCAAGTGTAATATCAAAATAATTGGAAGAATCATTGCATGAAATTAGATCTTCGTTACTTGTCATGTGATTGTTGCATCCACTTTCTAGCAATGAGAGGCCCTTGTGTTGTTCTTCAGACTTGTGACAAGAGAGAAACATCCCATCTGAGGTTTCTCCTTCATGATTTGAGACATGTGTGTTTCTTGAGTTATGAGTTACTTGCTTCTTCATGTATTCATATTCATAGTGTCCATATTTTTTGCAGTCATGTCATTGTATGTTGGATTTGTCATTGGATTTCCTCCCTCTTCCTCTTTGTTTCTCAAATTGTTGATTCTGATGTGTGTGGCATTAACTTGAGTGATGGTTGTTGGGGATTTTCCCTCTTCCTCTGTGACCTCTTCCTCTGTATCTTCCTCTCCCTTTGAAGGAGAATTGGGTCTTGAAGGATTTGGATATTGAATCATCTTCCAGATTGATTTTGGTCTCATGTGAGAGAAGAGAACCCATTAGTTCATTTGTTGAAAAATTGGACAGATCCTTGAATTCAAGAATAGTTGTAACAATAATCTGAAATTAGATTTCTGAGGATTTTCTAAAAAATCCTCTGATATGGGAAGGCTTCACCAGTCAACCTGATCTCATTTACTATTCCCATGACTTGGGTCATGAATCGATCAACATTTTCTGACTTAGTCATCTTTAAAGTCTCAAAGTGTGTCCTCAAGGTCTACAACTTTACCGTGCTCAACTTGTCATTTCCTTGGTAGGTTGTGCTAAGAATTTCCTAGGCCTGTTTTAAGGTAACAAAACCTATGATGTTTTATACTATTAAGTCATATACTAAGTTATGAATCCAGAACTTGGCCTTATTCTCTCTTTTCCTTTGTTTTTCTTGATCATTTCTTTCCTAATTGGTGATCGTAGCGAGATCTATAAGATCTGGTTCCACATAGCCATGATCCACTAGATCCCAACACTCTTATGCTTGTAAGAAGGATCTCACTCTAAGAGACCAAAATTCATAATTATTTCCAATTAAAATTGGCCCTTGTGTTGGCCCTAAATTATTAGACCTTGCCATTTTTATATTTGAAAAAAAAAATTACAATAGTAAAAAAAGACTGCAAATAATTTTTTTGTTGTTTCTAAGTGTGTTAAATCATCACTAATTAAGAAAACATGGTTTAATTTTAAGTAAAAAATGTATGATTCTGTTAGAGGGTATCACGCACAGGAAAAAAAAAACAGAGAGAAAAGAACTCCTCTCTGTGTGCTATTTTTCTGCCCTTGCATGACTAAATGAGCCAAATCGCTATCCAAATTGTGATGCAAAAGTATGTCTTTGTTGCCTCTTGCAATGTCCCGCGTGATCTCCCTCACCAAGCATTAGAATTGTCTCTTCCTTATCAGTAGCTCGGTGCGTGCATTGTTTTTCTAGAGTGCGCGTGACCAGGAGTGTGACTTTGGCACAAACGACTTCCACTCATCTTTCTCGGAAACCTTCTTCGGGAGAAGAAGGCGATGAATGTTTATCAAGGAATTAAACTCCTGGCATTTCTAATGCCAACAAATTACACATTGTGCACTAGCCAACAAGGTGCATGTGTCCCGACCTATTTTGAGTGATGGAGTGGATGCTTGTGATCTACGCTATTGGAATTGTATTCCAACACTCTACATTGATCATTGGCAGACTTCTCTGAGGGAACTATGGAGATTCTTACCTCCCGTGTTAAATATAATGTAACCTCAACAGTCTGACTGTACACTGCCAGTTGTCCTGGCCAGCTGTACTATCATTTTATGATTTGCTTGAGCCTATTTAGCTCAACTATTTTCCCTTTGCTCATAGCTCCTTTTCATTTGTACTCTTTTCTATTGTACTCTTTCACTTTCATTTCTAATATACTCAATTCTATTTCTGCTCTCCTCTTTCTCCGTATTCTTTGCTTCACATTTTATCATGGTATCAGAGCATCAACAGTAAGCCTCTTCACACAGTCTGGAGAGCAGCCTGATCCTCAACAGTGCAAAGATTAAACCGACAACTAGAGCACACATGATACAGTTTCTTCACAAGGCTTGGAGAGCAATCTGCCATCCGTTCAAAAGATCGTAGCAAAAAGCACGCACAAGGAAGCAGAGCTCAATATGCTCAAAAGATTGAGGGATCAGAAACCTCGGAAGGAGAAAGTGTAAAGAATCGTGAACATTTACAGATTCGTCAAAGGTTCATGAAGAAGAGCTGCAGGAAGCATAAACATTTAAATAATTCAAAGAAATTCGTTCAATTTCATGAAAGATTGCTGCAGAAGGAAAAAACCTCTAAAGATCTTGTGAAACTCTTGCAAATTTGTGAAAGATTGTTGCAAAGGGAAGAAACATTCAAAGAATTCGTGAAATTCTTTCAAATTTGTGAAAGATCCATGAATTTCCCTCCACAGGAGAAAATATTTGCAGAGGCAGCAAAGAACACGTCAAAGGAGCAAAGGACAACAATCACAGTTGCAAGATCGGTCCTGCTAATAGATATAAGGAGTAAATCTAGTTCAGAAAGGATGAGGAGAGCGCAGAAAAGGCAAAAGAATTTCAACTGTTATATTTTTCGCAGAGGACTGACAGTCGTCAGATCCGGGAAAAGTGCACGAGGTTTAGTCCTTTGAAGCGCACAGGAGAATAGCCAAATCGTGAAATCCTAAAGGAATCCAGACGGTTGGATCTGGAGTACCATGGCCTGAGAGCCACTTGATCAAAGCAAAGGAATAAAGAATCTACGTCGTCAGATCTTGCGTGGATAGCCAATAGCCATTGGATCTAGGAGAAGTTGCATGAGGTTTAACCCTCACATATGCAAAGGTGAGGACTCATCAAAGTCTCGAAAACATCATTGGGACCGTCCATCAAGGAGGACACGTGGTGAGATCTCGACATTTTGTTGACTCACGAATCATGGAATTCATGAATCACAAAATCATGACTCGATCTGAACTGTTGGATCGAGAAAGATCATGCATCATCGATCTGACGCTATTGAAAAATCAGGAATTCAGAGTTAGATGAGTACAGGAGACTGTACTCCATACCCCGATACGCGAAATCCCGAAATCACAAAATCAGTCCAATCGTTGGATCTGGAGTGACAGGTGGTGAAGATCCGGAAGCCATCGATGTTTTTTTTTGCACCGGGAGAACGAAAGTGAAGACTGGGGAAATAATATTTCGCAAGAGAATCAAGACCGTCCATCTCAGAGGAGAGGTGGCAGTAGATCCAAGCGCCATCAAAATTTCGGCATTTTGGAGTTCGGTGTTTGGAGAACATCCTGACAAGAGTTCAAGTGTCGCGAAATATCGATTCGCGAAATCCTGAAGGATCTGGACCGTCAGATCATAGGCAGATCTGGATCATCGATGCAAGCACCATCATGATTTCAGCTACCAATAAATCAGAGGCAAGAGTCTCGTGAACTCGCGATACGTGAAATTTTGAAATAATCTGAGTCGTTGATCGAGTGTAGATCTGGACCGTTAGATCTCCGATCATGGAGGATCGTAGATCGTTGATCACGATATTCCAAAGAAACTGTGGCCGTTGATCACAAATCAACGAGGATCGTTGATGCTTGAAGCAATTTTGCATTTTGGCTATTCGAAGGAAATTCTACCTTCAGTGTCAAAACGTGAAAGTCTCGAAATGTGAAAGCCCATAACACCTAGTTTTTCTGCCCATGGTCATATGAGAAGCTAAACTTTCTTTGGCTCTCAAGTAAACTCAGAAATCCCTATTCCGCAATTAAAGAGGATACAGTTGCTTGATCAAAGAAGTGGTTTACACTGCATTTTTCGATCCAAAGTCACAGCAAGAAATTAGAAGATCTAGTTTTACGTGCAGGAAACAGGTAAACACGAAATTGTCCAACAATTTTTTTTCTGTTTTGTTAAATTTCTTTAAAGATGGCCACATCTAGCAATTTAGGACCAACTCAAGGTCTGATTCTTCTTGGAAATAATTATTAGTTTTGGTCTCTTCGAATGAAATATTTCTTGCAAGCACAAGAGTGCTGGGATCCAGTGGATCTTGGATATGTGGAACCAGATCCAACAAACCTTTCTGCCATGAAAAACCAACAGAGAATTGCTCAGGCAACACAAAGGAACAAAGAGAATAAATCCAAATTCTGGATTCAAAATTCAGTGGATGACTCGATTTTCTCAAAAATCACAGGCGCTGGTACTTCAAAATAGGCCCGGGACATCCTTAAATCAGCCTACCAAGGAAATGACAGGGTCAAAACAGTCAAACTGTAGACCTTGAGGACGTGATTCAAGACTTTAAGAATGATAGAGTCTGAAAATGTGGATCAGTTTATGACCAGAGTCATGGGATTTGTGAACTAGATCAGATTGACTGGTGAAGCCATCCTTGATCAACGCATTGTTGAGAAAGTACTTAGAAGTTTACCAAAGAAATTTGAAATGGTTGTTACATCAATCCTTGAATCCAAGGATCTGTCACGTTTTTCAACAGATGGACTAATTGGTTCCCTGGTGACACACGAGACCAGAATGCATCTCACAGATGAGTCAATCACCAATGCCTTCAAAACTCAATTCTCCTTCAGAAGAGGGAGAGGCAGAGATCACCAAGGATGAGGGATAATTACAAGTAACCAACACTCAAGTGGAGGTAACAGACAATAGAACTAGAATCAAATTTTCTAAGGTCACAGACAACAGAGTCATAATTTAGAGTTTCCAACCTCAAAGAGGCAGAGGGAGAAGATCAAATGACAAATCAAGCATACGATGCTATTACTGCAAAAGGTATGGGCACTATGAATCTGAATGCAAGAAGAAGCAAGAAGATCATCTCTCAAGAAGAGAACATGTGTCAAATCATATGGGAGAAACCTCAAGAGGAGTGTTTCTCTCATGCCACAAGACTGAAGAACAACCTAAAGATCTTTGGTTGTTGGACACTGGATGCAGCAATCACATGACAAGAAACAAAGATTTACTTTCATGCATTGATTCTTCCATTTCCTCTGATATGACACTTGGAAATGATTCCTTAGTCAAAGTTCAAGGAAGAGGAACTGTACCTATTCTTACTAAACAAGATGTAAAGAAATACATAAACAATGTCTATCATGTTCCAGATCTGAAACATAATCTGCTAAGTGTAGGACAACTCATTGAACATGGCTATAAGGTAATTTTTGGGGGAGCATCTTGCAGGATATATGATAAAACCCCCAACATAAAATTGATTTCTGAAATCCACATGACTTAGAATAGGATGTTTCCCCTTACCCTCAGAACTGCAAATTTGATCCAAACATATGCACAAAGTGCATCCACCCCCAATGAAACTATGGTTTGCAATACAAGATTTGGACATATACCCTTTCAGAGTCTCAATCTTCTACAGAAACACTCCATGGTCAAAGGTCGTCCTATCTTCAAAGAGAAAAATTCCCCGTGTGAGTCTTGCATACTTGGAAAACATAAGAGAACTAGTTTTCCACAGTCCTCCACTCAAGCCAAACAACATCTCGAACTTGTTCACATTGACCTATGTGGACCAATGCAAACAGAGTCCATAGGTGGTAGATTTTATTTTCTAACGTTTATTGATGACTTTAGCAGGGAAATCTAGATCTATTTTCTCAGACACAAATCTGAAACTTTTGCATAATTCAACGAATTCAAAGAAGAGGCTGAAAAACAGAGTGGCAAATATATAAAAGTTCTTAGGTCCGATGGAGGAGGAGAATACAACTCCAACGAATTTGCAAATTTCTGCAAATCACAAGGCATTATCATGCAAACTACAACTAGGTATACTCCACAACAGAATCAAGTGGCTGAAAGAAAAAACCAAACAATAATGAACATGGAAAGAAGCCTACTCAAAGAGAAATGTTTGTCAAATATTTTTTGGGCTGAAGCAGTAGCATGCTCATCTTATCTCTTGAATAGATCTCCAACCACAAGTCTAAAGATGAAAGTCCCTCAAGAAGCATGGAGTGGGACAAAGCTAAATGTTTCCCATCTAACAACATTCAGATGCATATCATATGCTCGCATACCTTTCGAATTAAGGAAGAAACTGGATGATAGAAGTGAGAAATGTATCTTTACTAGATACAGTGAAACATCTAAAGTATATAGGCTTTACAATCTAATCTCAAAGAAACTAATTCTTAGCAGAGATGTAAAATTTATGGAAAATCAACTCTGGAAGAAATCTGAAAATCAACAAATGGATAGTCAAAATCCATTGTTGTCCAGTCCTGAAAATGTAGAAAATTCAGGATAGCAAATACCTCAACCTGCTCTTCCAAGATTGTAGATACAAGGATGACCTGAAAATTCTCAGGATAACTCAACTTCAAGCAAAGACTCATCCTCTTAAATTTGAAATTAGAGGACTCAAAGTTTGAAAGAAATCCATCAGCAGTTGGATGACATTGAACAACACAATCTTTTTGCATTAATGTCATATCAACCTACATCTTTTAAAGAAGCAGCTAAGGAGCCACATTGGGTTCAAGCCATGAACCAAGAAATTGACTCCATTGAGAAGAACAAGACATGGGATCTTGTTGATTTGCCCAAACACAAGAAAAGTATTGGTGTCAAGTGGGTTTACAAAACTAAACTCAATGAAAAAGGGCAGATTGAAAAACACAAGGCAAGACTTGTTGCCAAAGGATTCTCACAACTACCAGGTACTGATTATGGTGAAACTTTTTCTCCAATAGAAAGATTAGACACTGTAAGGACTCTATTGGCCATAGCAACCCAACATAAATGGAAAGTATACCAGATGGATGTCAAGTCATCTTTCCTGAATGGTTTCTTAGAAGAAGAAGTTTATGTCGATCATCCACCTGGATTTGACGTCCAAGAGCATCCAACCAAAGTATATCGGTTGAAGAAATCTTTGTATGGCTTAAATCAAGCTCCAAGAGCTTGGTACAATAGAATTGACACTTACCTGATCAAAAGTGGTTTCAACAGAATCCAAAATGAGCTAACTCTTTACACCAAAACAGATCAACACGGTAAAATTTTGATTGTATGTTTATATGTTGATGACATGATATATACTGGAAATCTTAAATTAACTAATTTTAAACATGCCATGCAATCTGAGTTTGAGATGACAGATCTTGGCATAATGAAATATTTTTTTGGGATTGAGGTTGATCAATCAAACAAAGGAATTTTTGTTTGTCAGAAAAAGTATGCAGCAGACATCATCAAAAGATTCTGCATGGAAGAATGCACTCCAAGAGAATCCCCTATACCCTTAGGCACAAAATTGAGCAAGAAATATGAAGGCCCTACAGTGGACCCTACCCTATACAAAATTTTAGAAGGCATTTTATTGTATCTTACAACAACTAGGCCTGATATTATGTATGCAACCAACCTTGTTTCCAGATACATGGAATCCCCCAAATATTCTCACTGGAAGATGGCGAAACGGATTCTGAGATATGTTGCAGGAACTCTCAATTTTGGCTTATGGTACACTCAATCTGATGATAATCATCTCTCTGGTTACACAAACAGTGATTTTGCAGATAGCCTAGATGACAGGAAAAGCACCTCAGGACATGTTTTTCACCTGGGCACGAATTTGATTTCATGGGCATAAAAAAAGCAGCCAATTGTATCAATATCTTCTGCAGAGGCAAAGTATGCCGCTGCTACCTCAACATCCTGTCAAGTTGTGTGGCTGAGAAGAATATTGAAAGATATGTCACATACAGAAAAAGATCAAACTCCTATCTTCTGTGACAACACCTCATCAATTGCTCTATCCAAAAGTCATGTGTTTCACAAGAAAAGAAAACACATTGACACTCGTTTTCACTTCATCCTCGAGCTAGTCAATAATGGTGATATTGCACTTCAATTATGTGGCTCTCAAGATCAACTTGCATATATCTTCACAAATCCACTAGGAAAATCCATTTTTGATTTCCAGAGACAACACTTGGGCATCATCAGTGCTGATGTTTGTAACTATTGAGTTTAAGAGGGAGTGTTAAATATAATGTAACCTCAACAATCCGACTGTACACTGCCAGCTGTCCTGGCCAACTGTACTATCATTTTATGATTTGCTTGAGCCTATTTAGCTTAGTTATTTTCCCTTTGCTCATAGCTCCTTTTCATTTGTACTCTTTTCTATTGTACTCTTTCACTTGCATTCCTAATATACTGAATTCTATTTCTGCTCTACTCTTTCTCTGTATTCTTTGCTTCACATTTTATCATCCCGCGGTTTGATACCATGAGAAAGTGAGAAGAAAACTGAGAAACTGCATAGACAAAAATAGGAAAACAAAGTAGACACATACCATAAGACCGAACGTGGGAATATGCAGAGTGAATTTGTATTAAGAAAATAATACAAACATACAATTGAGGGCGTAACCAACAAATCAAGAAGAGAGAAAAAGGAAAGCACAGATTGGTATAGTTGTCTATAACAACTAACAGTGTCCAATTAGGAACAATTGGAGTTTATCATTAACAACTACATATAAAAAGAGGAGGAATTAGGAACTTTGACAAGTTATACAATTTAGAAACACTAACTAAAAAATAAATCTTAAAACAATATAATCTCCAAATGTTTGATGATCATATGCAGAGAAACAACTGGTTGTGGACTACTAGAGGATGCCTAGATTCAACAAGTGAGTTCACAACTTTCTTATCCTATGGAACCATAGGCTCTAAGAAAATTTACAATAATTCTTTGATCAAAATGCTACTATGGGGTTGTGCTGTAATCTTTTTCTTAGACAATTCATCTACTTTTCCTGTTGCATCACGACTTTCTTATCCTATGGAACCACAGATTCCAAACAAACTTGCAATATTTCTTTGATCTAAATGTTACAACTAGGTTTTGTCGCAATCTTTTTCGTAGAAAATCCATCTGCATGACCCACCGCAACATCTTCCTCCCTATGTTGATATTAAAGATATCACAACCCTGGATCCTAAAACATCCATAAAGAACCCATAACCCAATATTTGTGGGGTTCCATCCTATGAGCATCTTAACTAAACTACATTAAACTTCATTTCCTTCATATTGCCCCAAAATTCCCAAAAATAATTAAAAAAATAACGTTCATTGATCTTGGTAATTGTTCTTATTGAAAAACCTACACGGTCTTCTTGATCTATATAGTGAAAAATGCTTGAGGCCTTATAAATTTGTAACACAACATGTTCTAGAGGAAACCAATTATAAGATGAGACTTATGCTTTACTAAACTTTTTCTCAGTTAGAAAATGAAATTACAAAGAAAGTGCACTTACTATGAACTTTCCATGGACATTGTTGTTTGATTTGTTCTTATAGGATTTTATACTTCCTCTCTTATGATTTAATATCCCACTCCTAGTGGCCCAATATTTAACATAACTTGATAGCCATTTAAGGCTAGGACTAGGGTTTTTGCACACCTCAACACCTAATTAATGTTAGGGTTTTTCACCCTTTAGATTATTCTTGGAATTCCATATGTACATGTGTGAGTAATGTGAGATGATGTGGCATCCACTTAGTATATTGGTGGTGAACAAGATATGTCAACTTGTGGGAGGCATAACATCCACATATAAACTCGAATTGAGCTGATTTTTTGTGCCATTATAAATATCTTGATGGGAAGTTTTTCATTGGCTATTTAAGACCGCAAATGAGCTCTATAAGGTACTAGATCCCAAATCACCAAATTTATATATGCCCATAAAGTGAGTCATACAATCCAACAGCTCCAAACTTTTCCATCTAAAAAGTACCAAAATAGATGAAAAAATATATATTGATTCATTTTATATCACTCTGTGTAGTGTACACTAAACATGTCAGAAAAGGATCTTCTAAACTTTTGATTTGTTGGGAGTACTCTACAAATGTGAACATGATATTGGGTTTGTTGCACTCAAATTAAAGTTTGAAAACCCTGATTCTCAAAAGAGAAACAATGCCTCCTTCGCAAGGCCTATGAGAGATGTTATAAAATATGTCAACAAAAGAGAAATGGTTGTCAATTAATACTTTGAATGGAATATGTTAAAACTATTGGAAGATGGAAAACATTAATTATATATACATAATATGTTAAAACTATTGGAAGATAGCATACATTAGTTATATAAACATAATATGTTAAAACTATTGGAAGATGGCATTCATTAATTATATATATACATATTTAAAATGATTATGTAAAAAAACAATTCACATTTGTCCATATTCTTAAGAAGTAAATAATAATAATTTTTAGAACATATGTTTTAGGAAAGAAAGGATAACTAAAAAGAGATATGTCTCTACATTACTATTTTTATTTAAGTGGATAGTTATTAATTACAAAAACATACATTAGTTATTTATACATGATATGTTAAAACTA
>SNQJ01S0011034.1:292271-305053 GCA_010110895.2 Picea sitchensis
TACTTCTATAAAAATGGAGATAGATTTTAAAAATGACTAATCATAACATTCATAAATTTAATCACTGTGTGTTCATAAAACAAACTCATGCTTATGGGTAAACAAGTTTGACATAGAGAGATTATGAGGGCGAGGTTGAAATCTTGGTTTGAAACTCACTACGTTGAAATGACCTAGCCTTTTTCATGGCCTATCAAACGCAGTTGTTTTAACATTGCATATAAAACCCATATGAAGAGCAGAAGGAATACATGTATCTTTTCACTCGTCGGAAGCTTAGGATAATAGGAGGTCGGAGTAAATTGAGCAAGGTGACAGATATATGTTATCTAGCTAAGAAATTTAAGTTAAACCAAAGCATATACATTGTGAACAACGAACCATGGCATATAAAAGTGCTTATCATGCATACTAAAGAGTTGTTCCATAATAGCATTCTATGGGTCTATTGACAACCGGTGCCATTATGAGGTCTAAGAGAGTATACACCATCTTTTACCATACCAATCTGGGTGTGTGGCTCGAGTATATCCCTTGAGCCCAACAAAACCAACAAAACAATGAAGGCAAGCCAAATCAAATTCATGACATTAAAACTGGAATCTACCGTGAACAATTTGAATAGTGTGGAGTGGGGTGGCAACAAGCTCAAGTTGGATGCCATTTCCATATAGAAATAAATGGGGTACATTGGAAACCAACACCACAAAACCACCATTGATACTTACCTACCATCGTTAATACAAGGTACGTCGGGTCGAATCCACCATGAGTTGTGTAATTGCACAGTTGTTAGGAAATTGGAATGAGGGTTTACAAAACAAATGACCAAAGTTCCAAAAAGTAGCTTATATCCATAGAAATTTATCCACCAACCATATTTTATGTTAATAAAACCATTGCATTACATTAATACTATCATAGCCAAAAAAAAATGTGGTTGATGAACGCGTTATATGTTATATAACATATAACATATGCACTGCATATGTTATATGTTATATAACATATAACATATGCACTGCATATGTTATATGTTATATAACATATGCACTAGCCCTAATCTCAAAATTTGAAGAAACTTTTATAAACTATAATTCTCATTCATTAAGGTCTTAAGCTTTAATGAATGCAGAGTGTATATCTAACCCTAATTTCAAAATTTGAACAAACTTTTATCAACTATAATTTTGCATATTTAACCGTGTTCTAGATGATACCTCGAGTGCCTCTCCTAACCCACAATATAACTAAAAATAATATATAGATAATCAAACCATGCATGCTAAAATACTTACAAAATATATATACAGTGAAGTCGCATCTTTTAGAGTGTGTATATCTAACCCTAACTTCATAATTTGAACAAAATTTTATCAACTATAATTCTACATATTTAATCATGTACTGGATGATACCTCGAGTGTCTATCCTAACCAACAATATAACTAAAAAGAATATATAGATAGTCAAATCATGCATGCTAAAAGGCTTACAAAATACATACTGTGAGGGATCATTTCAAAACAGTATAGTCAAATCTTTTTAGACCTTATTGAAAGCTGAGACATTTTTTGCGGATTTTCAAAGATCTTTAGTTATTATTGACCGACAGACCTAAAATAAATATAGACCCTCCTTCAAAAACAAGTCTGGTTCTGGTGCAGATCTGTGTTGCCTTCAAAAATAAGCAGTCAATAAACCTAGATTTTGGTCGTTGTAGCTGTTGTGCCATTGAGGACCCAAGAATGGACGATTCACAACTTCCTTGCCATGTTAAACAAATTGTATTTTTTTTCAAGCCGGACTATGTCATAATTATTTTCAAATATATCAACATTAATATCATTTCCCGGACTATATTATCCGCTCTAGATAGTGAAACGACTGTAGCTTGTTTGTCGTCCCTCCTCATTTGTAATGGATTTTGCATGCAAGTGGAAGCACCCATGAACACATGGTAACATCGTCTTTCTTTTAACAGACTTTTCATGCAAGGGGAATCGCCCATGAACACCTGGTAATTGTAAAAAAAATATAGTTAAAAACCTAAACAAGGCACATTGAAGTTTGTATTATTAGCACAATGATAATCACATTAATCACTTTTTTCAATGATAAAATGCCATGAGGAATTCATTAACCTCGCGGCTCATGGAGAATATTAAAGGGTTGCATTATGCGGCTGACTGGGGTTGCATTATGGTGGCTGACTGAAGAATATGTGTTTTATTATTACCAAAGACAAATTCATTAAACTCGCCGCTCATGGAGAATATCAAAGGGTTGCATTATGCGGCTGACTGGGGTTGCATTATGTGGCTGACTCGAGAATATGTATGTTATTATTACCAAAGATAAATTCATTAAACTCGCCGCTCAAGGAGAATATGAAAGGGTTGCATTATGGTGGCTGACTGGGGTTGCATTATCATGGCTGACTGGAGAATATGAAGGGTTACATTCTATACAGATTGATTAATCTTTAATTAGTTAAACATGGCAATGAGTGGTTAGGGTAGTAATTTCTTAGATATATTAAGTAAATGTTAAAAAGTAAACAGGGAAAAGGATGCATTCATAAATGTAAGGAAGTTATTAACATTAAATCTCATTCATTGATTTGAGAGTAAAACGAAGAATATTCCAGCATCATTAATTGTTAACCATTAAATTGAAATTTGTAATTAAAAGACCATTAAACCATCAATTCCAATAGGAGGGACTATTGACTTAAATATTAAAATACACTTTGCTAGGAAGAAGCAAATATTTTAATTGTGTTTGTTTTACTATGCATGTATATATACATAATATTTCTATATCTAAATATTGTATAATATTATTTGTATTTGTGTCTGTTATTCTTGTAAATATGTTGAAAAAATGACATCATTTTACCAATATTTACACATCAAAAATTTCATATAAAAAATTATGTCTAAAAACTTTGCTATAGATTTGATCTATAACATTGTGGGCCTTGATATTAAGTATTTCCAATGTGAGTAGTCAAGCTTATTAATGTCAATCCTTGGGAACAATATATAGTCCATGCTCAAACCATTTTGAGGGTGGTTGTCACCATATTTTATGAATAAAATTAGTATGTCTTTTAATTGGTTTCAATCCTTTATGAGAATCTTGTTGAATCATTCCACATGTGTTTATCTCTATTATGACATATAAAAAAATAAATTGGTTATGTTTGTATCCCCTTAACTAGTAAATGCTTCTCTAGTAGAGTGAAAAGTAGATATAAAAATACATTATGCATAACTAGGGTTAAAAAGAATAAAATATATAAGTTGATCATGTTCCTTCTTTATATTACATTATGCGAGTAAAATTTAAAGTGTTTTAAACACAGTTAAAAAATCCTCAATGCAAGAGAAACCGCTAGGATTTAAAGAAATTAATTAATTTTTAATCTAGTGGACTCAAATCTCATTATCAAACACGGTCTCCAACTTTTTCCAAAGTATATCTAGGGTCTCAATTCGGTAAAGGTCAAACATGTAGATTAACATCTCTATCAATCAATGCAATAAGCCATTTTTTATTGTCATAACTGGCTTTCTTTAATGCATCACTAGGGTAGCTTATGTTCACAAGGTGACTTGATAATGCCCCTTACTTCATAGTAAATCTAGGGAAAAGGGATTTCTATGAGAGGTAGATAGAATTGGTAGGTAGTATATCACTTGGATTCACCATGTTGTAATATGAAGGTAAGATGCTTTCAAAATTATAAATTAATTATTTGAATAAAAATAACTCAAAAATATAGACAAATTAAAAAAGCATGACACTAGAAACAAGATACGGTTGATAAAGTACTCCAAGATTGAATAATAACATGAGAAGTAACCAAGATTCCATGTGGTAGGTAGAGGTTGACTGACATGGCGATGGGTGCACAATGACATTATCTAGTTGTAAAACACATTAGCATTTTTTTTAATCTTTTTTTGAATGCATATCTCATAGATACATTTAATTTTAAATGTGTTACATTTAAGTGCTAATTATAAAGAAACATATATGCATTTTAGATTTTCTTCTTGCTTTTTTTTAAACACAAAATTTGCAAAAAAGAAAAATAGTAATATATTTTTTAATTTTTTTTATGTAATTCATTTAAAAAAATAAAATGTTTAATTATTTTTTGAATTTATGGCTCACATTAAAAATTAAAGGAAAAAATTAAATCAAATAATATGGTAATATATATATATATATATATATATATATATATATATATATAACATTACAAAAATAAATAATCAATAATACATCAATTTAAACATTTTTTTAAAGTACATCATTGTACTAAGAAATTATATCTACTATTCTGAATTCATAATCTTCAACAATCACTCCAAAACCAAGTCTAGTATTCAAAATATGGGAAACCCTTGCTGGCACACTAGGAGTTCAAATCAATTCATTTCAATATAGCCTCATCACAAATAAGTTTTCTCCAACCATTCCTAGTAGTGAGTAATTAAAGTCATTTCATGGAATATAAGGGGTCTCAATAGCAACACCAAGCATAGGATATTGAAGAATAATATTAGTATAGAAAAATCATTAATTATAATGTTGCAAGAAGTAAAGTATTCTAGTGAAACATGTCAATGATAGAAGATGAATATTCCTAAAGTAAACATTTTGACCTCTTGATCAACTAAACCAAAAGGAAGTGGGAATGATTACCCTTGTTTTGTAAAGTTAAACTTAATATAATTTATGCTTTCATAATATGTCTCATGAGATAACTAAGAACAAGAACTACACAAATATATATACAATATATCTAATTCTAAATAGTTTACAAAACATAACATCGCATATCCCTAACAAAGTAACATAACACAAACTAATGAATGATCTTCTCTTGCAACTCTTAATAAAAGAATTAAACAAGAAAAATATAAGAAGACATGACACTAAACCAAAAATTAAATCTAAGTTCATTTAACAAAAATAAAGAAGTCTCACATATGAAATTAAAAGAGAATAACATTCAAATGAATGGAAGAAAATGAATCAAGAAAAAAATAAATATAAATATGGGAAAATAAGTTTTGTTTTATTCAAAATTTATTCATAAATATATAAGAATGGTAGTCTTAAAGATAATATTTCAGACTTCTATGAAATTCTAGACCAGAAACAAATTCTTTCATATATAGATAGTTTTTATGAGACCACTTGGCTACTATGTAAATGAAAAATAAATATTATGGATTAAAAAAGATGCAAAAATATTTAATGAATGTTTCTAAACACTACTACTAGTCTCTACAACCAAAAACTAATTAGACAAGAAAATGGTGGAAACATAAAATACTTTTTCTTCAATGACCAAAGAGTAAAATATATCTTATGAAAATAAAATAAGAACTTTACCTCCCATCTTGACATTTACAAAGAACTCATGCTATCAAACAAATTGTTAGACACTAATATTCTAGTGTAAAGATGAAAATAATGACTCTCAAAACCCATAAAATTGCTTCAAGCATACCATAGCAAGTGTAGGATAATGATCTCGACTTCCAAGGCTTGAGTCTTTATATATATTTCCACCATGGTGATTAGCAACTTTTAATATCCACATCAATAGGTAATGTTAACTAGCTATCAATAAGTGGTCACAAGGGCAAACCACGATCTATTTTGAACTTCATGCAACTTGTAAAGAAACATAAGAAAACATGGAATGATACTAAAGAAACATAAGAAAACATGGAATGATACTGAGTTTCAGAATATTATAAAAGTAAAAAAAGGGGGTCTTCTTTATCTATAAGATTCATCACTGAAGAATGAATTCCCAAAACACCTAGTGACTTTCATGGTTATTTTCAACCATCATATACATGAAGAAAAATAACCTATCTCAAAATTGTGTTTATTGAACTTGGTAGGTGCAAATTCCTTCACATATATGAATATAACAAACACAATATTATCCATATTATCCAAAAAAAATGTGGCTGATGAAGTTTATACAACAAATTTAACCTAAATTTGTTGTATAAACTTCATATAAACCTTAATCATTAATAAATATACTCAGAGTGTGTATATCTAGTGTGTATATCTAGCCCTAACCTCAAAATTTGAAGAAACTTTTATAAACTATAATTCTCATTACAATCTTAAGCTTTAATGAATGCAGAGTGTATATCTAACCCTAACTTCAAAATTTGAACAAACGTTTATCAACTATAATCCTGCATATTTAACCGTGTTTTGGATGATACCTCAAGTGTTTGTCCTAACCAACAATATAACTAAAAAAATATATAGATAGTCAAACAATGCATGCTAAAAGACTTACAATAAATATATATATATATATAAACAATGAGGGATTGTTAAAAGTATGGTGGCATCATTTAGAGTGTGTATATCGAACCCTAACTTCATAATTTGAAGAAACTTTTATCAACTAAAATTCTACATATTTAACCATGTACTGGATGATACGTCGAGTGTCTGTCGTAACCAACAATATAACTAAAAAGAATATATAGATAGTCAAACCATACACATAATTCTACATATTTAACCCTATACTGGATGATACCTCGAGTGTCTGTCCTAACCAACAATATAACTAAAAAGAATATATAGATAGTCAAACCATGCATGCTAAAAGGCTTACAAAATACATACGGTGAGGGATCGTTTCAGAACATTATGGTTGCATTTTTTAGATCTTATTGAAAGCTCAGACATCTTTTGCAGATTTTCAAAGATCTTTAGTTATTATTGACAGAGAGACCTAAAATAAATATAGGCCCTCCTTCCAAGTCTGGTTCTGCTGCAGATCTGTGTTTCCTTCAAAAGTAAGCAGTCAATAAACATAGATTTTGGCCACTGCAGCTGTTGTGCCATTGAAGGCCCAATAATGGAGGATTCACAACTTCCTTTCCATGTTAAACAACTTGTATATTATGTCAATCCGGACTATGTCATAATTATTTTAAATATATCAACATTAATTTCATTTTCCGGACTATATGATCCACTCTAGATAGTGAAACAACTGTAGTGAGTTTGTCATCTCTCCTCATTTGTAAGGGATTTTGCATGCATGCGGAAGCACCCATGAACACATGGTAACCTCGTCTTTCTTGTAACAGACTTTTCATGCAAGGGAAATTGCCCATGAACACCTGGTAATTATAAAAAAATGAAGTTAAAAACCTAAACAAGGCACATTGAAGTTTGTATTAATAGAAAAATGATAATCACATTAATCACTTTTTTCAATGATAAAATGCCATGATGAATTCATTAACCTCGCCGCTCATGGAGAATATGAAAGGGTTGCATTATGCGGCTGACTAGGGTTGCATTATCGCAGCTGACTCGAGAATATGTATGTTATTATTACCAAAGACGAATTCATTAAACTCGCCGCTCATGGAGAATATGAAAGAGTTGCATTATGCATCTGACTGGGGTTTCATCATGGCGGCTGACTGGAGAATATGTATGTTATTATTAACAAAGACGAATTCATTAAACTCGCCGCTCATGGAGAATATGAAAGATTTGCATTATGCGGCTCACTGGGGTTGCATTATGGCGGTTGACTGGAGAATATGAAAGGGTTACATTTTATAGAGATTGATTAATCCTTAATTAGTTAAACGTGGCAATGAGTGGTTAGGGTAGTAATTCCTTAAACATATTCAGTAAATGTGAAAAAGTAAACAAGGAAACAGATGCATTCATGAATGTAAGGAAGTTATTAACATTAAATCTCATTCATTGATTTGAGTGTAAAAGGAAGAATATTCCAGCATCATTAATTGTTAGCCATTAGATTGAAATTTATAATTAAAAGACCGATTAAACCATTAATTCCAATAGAAGAGACACCTATCCCTGTAATAATGTTAGTGGGTTCACCAATATCATTCCATATGAAATTTCTAATATACATAACAAACCTTATATCATTTGCAAAAAAAAACAAAACATATCAATTGATCCAACTTAGGATTCACAAGGTCCATGACACTTTAATCATGTCTTATAAAAATAAATGTGCTCAACACAATACACATCATAATATAGTTTATTTTCCATTTGAACTTATATGTATTTTCCACTTGTATATTGTTTTCACTTGTTTGCATCTTATTTTCAAATTTCACAACTTAAAAATGAGTGAGTATTCATGCTATGAAATCAATATACGTATGATTTTCTTAGGAAAGCCTCCCTTTTGAATTTGTTCAAAACAACACATACATTTATAACAAATAAATTGAACGAGACATTTGTTTGTAAGAATAAAGGTGAATTCAAAATGGAGACAAAATATAATTTCAGAATAAATTGTGAAATCTTTTTATGTTGCCATTAAAAGCATCAATAAAATCGTACATGACCTCGTGAGGGTTTTCTATAAAGGCTATAAAAATATAGTATTAGATGAAAAAGGAGAGGCTAGAGGGATGTATATCTTATGGAACCCCGAGGAAATAATATTTGATCAATATTTTTATATTGAGAATACCATATCGGCTCACTTCTAGATGATTTGTATAACTATCTATGGTAGCTCATCGATGTCTACAACCCCCAAAGGCTAGATCATAAGTTAAATTTTCTTCACAAAATTCAGAATTTACAAGGAATTATAGGTGAACAACATTGGATCATTGGAGGGGACTTCAAAATCATCACCTACCAGAAAGAAAAAGCAGGTGTCATTCAACAATTGGAAGTTGATAGTGACAATTTCTAAAAAACTATTAGCAATCTAAAATTGATAGATGTGGAGCCTAAGAATGGATCCCACTCTTGGAACAACCATTGAGGGGGTTCACAACAAACAACCTCACATTTAGATAAGTACCTTATGTTATAATCCTTCTTTTCACATAATCTAAACATCAATTTAACCATCATGCAATGTGTAGGATTTGATCACTCGTTGACTATCTTGAATCTTGATATAGAAGGAAGGCCCTTTTTGGCCCTTCAACTTTGATAAATTATGGTTGGCCCATAAATACTTTCAAGAAAGAAAAGATAAATGGTGGTAAGATATAGTTGTAAACAAGGGGACCGCAATGTACAACTTCCAAGAAAAACTCAAAATCCTAAATTTGCATCTAAAACAATGGAACAAGCATGTTTCTGGAAATATCATTGAAGCCAAGCGCGACTTAGAGAAAAAATGATCCAATTTCAGTAGAGCATCATACTTGAACGGAGAAATGAAACATTGACCCAACACAAGGCTATGATCCAGGAAAAAGTAGATTGTCGGTATGTGTAGGAACAAATCCTATGGTGGAAAAATTCAAGGGTACAATGGTTGAAGTAAGGAGAGAGGAACTCTAATTTCTTCCATTGCTCTACAATACAACATCATAAACACAACGGAATTGCATTCTTAAAAAGTAATGGAGCTATGACAGTTGAACATGTATAAATGAAAAATGAGTTGGTGGAGTTTTTCCAAAACCTCTTGATGGAACCTCAACCAACTTTTTGTGAGGCCATTTAGAAGATAACTCAACACATCCCCAAGCTCATCTTTGATGGCCAAAATGAAAGCCTCTTGTAGGAAATTACACTAGATGAGGTGGAATAGGCAGTGATGGACATTCCTCAAAGGAAATCCCGTGGGCTAGATGGCTTCACCATTGACTTTTTCCACGTGTTGGGCTATAGTTAAATAGCCGATATGGGAACTGGAAGATTCGATGTGGATACAATGGATGCTTCTTGTGACCAATTATATATTCTTTACCCTCATTCCTAAGGAGGAGCATGCCAATGATCCAACAAAGTTCATACCAATATCATTGCATATTTTTATATATAAAATAATTACTAGAGTGTTTTCCAATCAACTAAATCCCCTCCTTCCTCAACAAAGTTCATATCAATATCATTGCGTAATTTCATATATAAAATAATTACTAGAGTGTTTTCTAATCAACTAAATCCCCTCCTTCCTCAGTTGATTTCTCCAAAACATATAGGTTATGTTTATGGCAAGTAAATAATATGTGACATTATTTTGGTACATGAAAATATCCATTCTCTCAAGGAAACAAAAAAATCAAGAATGCTTACTAAACTAGACATGCCTAAGGCCTTCTAAAAAATTAGTTGGTAATACATTCTCCATGTTCTCCCTACCTTTGGTTTCACTAGGTGAATGGATTGAATGGATTATGAGCTTGACCTCTTCAAATTTGTTCTCTATTCTGGTCAATGGTTCCCCTTGAACCACCTTAAGGTCCTCAAGAGGAATCTGATAAGGGGATCTTATCTCTCCTTTCCTATTGTTGTGGAGAAATCTCACTAGTATGGTAAGTTAGATCTCCATATGATTTTTCCACCTATCCTAGACAGAGAGTGGGCTAGAATTCTAATGCTTTTCCCTAGGTCTAAGTGGATTCATTTCCTTTTAACCAAAAGGGATGGTGGGTATACCTTTAAATCGACAATTTTCGTTGCATATCTCTCTGATGCAACTCCTAAGATCCATCTCAAACTGCTGCAATCCACTTCATGCACACGAGGAGACAAACAACTAGTGATATAATTACTCTTCTAATGTTAGGAAATCCAAATCTACTAGATATATCTTGATCTATGTGACACAAGATAGGATCTAAACATTTGTAGATAAAATGCAAACATATTTAGGGAAAACCAATGATCTATTAATTTAAAATGTCATAAATACACCAATTTTCATACCTTTGGTGGATATGCACTCCCCTTTGCCCCTTTCTCCTTGATTGTCCCTAGCTTCTCAATCAAACAATTAAATCTGGTTGTGGATGTTGTGAATGGAGAAACAACTTCGTCTTTGGACAACATAACTCTACAAATGATTGTTCCTCCACATACTCAAGACTTTCCTTATTTATATAGATCTTTGGAAGAGGCTTGGGAGAGATTCTAGATCTTTTAGGGACTAATGGATACTCGAATCATTTTATTTCCAAGACTCATGCCATGAAGAACAAACTCATCCCTTGCTTTCCTCTTAGAAACTCCATGAATATAGAAGGTTGTAGAGGTTTTTCGTGGTTGCACTATAGTTGATGAGTGAAAATTATCACTTGTTTTCCTATGTATGACCCGCGATAAACCTAAAAAAAGACCCAAATTCTAATCTAGATATGTGTCTTTGATTTCATCTTCCGTTGGATTCCCTTCTGGCCCTGTATGGTATAAATTAAGTATTTAACAAATTCCCCATAATGTTTGAGTTGAGGAAATGAATGGATGGTTGAAACACATTATAATAAAATAACGTCTATGTGAGGTAGTGTAAGGAGAGAGAAAATAGGTTTGGTGGTCAAAGAGGACTTTCAATCAAACATAAAGGATGAAGACATATATATACCATCCCCTAGTTAGACATACTTATACTCTGAAGAGTAACAAAGTATGGCCTCCAAACAATACATTTTGGATCCATGGCATGAAATGCAAGTTCATGGACACAAAAGAATATATGATGGATCCATGTCTGTAACATCCCGCTCTTACGCGAATTGAGGGAAATGATTCTTTGAGGACACTTGCATGCGAGTGATCAGGATTATTATACTATTGGGCATTTGATTATGATTATGAGGTCTTATGGATATGACTACATGTTATTTTGTTGTATTGATATAAATAGGTGTTATTGAATCAGTTCTCCTGAGTGTGCAAGATTTTGGACCTCGAGGATGCAAAGGCATCGATGAAACCCTTGGACTCTGGATTGATTCAGGGAGTGGACTATTGGGGTTTGATTGTTGTATATATGAAATAATTTCATCTGATTAGATGTTATGATTATGGATTTTATTCTTACATGATTCGTTGATGATGTAGGCTGACGATAGCTTGCCGACCATACTTAGATGTGGAGTAGAGGGGTCACACATGACTACCAGAGACGTTGAGGGAGAGGTGTGGACAACAACCCTGCCACAACCTACTAGCACTCTCGTCGTGGCTTGAACTATAGGTTAACGATTACCTAGTTCGAGAAGACTCATGATGCCATGAGGGCAGACTACGATAGTCGCTCATGATGATTCTAAGGGGCGTGCAATAAGGCAAGGGCCTTATTCCTTAGAGGCCCTTAGTCTCCCACAAGATCACTTGAAAAAGTATTGACTCTAGGCATTTTTTTATGTCTACCAAGTCAGTCAAGAGGCGAGTGGCACCATTGGAGCACATAGTGCGTCCTGAAGGGCATGTCGTGCAAGAAAAATAGAGTGAGACGAGTGGCACCCTTGGAGCACGTAGTGCATCCTGAAGGGCACGTCACGCAAGGGAAACAAAATGCGGCGAGTGGCACCCTTGGAGTACCTAGTGAATCATGAAGGGAACATCGTGTTGTTAACTAATAAGTGAATAAACCTAGATGGCCTTATAACGAATGATGTGATGAGAAAGTTTTAAAAACAATTTTTTCCCTAATAAAAATGTTGTCGAGCCTCAAAAATTAAAATCTAGGTCTAAGTGATACTTGTGAAAATAATAATAATAATAATAATAATAATAATAATCTTTAAACATGTGACGAGAAGGGGGTAAGCAATTCAATCAATTTATAAAAATTCAAATTACATTGAGGGATTAAAATTTTAAAAGAAAAATTATTGTTTGTTACATGTGCTAATTAAAATTTTTAACTAAAAAGAAAAAGGGGGAAAAAGGGGTAAAGTCTACACTTGCTAATTTGAGTTTTAGATAAAAAGGGAAAGAGGGAAATTTAA
>SNQJ01S0011034.1:305063-322116 GCA_010110895.2 Picea sitchensis
GCGATTCTAGGAATGCTTTTAGGTGGGTGAGGGAAATAGGAGTAATTAAATATTTAATGAAATTAATTTATGGTGCAACGAAGGGGATGGGTGACATATGTATGGGGAAGATTTTTCTAAATTAAATTTTTGAACAATAAATTAAATGGGAATTTGGGAATGGAATGAGTTAGAAATTCTATATAAAGGAGGGAGGAGGAGGAGGATGGATATCTTCTTTTATGCGTAATGTTACACTGCAAAATTTTAGACTTGATTGACTTATCTTGTGGGAGTTGGGATACCCAGATCGGTGAGGAGTGGTAGCTCGACCTTGCGAGGCGAGATGGGAGCTATTTTTTCTCTGGTTTAGTGTTCGTGGCTCCTTTGCAGCTTAGGGGGCTAAGGGGGAAGAAGAGTACACCTAGTGTTGGCTGGGAGGTACCGGTGAAGTCTCATCGGTTGACAAGTGGGAGCTGCACGAAGTGCACGGTACATCAACTCAGAGTTTTCATCTTGGGATATGGTACACTTTATTTTATTCTGCATGGTAGATTGTTATTGACCTTACGCTTTCATTTCTATATGTTTAACTATGTAAAGAAGTTTTTTGACTTAGCATTTTAATTGAGAACTTAATTTCCCCATATCCTTAAGCTCACTGCTTGACTTGATTCCCTTGGAATTCGATCCCTGAATCTTGTGACTGTCCTATTGGTTTTGTTGATTGGTTGTGAAGATTTGTTCTTTTTACTTCCTCCTCATCCCTAGTTCGTCAGTCCACGCCTGAGCAGTCGGCCAAGAGCCAAATCGACGGTCGTCACTTCGGTGCATAGTGACCTATAGATTATAATGCCCTACTTTTCTGTGCGTGGATGATGAGCGAAGGAGGTTTTTGCCCAAATTTTTACCCTTCTTATCTCCACATTTTGATATCTTCCTTTTCTTTGGTCTCTGCATGTTATATCACCTCTGTGTCCTAAATGTTCATGGTGTCTGAAAATTGTGTTTAGTAATCTTTGCGTTTTCACCCTTACTTACCTAGCCTTCAACCCACTCTTCTTGGCATCTTACCCTCAACAAATTGTATTCATGCTTGGCACCATATCTCCTTCATTTACTCTACGTTGTAATACATTCCTGGCAACTTAACTCTGTATTTTATTTTATTGTTAGCAAATATTCTTTGCATTTCAATACACTCAACCACAAATTTTTTAACTCTGCGTTTTTAGTATATTCATGGATAATTTAACTTTGTGTTTAATGCACTCCCTGGTGAACACACTATGTTTTTTTATCACATTTCTATGGCAGATACTCTGCGTTGTTAATACAGATTGACCACAAAACAATTGTGTTCACAGCTGATAATTAGCAAATTTATATTTGCAGTTTATTAATGATTAGACAACGAACCCTTTATAACATTTCTATACATATCATTTACATCTTACAAAAATGATGTTCCTTGACGAAGTTAATCCATAATCAAGTCAAGTGTCTATAAATTGATAATCTCTCTTGTGCCTTGGAGTTGATTGATATTGATGAGTTTGCTCATGATTACCTGTGCGCCATGTTACCTGTGGATTGGGATTGATGGATTGATGAGTAGGGTGAGGTGTTTAGTGTGTCTATATTAGGCTATTGTGTCAGCATTTGTTGTGTTGTTGGTTGTTAATAATGTCCATTCACGTACGGGATGGTGTGTCAAATTTGTTGTTTTAGATTGTGATGTTTTTTTGGATGCTTAAGAAAAAAAAATTACCTTTTTGTGTCACTTGTTGTCATAACGACAGGGTCATTACAATATAGTCAATAATATCACACCCATTAATAAGATCATTTCCACAATAAAATACAATGTGGACATATGGCACAACATATATACATCTGGAAGACAATGAGAACCAAGGGAAGTTCCCTCGAAGTCTTCAAAGTTCTCATATCTAAGTGATTTATTCAATCACAACTTTGTAGGGGATGTTGCAAATGAAGTATGTGGTGCAAAGCCCAAGATATTTCTCCCAAACTTCGATGGTACGAATATAAAACATGTGAATAGATAAGTTGATGTCGAGCATGGTATAAACCATTTGAGTATCGATCATTGATGTAAACCATTAATAGACACAAGGGAATCCACCGATGAGAAATCCAGACACCATGGTACATAGTACAATATAGCAAGTGTGAATAGAGGATCTAATGTCAAACACTCATAGAATCAATCGATCATGATTACGTTATTTAAACCTACTATCAATCCTGAGGAGGATTTCCACTAAGTAATGCAAACTCCAATGTACTAGTTGGTTTCTAGATCCCTCTCCTAGATAATATGTTGAACTTGATAGGAAGAGCTATGTTGAAGGAGGACCTTAATGTACCCCTATTAATAGACACAGAACATACACCAAGAGTGGATGTGAAGATAGACTGTCACCAGGTACAATTGACACAGGGATGGCCGACACGGAAAGTCAACAAAAAATAAGATGGTCGACTTAGGCTTAAACTTCCCTTGAACATATAACACGATAGAATGGTGACTTGGAAACCCTAAAAAATAGAAGGATGAATATAGTGAAACAATGCAGGAGGAATTGAGGCACTCTCCGTGATGACTTGAAGAGTAACCATCTAGAGGAGTGTCTCTGACTGATATTTCTCGGATGACTCCTAGGGAATATAAAACCCAACGATATGACAAGGAATAAAAAAGGTGCCATGTTCAAGGTGGACTCAACTGATGCTGTCATTTTTAGAATAGACCAATGTTTAAAAAAACCCACTCTTTTTTCATTTTTTTTCTTAGTGTCTCCTTCATGTTTTAATGAGAAAAAAAGAGAGATAAAGTATGCTCGGTAGTGTCTTTTTCATTTAGTTTTAAAAATCCCCAAAAATATTTAGAAGTGTACTTGATATGTGTATTTTTCATGTCCTTTAACAAGTCTGCAAAATAGATAAAAGTATACTTGTTTGGAGAGAATGAGGGGCTTAACAACATGCTCCTATGTTCCAAGCACATGGATCCGACCTAAGAAAAATGAATGCAAATGGTACTCACAAGTGAGATCCACTCTTAGTAGTTGTTCTCTCCATGGGTATATGGATTCAAAATGGAGGTTAAATAATGCAAGAGGCGGATGGTCAAAGGATACTGTAATATTCGTAAGCATGAATTAAGAATACAACATTGCAATGATTGAATAAATGAAACAAACTACAAATGCATCAACGCCCATTAGGAAATATGTAAATTGTGAGAATCCCCTCGGGATATGGCTAGAATATAGATTAAGATAGGAAAATGAGTCTCAATGTCATGTCATGGCAGGGCTACAAGAGACTTCTCGGGCATATGGGAAATCAAAAAAAGGGAAATGAATGTGAGTAATGGTTATAACTAGGGTACCTATGGAGGTTAGACACTACCGTTCAAGTTACAACATGCAAAAATAGAGAAGGAAAATTTTTGGTGGTAAGATATAAAAAAGGTAAAGAATATTAAGGATTGTAAAATCACTTGGAATACTTTTAAAAGATATTTTAAGAAACAATGTCTATTAGAAAAAAATTATGAATGTAAGGCCAAGGAATTTTATGAAATTAAATTGGAAAATTTAACCATGAAATAATTTTGTAGAAACTTTCTAAGCTTATTGCACTATGTACCGTACATTGTGGATGAAAAACCAATGATACGATGCTTCTTGAGTTGTTTACCTACCTCATATAAATATAGGATTGAATTTGATAATCCTAAGAATTTAGAGGAAGCTATGCGTAAGGATAAACTATGTTATGAACACTATAAAAACATAATTGAAAATACTAAAAACTGGAAGGGCAAGAAAATTGAAAGGTTTGATCCACGAAATAAAAGGAAAGTTTTTCAATAAGAACACTGCAAAAGGGTTTGAGGGAAATAACTATTGAAATAATAATCCCTATAACCCGTTTGATAATAAAAATGTGAAACCCACAACATTTTATAAAAAAGAGACTACCCAAAAGGAATCAGTAAAATGTTGGGAGTGTGGCGAACCAGGTCACTTTAAGGATTGTCCTCACAGGAAGAAAAACAACAGAAATATACACACATTTCGATAAGATACTATAGTTGGTGAAATAGCAAGGAGTTCCCCAAAGATTAGTGCAACCTTGGAGAATACACAAGTAGATCATTAAGCTTCCATGGTGGAAGTAGAAGGTATGTTGAATGATCAACTAATTTCCATTTTCATTGATCAATGTGCTAGTCTAAGTTATGTTTCACTGAAGATAGTAGAAATTTGTAAACTATGGAAATAAAAATTTGAAAAGGCATGTCTAGTACAACTTGCTACAGGAACAAAAAGGAAATTTACAAAGCTTGTTAAAGGTTGTGAAATTAGTATGAATGGTTTTAAAACTCAAGGATATTTGAATGTTTTACAGCTAGGATCATATGATGTATTAATCATCATGGACAGGTGAGAAAATATAAAGTAATTCTAAATTGTTATGAAAAACATTAGGAATACCAAGAACCATTAGTATTAGAAAGATCTCATCCTTGCAAATTAAAATATTTGTTTGTAAGGGATGCAAAGTATTTTTTGTTCATGTATTAGATAATGAAAAAGAAGAAAGTAAGAAAGATATAGAAAATTTTCCTATATTACAAGAATTTCAAGGTGTACTCCAAGAGAATCCTGGATTACCTCCTAAGAGAGAGATATATTTCTCTATAGACTTACTACCTGGAACGGTGCCAATTTCAAAGGATCCAAAGGCTCCATATTAGATGAATATTTTAGAACTTAATGAACTACAATATAAACTTCAAGAATTAATAGACAAAAATTATATTCAACCAAGTGTATCTCCTTGTGAGCACCGATACTATTTGTTAGGAAGAAATATGGAACCTTACGACTATGTATAGACTATCGACAACTTAATAAAATGAAAATTAAAAACCAATATCCTTTACCCGGCATCGATGATCTATTCGATCATGTACATGGGGAAACAGACTTTTCAAAATTCGATTTACAAGAAAGATATCATCAAGTAAGAATTAAAGGTGAAGATATATACAAAACATATTTTAGGACGCGATATGGGCATTAGGAGTTTTTAGTGATATCATTTGGGTTAAAAAATGCCCCATCTTCATTCATGTGTCTAACGAATAGTATTCTAAGTATATACTTAGACAAATTTCTAATAGTCTTCATCGATGATATACTAATCTACTCAAAGAATGAATAAGATCATGAATAACACTTAAGAATAGTTCTACAAATATTGAGACAATAGAAGCTATATGCTAAACTTAGTAAATGTGATTTTTATAGGGACAAAATTCAATATTTAGGACATGAATTTTATAAAGAAGAAATAGTTATTGACACTGAGAAAATAAAATCCATTATGGATTGGATTATTCCAAAACATGTTTAAGATATAAGATCATTTATGGGTATAACAGTCTATTACCAAAAGTTTATTTAATGGTTTTCAAAGATTGTGCATCCTATAACATCCCTACAAAAGAAAGGAACAAAATTTATATGGTTTGAAAATTGCCAAGAAAGTTTTGAAAAAAAAAAACATCTCCTAACAACAACTCCTAAACTAAAAATAACAGATCCATATAAGGACTTCGCTATATGCATGGATGCATGGATTGAAGGACTGGGAGGAGTAATAATGTAGGATAATAATGTAATTTCTTATGAATATAGGTAGCTTAAGGAACATAAAAGACATCATATAGCACACGACTTAGAATTAGCTGTGATAAAACACCCACTAAAGATGTGGAGACATTATTTGATAGGACGGAAATTCTTATTGATGTTGGAAAATATTGATTTAAAGTACCTATTTGATAAAAATGATCTCAACACTCTACAAGGAAGGTGCTTATCCTTATTCAGCGAATACGATTTTGAAATAAGACATATAAATAGAAAATAAAATAGGGTAGTTGACTCCTTGAGAAAGCATACAAAATTTGATTTATACAATTACTAGAATTAATAATGAAACATATTAAGAGTAAAAAGTTAAGATTGTGTCTAAAAAGGATATAGAATATCAAAGTATTAAATCAAAATTGACAGAAAATCAAGTTGAAACTGAAAAAACAAACTTCGGACTTTCTAAAAATTAATTGTTGATGTATAAAAATAGATTGTATATACCTGAAGCAAAGGAAATTAAATTACTAATATTGAATGACTTACATACAAATCATTACTCTTGACATCTTGGCTATCAGAAAATAATTACTATGTTAAGAAAGGAATTTTATTGGCCTAACATGAAAGGAGAAATTGTTGAGTACTTAGCTAAGTGCATAGAATATCAACAAGTTAAAGTTGAACATCAACATCTAGTAGGATTATTACAACCCCTACCCGTTCCTGAATGGAAATGATAAATTATAAGTATGGAATTTATAACAGGTTTTCCTAAAATTAGTAAACATAATGATTCTATAATGTTTGTTGTTGATAAATTGAGTAAAGAAGCACACTTCATACTAGTTAAATCCACTTATAAATCCATTAACATAGCATATATATTTATGAAGGAAACCTTTCAACTACACAGAATTCCTAAAACTGTAATCTGAGATAGAGATAAAAAATTTATAGGAAACTTTTGGAAAGCCCTATTTAAAGGATTAGACACACAATTAAACTTTAGCACTGCTTACCATCCTCAAACAGATGGGAAAATTGAAAGAACTAATAAAATAGTAGAATACATGCTCATAATGTATTTTATGGATAGAACAAACAAATGGGAAGAATATCTGCATTTGGTTGAATTCACATATAATAATCATTACCAAGCTTCAGGTATACTTAGTCCTTTTGAAATTCGTTATGGAATAAAATGTAATACCAATGTTTCCTTGAGTAATCATGTAAATAGATTAATGATAGGACCTGAAATGTTAAAGTAAATGGAACTAACAATAAAGAAGGTACTACAGAATTTGAAAGTAGCACATGACATGAAGAAAATCTATGAAGACTTTGAAAGAACTCCAAGGGAGTTCAATATTGGAGACCATGTGTATATAAGAGTAAGACCAAGAGGAGTTCTTTAAGATTGGGAAAGTATACTAAATTAACTCCTAGATATTGTGGTCCCTTTGAAGTGCTTGCATGAATAGGACCTGTAGCCTATCATCTTGCACTTCCATCCATGGTAAAAGTACATGATATATTCCATGTTTCCTTATTAAAAAAATATATACATGATCCTACTCATGTTATGGAGTGGAATATAATATAGGCGGAGCCCGAGGGCCAGTTCCCAGTATATCTAGATCATATTCTCAACAGGAGGGAGCTTACACTCTGGAATCGAGCCATTGGACATGTAAAGGTGTAGTAGATGCACCTTAGTCCCAAAGAGGCTATGTGGGAAATGGAGGATCATATGCATAAGGCATATCCATTTATGTTCGATAATGAGCCAGATCAAAATTAGATAGTTAAGTTCTAAGGGGTTGTGGATGTGATACCCAAATATTTCGAACTCAATCATTTTTTATTCTTTTGTTATCAACACATTATTTATCCTAGTGATCCAATTCAAAACTTCTTGTTTTAGCTATTATTTTATTAATAAAAAAGAAAAGAAAAAAGAAAGCACACGTCAAGTGGGATTGTTAGAAGCGAAAATCTGTTGATCCAGAGAGAACTACCAAGTGATAGCAGAAGGGGGACAAGTGGTGAATATTTGTTGAGTTAACTCAACAAAAGTGAGACAAGATCTCAGTTTTTTAGGAACATGTGTAAAAATCAGAATGACATGTGTTAAATGAGAAAAAATCAATTTGACAAGTAGGTAATGAGAAGGAGGCTCATACAAATGTCAAAGATGTAATAAAATATTATAAAATAAAAGATAACAAAGAGAATGGGATGCTATTCTGATTAGATGTAAAATATGAGAAATAATTACATGAAACAAAGAAATCTTCATGTATTGCTTATAACCCTATGGAACTACAACAAGTCACTTGGACAGTTTATTGGATCAGGATTTAGCTCAGGGGTGACAGAGTGGGAATATGTGGAAACTTTGATATAAGGTTGAGAGGAACAACCCACTTGATGTGTGTTTTCCTCCAAGGAATTCTTAGTTACATGTTTTTCTTCCATTTTGTTCTAGATTGAGTTATTGTTCCTTTAGTAATCAGTGGATATTCTATTCTGGTTATTTTATTGTTCAATTGTAATTATGAGATACTATATTCGAGTAAATTTGATGTTTTATTTGTAAATTATGGTTAAATATTTAACGATTCAAATCTAACTAGAGATTAGAGGTTCTCGCTTATTTCATTTCAGTATATGGTTTCCATGATATATTATAAAGTATCGATTATATCCACAATCAGGTTCAATTGTAGAAAGTATAAATAGAATAGTATCACAGAGGAATACTATATAAATGGAAGTACAACCAACATGCCATATGCTAAAATGATAATGCTATTGTAGTGAAGAAAAATATAGAGTATATATACATAGATGAAAACTATATAAATGGAAATACAACCAAGAGGATAAATGCTAAACAATAATTTTGTTTCCATGAATAAAATCTAGAATGTAAACAGAAGGTTAATGGTATCAACAACTAAGTACATAATGACAAGTTTAAATGAGTCTGATAATTTATGTAATACTCTTTAAATAAAAAGGAAACTAAGAAAATTATAAGAGCATTGCAAGTAAAGGGTTGAACAACTGACAACTATAAACTGAAAAAAGAAAAGGAAAAATTTCCATTAATAAATAGTTAACAGAGCTACATCATTATCGACCTGACTCTGTAAATTGAAGGGAGTGAAATCCCTTTTAACATACATAGGGGGTTAGCCCAATATTAGTTTTAAATGAAAAAAAATTAATAGAACCCTCATACGCAGCGATACATTCGGAGGATCTTTGCAAACAAAATGCAGAGAAAAGAACAAATACACTTCTTATTGTTTAAAATATACAAAAATAGTCGACATATCTAGGATAAGTAACCATCCCACTAATTCAAACATAGGAGATGGTAAAAAACCCTCATCTGTATCTAGGGTATACTTTAGAAACCAAGTTACCTCTCAAGGTTGAACACCCTAGTCGAGAAACCATATCCATTACCTTCCACAAGGTTTTCAAATGAAAAAATTAGATTCGCACCTCCCTATGGTAAATTATCACAACTAGAAAAGAAAAACAAACAAGGTAAACTTACAAGGTTTTGTGGGAAGTTGATTCAGGATGAACCCTACTAGTTTGGTTGAACACACCTGCATTGATGCACAACTATTAAAAAAGGAAACCAAAAATTTTATAAGGAAAATGACGAAGAGTTAGAGTATGAATTTGTTACCAGGTGTAACTTGTACCCAAAATGGGACTCAAAAGAACGTTTCAACCAATGAGAGCCATATTTCCTTTCTAATGTGTACCCTCACACACAGAAAAGGGCCAGTCATTAGTCAAAGTATCCAAAAAAAATATTTTTTATCACTAAGAAAATTATATAAGAAGCACAAAGTTTGACATGGTTAGACTAGTTGCATGCAATGAAAATATGGGAGGGTTTCCAGACTCAAACATGAATCACATAAGCAATTTCATAATCAAACAACAATCCTATAGAATAATTAATGTGAAGGACTAGATGAATTAATATGTGGTTGGATAAGTTCAGTAGACAATAAATTATTCTCGGAAGCAAGATAAGTTCATTCATCCCCAACAAGACCAAGATATATAGGAACTAACTAGTCCTGAGATCTAGATCTGTTTAAAACAAAACCATGAACAAGATGAGCAAGAGAGAAAACATGTAGAGACTTTAAAAATTGTACGAGAGCATTCAAAAGTTTGAAACGTGGGACACTACTAACAAAGGGATATTTTCCTATCAAAACCTGAGATCCATTACCAACATAACACACAAGCCACGTTTCCAACAATGGAAGAGTACTCAAAAATTATTTCAAAAGTTTGAAGCTATAGAGAATTTGTAATTATCCAAACGCAACCAGAATACCACATCTAAACCTTTAAGGTATTTTTTTTATAGCTTTTCTCCATAGTCCAGAACCAAAAAAATCCCTCTAGAGAGATTTGAATGCTAGAGCTTGAGCCAACCAATGGATATTACAAATACCCCAACCCCCAAGAGATTTGGGTCAAGAGATCAAGTCCTAGCTGGCTAGATGGACCAAGGAAGGTATGTTAGTAGATCCATATAAGATAAAAGTAATAAGGGATATGGAACCAATTGTAAACCCATGCAAAATCAAGTCTTTCTTGGGCCACATATGGAACTACAGAAATATGCCAAGATGAGTAAACAAGACCATCTTGTTAGGATGATTATGTATATTGTACTTAATTCTTTTTCAAGAATATGATTTTAAAATATTTGTGAAACACATAAATTCCCTTGAGGGACTAGACCACTTGTTTAGGATAGAGAATGGAGTAGAGGAGAAACAAATGGAAGGATACTTCCCCAATGCTAACTTGTTTTAGGGTTAGACAACAATTGGGTACGTGGAAGATGTATATCACTTGAATATGGTAAATAATCCTAAGGAATGAATGTTCTAAAGTAAAGAAACCTAGCACATAAATCATTAAGATCTAAGATAGTATTAGTGAACCTATATAGAATAGGTATGAATGTACTATTGAGAAGATGTGTTCAACCATAAAAAACTAGACACTTGATACATGAATCCCATTATGGAGAGGTGGGTGGAGAGTTTCCAAGAACCAAGACAATACAAAATATTCTTCATGCAAGATTATGGTAGCCTACCATGTTTGAATATTGCTTCAAGAAGGTGAAGAAGTGTGTACAATGTCGAAAATAAGGGAATAATCCTTACACAAGATAATTTCATGAGTTAAATCCTATCTTAAACTTACAACATGTGGTGGGTTGCATAGGGGTAAATGACTCTAAGTGCATGTCCTGAAAGGATATCAAAATCCTCATTCCATATCTAAATAGAGGGGTAGAAAATAAAACCTCGTCATGATGAGAAGGGCTAGCAAAAAAGTTGATAACAACATGGATATCAATGGAGTGTGCAACATTATGAGATACAACAAGATCCTAGAGAGGACCCTGAGGAGGAATGGGTGGCATTTTTGTGTCCACCTTTTTTTTTTCCCTTTTTATTTAACCATAGGCTCATGGAAAGGGGTTTTGACATATTTAATATCATGGGTAGGGACTAAGAAATCTAAGTTAGAAGAGATAACCTTGGAAACCTTAGGAACATTTGGTCATGGTTAAGGATCTCCCATATCATGGTACTAGAAAATGGGGGGTAGTGATCTAGGTGGATATTGGTGGCCACCCACCTTTTCCATCTGTCTCAAAACAATTTTCTAGAAATTTTGGCAATTTACTATTTTTAGTAGTTTTTAACTTCCGAGGCCATTTTGAGGGCCTAAATGAAGGTTTTTCAGGATAGATATTCTCAATGATATCTAAAGGCTCTCATTGATCCCACAAAATGAATCTCCTCGACGATACCTTTCCAATGAGCTATCGTGCGCCCCAAACAGAGATTGTATGCCAAAGTTATGCCCCCGGGAAGTTGATGCATTTCTTTAGTTTGGTGTATCAACTTCCCGGGGGCATAACTTTGGCATACGATCTCCGTTTCGGGCACACGATAGCTAGTTCGAAAGTTTTTGTCGAGGATATTAATTTTGGGGGCTCAATTAGAGATGTCATCTATCATTGAGAAGATTGATCCCAAAAAACCTTCATTTAGGCCCTCAAAATGGCCCCAAAAGTTAAAAACTGCTAAAAATAGTAAATTGCCAAAATTGCCAAAAAACTGTTTTGAGCCAGATGGAAAAGGTGGGTGGCCACTGATATCCACCTGGATAAGGTAGGGTTCACACATATATCCATATTTTTCAAGTGAGGAGACTAGATTCAATTTAGAAATGATTGGATGTAACTACAAATTAAGAGGGACGTGTAATAAGGGTGGTTGTGCACTAGGATCTCCCAAATACAAATGTTCTATCTACACCAATTATATTTTATGTTATATTTTAATAGGTGTGTCACCCCATCCAAAATCCCCACTTGAAAATGTCTTTCTCCCAGATCGAGCCATCAGAACGTGTCTTAAGGCCAAAAATAGGGTAAATGCCCCTCTCCGCCCCACATAATAAGTAAAATATTGTTAAAAGTAGTTGTATTTCATTTGTGTTGAAAAAGAATCCCACTTATTCTACACCTCTCAAGTCATTTCACAAAGTCATACTAGAGTCAATCTCAACAAGGTCTTCTTTCCCTGTTGATTATGCCAGGCCCATTCCCTTGGCCGTGGTTTCACTAGAAAATAGATAGGAATAGTGGGAATCTAGTTAATCCATTCATGTGCATCACTAATTAGATGACAAGGCATTTAGATACCTTAAGAGAGTCATATTTACTCCCGCCATTTACCCGTGTTTGGTTTAATTTCTTCACTTTAACATTCAAAGCACTGGGCAAAAATCAAATTGCGTCAGCATCTGCAGGGACCATCATAATTCTTTGTTTTAATTAAATAGTCAGATTCACCTTATTCGAACTAGCTCTGAGTCGACTGTTATAAGGTTATATATTAATTGTATTAAATATGTTAATTAGATTAAGGCTATTAAGATTATATATATATAACATAATAAAAAATTAAAAAAACATAAAAATTCAAACACCAAAAAAAACCAAACAATAAATTCATACCCGCACCAATTCCCATTCCATAGCTAGTTAGTAGTTGGAGGTAGAGCACGACAACGACAAAGACAAATTAAGAGAGAATCGATCAAAGGGGATTTTCTCACAGCAAGAGAGACAACAACAGAGACAGAGCTAGAGCAAGAGAGACAAAGATAGAGCAAGACAAAGCCAGTGACAGAGACAGAGGAATATTTTCTTTGGGAAAGTCATAGAGCGTATATACAGGTAGGAGGTGGCAGGAAAGTAGCGTTTTAGCATAACCAAGAGAAAATATAGGCCATGTGGCCACACTTCTTTCACTAGGGAGACAAATAAGGAAGACAAACAATTCAAGGAGCAGTAGTGTCCATGGATCAGAGCACCCCAAAAGTGAACAGTTGATAGCATCGACAGAGAAAGAGAAATATCCAAGGGGGAGACAACGACAAAGATAAATCCAAGGGGGATTTTCTTAGAGCACCAATAATGCCGCCAAAATCAATATGAATTAGGGTTTTTTTCTACCCAAAAATGGATTTTTTCTATGCAAAATAACAAATTTTAAGAATATAGGTAATGTGTAGATAGATCACCTCAAAATGGAAGCTATGGGTAAAGATAAACCTTCCACTAGGCCTGCAAGTTTTTCTTCAATGTGCTTATTTCCACCAACAAACTTGTCACCAAAATGATCCCCATATTCATGTCCACTATTTGGGGCAGCCACAACATCATCATGTTCATCCTCTCCTTCAATATCATACACTAGAGGGTCTTCAAAATTGACAAAGTAATATTTATGCTTATCCTATTCCAATAGATCACAGAGGGTTTCATTACTTGTAAAGTAAAAAACACACATTTTTCTAGCATCAAAACATAACAATTTTTCATTCAGATCTTCCTCATCTTTATCACAATGATGACCAAAATTTCAATTGTTACATTCATGAGATCTAGTGAAGGTGGGTTATATTTTATGGCTAAGAACAATCATAACATTTCTTGGACTAGGAACAAAGGTAGGAAAATTCTCTTCCATGATTGCTTCCCCAACACAACCTAACCTATTGACTTGCACAATATCAAAGTTTTCTTCTAGGAATAGAATATCAAAGTTATCACTATTTTCAAATAGTTTCTCCTTGTCCTTCTTGGATTCTCTAAAAGGATTCAAATTTGTAGCATTATTTTCAATGGGGTATCCACCATTTCCACCATACAAATCATATACATTAGTCCCCAAAATAACGAGACTCTCATCACCACAAATATTTTCTGTAGTGATATCATCATAGTCTTCATGGTGGCCAAACACATTTTCACCTAGTTGAGTAATTGCAGTAGAATCCTCTATATGGGTTCTAGAACTAAAGACCATAAACTGCTCTTCCTCCAAGATAAAACTTGAAACATTACTTTGCCCCAAATTTGGCTCCTTTTGGTCATACTCATACTCCATATCATAAATAGGGGGTTTGTAAAAAATCATTGTGTAATGTCTATGGTTATTTCGTTCCAAAATTAGAGGAAAACTTGAGTTGAGCAACAAATCACTAGGAATGCCAAGATTCATATAACATGCATAGCCTGAATGAGATCAATTGTTGGCATCTTTGGAGTTCTTCTCAGAATGCTCTTCAATGGTGGCTTCATAAACATGTACTTTCCCAATACTACTTTGTTTTGTTATTGCATTGGGACTGCCAATGACACCGCTAGGAATTAAATTATTATCTTCCTAGAATCCACTAATAAATGCCACCTAAACATGTGTCTCAACCCTAAGCTCAAAAAATTCTCTACAATCATATTTTTCAACTTTTGGGTATGGATCATATTACACATATTGAGAAATAAATTTTCAACCATAAGTAACATTTATTTCATAGAGGTATTATGAACTGAATTCAAATGTATCATGTTACACATGTTATGGTTTCATATTGTAATTAACATGATTATCATCATGAACATAGGTTTGATTGCCTCATTGATAATATTATAGAACATGTTCACGTCACAATTGTTGTTATGTAGGTGATATTATATCTATCTCCAAGGTTGGGTTACCTTCAACAAGGTTCCCAATACCTACAATATATTGAATCTATTTTTCATAATTAAAAAAACTCCTTTATGAATGAACGTGATAAGAGATTGGTCAACAAGGTGAAGCCCCCATGATCCTTATGAGTATTTAATATGTGTATGGTGGTATCTATAATCATAAAAGTTTATTATGTTAGAAATTATGACATTTGATTCAATGTTGTATAGGTGTACTAAGTGAACTATGAAATTTGCATGGTATTTTTAAAATTTGGGTCATTTTTCTTCCATTTATCTGTATAATTAGCTCATACTTTTTTCCATTAGAAGTGCACACATAATAATCAATCAAGAAATTATTTCTTTGCTTGAAACCTCTTGCTCCTTCCCATAGATAGTTTTCATTGAAGTTGAAATTCTTGAATTTCGTTTTACTCTTGCATGGTTTAAAGAGTCGAGTCGAAACACCATTAGTTTCACGACCACTCCTTTGAGTAACAACCTAAAATCAAGTGCTAATTAAAATTTATCTAGCAACTTTTCGAGGGCTCTTCAAACCCATATTATCTTAGGTGTATAGATTTGGAATAGGATTGTGAGAATAACTTTCCTAAGCTTCTAAAAAAACATAAAACTTTGAGTTAGGGAGTGTTGGATACACCTACCACACTTAGAGGTGGGGTGAATGAGTGTGGGGCTCTTTTTCCCAAAACTTCCATTTTTCACAAAACTCCTTAGTTAACATTTAACATTTACTCATTACCCACTGCTGTCAATTATAACCAGTTAGATGTGAACATATATCAACAACATATATCAAAAATATATCATCAACAAATAATCACCACAAGGAACACAAAGAACACAAGATGTATTTACAATTTTTCTTTTTATTATGGACAACAATCCGGGGGTTTTCCAACAACAACTGAATAGAGTACAAATCTACAAGAGAACCAACTCTATATGAAAGACTCAACTTACATTCTCAACATCAATTGAGATGAGGCAACAATCCTCAACAGATATCAATATGTCAACAGGTACGTGACCTGTCAGTAGTGCAGCCCGCGTGTGTACGCGCCCTGGCTCACTACAACCCGCGTATGTACACGTCCAGTGTATACAACAACCTGCATATACCTTTTGAGTTGTTCGGGTTTATCCTTCAAGATCAACTCAGATCATCTGTAAACAATATATCATTCTCTTCTGTCTCTGACTGTCCAATCTTCCCACCAGCCAATCACAACACATCCAAGTTCTCCAATAGCTTTTTCATGCTCCACAACAAATCAATATGAATGCTATCTCAATCATGTATAAACAACTAGTATACCACAACAATCATGTCACCACTGAATCAAAAGAGTACTTCTCACTCCATCAACCAAATCAACCAAACTAAACTACATCGTAGAAGCCATACCAAGAATTCCCTAAGTAGTCAAAACACATCAAACAATAGTATCCATTAAGACAATAATGTAACCATACTAGTGTCTCAATGATAGATCCGAGGCCATATAATGCAGATTTGGAACCTGCCTCATCATCTAAGAGCTTGGCACCAGCTCAAACACAAGCCTTCACCATTCTATCCACTGTACACACCCTGTCCTCATACATTCTGCATATAACTTCAATGTATACACACCCTATACACAGACAACCCGCGTATACCTTAGAAACTAGGGTTTCTGAAGCTCTGAGAATTTTTTCGTCAAGATCTCTGACATTGCCGAAACTTTGATGCGTCCATGAGATCCTCCTCATGTTCTCTTTCTCAGAATATATCTTCAATCATTCTCAAGAGATCCATACCAAAGATGCTCTCACAAGAAGCTCTCCATCAATACTCCACAAGATAATCTCACAAGAAGCTCTCCATTGATCCAAAAAAAGGATGATCTACAAGAGACCATTGCTATCTTATTTATACTTTCATCCTCTAGGTCACTTAACCCATTTCTTGGTCACTTAACCTATTTTCCTTATTTTAGGGTTAACCACTTTCCGTAAATAGAAAGTTCTCCAATACTTTATCATTTAAATATTCCTTCTTGATTTTGTCACTTCTCTTTATTATTTAAATAATCCACCTTGAATTTTTCACTTTACTTTATCATTTAAATAATATTAACCCATTTCTAGGTCACTTAATCTATTTTCCTTATTTTAGGGTTAACCAATTTCCATAAATAGAAAGTTCTCCAAAACTTTATCATTTAAATATTCCTTCTTG
>SNQJ01S0011034.1:324734-351083 GCA_010110895.2 Picea sitchensis
CAAGATCTCATTGAACAACATTTAGATGCATTTCCATAGGATATAAATTATTTGGGAGTGAAAATATTCCCTCACATCATGAGATCAACAAACTACCCTACAACATTAATTGTGGGTGGATCTCTTTTCGTCATTCTAGGTCTCTTGATGCATGGTTCCTTGATAATTTTTTTTGTATATGGGCACATATTTGATAGCTCAAAGGATTGGAATTTTGACAGATAGAGTTTTTAGTTATCTGAAGACTTTAGCTTTAAATTAGTTATATGTCTTGTTTTGTTCAATCCTCTTTAGATAAGGCATTTTTTCTTGGTGCATCTTATTGAAAAGGAAACTAGGTTTCTTCTTGGACATCTAGATTCTAAGTCCTTAGGTGGATTTTCTTTCTCTTTCTAGCTTTCAACATTATCTAGGAGTTTATTCTATGCTCCTACATTGTATTCATATTGGATGTATCTTTTAGTCCCATTGACCTACTTTTGTGGTCATTTGTTGGACATTAATAACATTATCTTATCTTATCCACATCTCTAGCAATTGTTACCAACTGACCATGGATGCCTTTTCAATTTCAACAAGTTGTTTGGAATTGAATCACCCTCTTCCATATTCATTAGGAATCCACTAAAGTAGGCTGGTAGAATAAAGGAGAAAAGAGCATTGGCATTGTCAATGAAAGTACTTCCAAGAGAGACCAAGATCACAATAAGTCAATGAAATATGTTACATGAATCATTTCAAATAAATATGGTCTAGTCGTAGTACAAAGTTGGTTTGTTTGCATGCTTGACTCCTAGATTAATTAGCATGTGCTGTTTGTTCTCCTTAGTTGGCTTTAGGATTGATTATGTTTCTAATGGCATCAGTTCTGAGGTATTCCAACTAGCATCGTGTTCTATTACCACCACTTGTTGGCATGTGTCATTTAACTCCAAACATGCCCCTATAATTCCCAGATAATATACCAATAGTAATAGAGCATAATACAATTGTGAAAGAGTAACACTATGGTAATCATTATGAGCTTACTGTGATACCAACAAGATACTAGTAATGAACTAGTGTTACATCTTGATTGAATGACTGTTTCTGTCATTAATGGTGTTATAGGATGTAAAAGAAAACATGTATTTGTCAGATATATCTTCATTGAGTGAGGGAAGTTTAGGTAGAATAGAGGAAAGTGAGACATCTAGTAGGTCTAACAAGCGGAGATCAACTAGAGGTGAGAAGATCAGAAGAAAATTCCATAGACGCATGGAATTTTTTCTTGCGAAAGGGGGATCATGTTCTTATGATAATGAGAGCATAGATGACATTGAGGTGCCCTTGAAGTACAAACATATAGTGAAACGATGGGTACTGTTGGGTTACGAAAAAGGTACAAATATCTTCCTTTTTCCCACAGTTTATGATATGATTTTGATTGATTCTTTGGATAGTTAGGGATAGATAGGAAAGAATATGATTAATATGTCTCTTAGGGTTGTTACTAAAGTTTTATTAAATAGATTCTAATTTACAATTGGAATGGTTTGATTTTGTTGCAGAATTGAATAAATAACTGTCAAAGATAACCAAAGAGATTTTGGCTATGCGCAAGCTATCGAAGGTTGAAGACTTTTTAGGCGCAAAGCAGTTTGAAGATAATACATTTTCTATATTGTAATTTTATAATAGTAAAGAAATCCTGAGGATCTTTCGATCCTCAGGATAGCTTGATTTATCCAAACTATTGTAATATAGAAGAGGGTAATAGATCTAGAAAAACATAAGAAAAAAACACATTCAAGTAATTAGATTCAGAACTGTTCTGCACAACAGTTTTTGTAAATGTTTTACCAACCATGGAATCAATGAAAGTTTTGTGTGTTTTTATCATTTCCATGCTCTGATTTTCTCGTAGCAGTACTTCTGAAGACCGAGGGCCTATTCTGAAGGAGCTACTGTCTCGTTCTGTAATTGTATCAGTTTGAAGTTTGATTTCCATCTTATGATTCAGATCTCTTTTACAATAGCCAAGGATAGATGCATAAGTGTGTTAATGAATTTATGATTGGTTGTGTATAGAGGACAGACATTTCCATTAGTTATTAATGATTGTTTTTATGATTTCCATTTCTGAAGTTTTTGCTTGACAGTTCCTCACATTTTCATCCGCGCTGTTCCTTTTCCTTAGATTTACGATTGTTGTTCCTTTCGGTTAAAGTTACAATAGTTGTTCCTTTCGGTTGAAGTTACAATAGTTGTTCCTTTAGGTTAAAGTTACATTAGCTGTCCCTTCTGATTAGATTATAATTGTTGTTTCTTTTTGCAGATAGAGTAATTTGTCATTTCCTTTCCAGTAATCATAATTCATAATTGATAGTTAATTTTGCAAGTCCTTAGTTAGATTCAATTACTGCTTTCTAGTTAAGTGAATTCGATAGATTAATTAGTTCCTTTCCATTTCACAACATCTTAGTAATCATATTTCAATTCCAGTTAGTTCTTAGAATCTTTGGTGAATGTTTGAGGAACTTGATTGTTGATAAACTCAGATTTTGGTTTAGCTACACGATTTTAGGCTACCTGCATAGACTTTTCCGATATTCTTGAGATAAAAGATGAATCTCTGGGTTGATAAATTAATGTTAAACTAAGGTTGTTTTTAGGACATCTTTAGACACCAACATTTTGGCGCCATTGCCGGGGAGAATGTCAAAGGTAGCATAGGTTGTGTCTCTGGAGGACCAGGTATTGAAGACAGAAGGTAAGAACCTACGCAGGTAATAAGTAAAATGCTTATGCCAACGCTTACCTCCAGTTGACACCTAAGAGGCTTCGTAGGTGCTTTCTTTTGTTGTTGTGTGGAGTGTGTATGACTAGAAAAAAGGATCTTGAAATCCCCCCACCAAAAATGACCAAAACCCAGGGTTCGATGATCCCTGGAAGAAGCACTTTCACAGACAAAATCATCAAAAAGGGTGAATCTCAAGCTTTGGTTGGACCTAGGAAAGGACCTACCCGAATCCCTCAGGCAGTAGTTTCACCAACTATGGCCCATGCTGAGATTCATATCAAATCTGAAGGGACCGAGCAGAGTTTTCAAAATACAGATCTCCCACCGCTCAACCCCTTATAAGAGGGAAGCTCTAATAATCTGGAGGAGGGAATAGGAGAAACTAGCGGGGTTGCCAAGGCATACCCACCATCACCACCACCTAATCTCGAGTATCCTGTGAAAGAAGAAGGCATATCCAAAATCCCAGATAAAGGGAGTGCAGTCAAATTCCTTGGAAGACCAAATAATCAACAATTTTAAATAGAATACCCGGATCAAGAACCTCCTGAAAATTTTTGACACATTTTCGAACAAATGGAACAAGCAAATCAACAACAACCCCATACCTCCATGTTGGAGTATCCAATAGTTGATCTAGTTGCCAATGCCCCCATGAAAGAAATCCCCTTACAAAACCTGCCAACCTTCCATGGATTGATTTTAGAAGACTCGGATGCATTCCTATTTGAATTTGATGTCCTATGTAGAGGGTATGACTACACCTCTGAACCCAAAAAATTAAAACTATTCCCCTCTACCTTGAAGGGAGCAGCCCTATACTGGTTCATGGGATTGGGAGGTGGAACCATCAAGTCATGGGACCAGATGAAATAAACCTTCTTGTTAAAATATCATGATTATTGCAGAACCAGAGACCTAAAAGATGAAATCTTTCAAATGACTGCGAAAGAAAATGAATCATTAGAGTAATATGTCAAAAGATTTCAGTATAATTTGCAAATATCACCCTATGGTACATTACCAGGTCCAGTACTCAAAGCAACTTTGATCAAGGGTATGAAAGATGAATGGGTAGAAACATTGAATTTAATGGGGAAAGGTGACATTTATTAGGAGACTTATGAAGATATTGTTTTATTGTGTATCAGGTGCTCATGAGGAAGTACATGGACTAGGTCAGGAATGTAGATGTCCCTCACAAGAAATAAAAATATCTCCAACGGGGGTGTCACGCGAGTTGAAGTCGGTAATCTCCTAGAAAACTTTAAAACATATATTTTGAGCACTCTGACTACACAATTGGATGTATTGTAGGCCAAACAGAAAAAGGTAGAGGCAGAATAGACCTTGGCTATATTTTTCCATAGGTGCAGAAAGAAACACGGTCCAAGAGAATGCCCCTTGGATATAGTTCGGGTCTATGCTATTTGCGCCAAGGATCATGACACAGAAGACTTCCCATCACTCCTCGGATTGAAAGCTGTATTCAAAGAGGCAGAAGAGGAAACAAAACCATTATATTTGATGGCTCAACACTGTCAGTGGTAGTCCTGGCCTCAAAATACATTTCAGGACACTTCCTCTTTATTTCCTGGACACTACAATCAATAGCAGAATCCTGGACAGTATAATCAACAGAATAATGTTGGCAACACATGGCAGGGCCAACCATTTACTAATCATAACTAGCAGCCCCAACAATACCCACCTGCAATCCCCACTTGGCAAAACCAGCCTGCCACAAACCCCAACTGGAAAAATCAACCAACTACAAGTTCCAATTGGCCAAATTCACAATACACCACCTCATCCTAGCAAAATTGAATAATACCTACCCTCCACAATGGCCTAACTCGACTACCCAAAACCCAAATTGGAACCAAAACTGGCAGCGCCCCATGGGGATGAATAACCAACCTATGGGGATGACCTCTCAAACCCAACCTCCGTTACAAACTCCACTCACATTGCCCCAATCATAATTGTGCCCTCAATTACCTGTCCAACCCCACCTGAATCCTAATAACAGACCAACTCAGCTCGTCCAGATTATGGAAAGTGGAGAAGGGGAAATCAATTCAGTAGGGTGCAATGAACTTCGGTTAAGATCAGGGCTCATCATCTCTCCTTAACAAAATGATGTTCCCCAAGAACAGGGGAATGGAAAACAACTAGAATTAACACCCTCGATTGTGGTAGTAACAGAAGAAATTAGGCAAGGGAGGAACATAGTCGAATCAAAAGAATTTGATAAGGATGCAATTCCCTCCCCTCTGTTCCCCAAAAGGCTAATGATAATGAAACCCACCGTCTATCCTGACTTCGAAATTGTAGGGGAAATTAGGAATTTATACATCAAAATTCCACTCCTGCAAGCCCTGCAAGACATACCGATCTACGCAAAGATAATCAAGGAGCTATGTGGGAGGAAGCCCATCAGAAAAATAAAAAATTCATCATCAAAATTTCATGTAGTGGGAGCCTTATCTGATCTAATTTTGGGTAGAGAAACACCAGTTAAATATGCAGATCCGGGGAACCCCATAGTAACAGTGCAGATTCAGGGCTATTCCTTTCCAAATACCCTAGTTGATTTGGGAGCGACCATCAATATTCTAACTATGGAAACCTGCAATGCCCTGGGTCTTTACTCTTTCAATCCAACCTCAATTATGTTGCAATTGGCCGATCGATCAGTGGTCAAACCACTTGGCACACTACATGATATAGCCATTTCAATTAATTCTTGGAAATATCCCACAGATTTTCTCATCATCAACCCAAAAAGTGGACTTGAAGGGCATCCATTGATATTGGGTAGACCATGGCTCACGACAGCTGATGCGTACATAGGCTGCCGATCGGTTTCAATGAAAATTTCTAGAGGAGGGGTTACAAGGAATCTCATCTTATATCCTCCAGCCAAACCTAGTCCAACGATTGTACACTCGCAATTTCCACCACCACGATATCCTGAGAAGGATCTGTGGGCCCCACTAACGATGGAAGAATCCCTCAAGCACAAAAATCAGCTAGAAGATGATGTAATCAGTGGGTTTATTAACAACCCAACCACTGTAAGTAACCCAACATGCTAGATGCTCCAAGCTGTTCTAGACTGTGAAGCACAGGGAGACCCGCTGGAAGATCTAATGGAACAACAAATTCTGACTACCGCTGTTCACAACAACAAATCTGTTGAGATCGCACCAGGGAAGTCTCTGAACATTAATTCCAACCTAGAAGAGAAACAACAACAAAAGCTAATCCAAACTCTCTCTAAATACCAACAAGCTTTTTCCTAGGAGTACTCTGATATGAAAGGTATTGATCCACAACTCTGCACACACCACATTTATATTGAGAATGACTCCCGACCTATCTGACAACCACAAAGAAGATTGAACCCCTACCTCAGAGATATTGTTAAAGAAGAACTACAAAAGTTGTTGGACGTATATTTTATATACCCTATCTCAGATAGTCGATGGGTTTCCCCATTAGTCATTGTCCCAAAGAAAAACGAGAAGTGGCGAATCTGCGTTGATTACAGGGAACTAAACAAAGTTACTCAAAAAGATCATTTTCCAATACCTTTCATCGATTAGGTCCTAGATACCTTGGCAGGGAAGAAATTCTTCTCTTTCCTAGACGGTTTCAACAGCTACAATCAGATCCATATTACCCTAGAAGATCAGGATAAAACGAAATTCACATGTCCCTGGGGTACCTTTGCCTACAAAGTATTTCCCTTCGGAATCTGTAACGCTCCAACTACATTCCAAAGGGCCATTATGAGCATATTCAGTGATCTGATTAGCAAAGGACTCGAAGTCTACATGGATGATTTTACTCCATATGGCGACAATTTTGATCAAGCCTTGACTAATCTGGAGAAGGTATTAGAACGGTGCATCACTACTAGGTTATGCTTAAGCCACGAAAAATGTCACATGATGATGACAAAAGGTGTGGTATTAGGGCATTACATTTCTGCAGATGGAATTAGAGTAGATCCAACAAAAATTGAGGTAATTCTTAATCTACCTACTCCACACACACAAACTGAGGTACGTAGTTTTCTTGGTGCTTTAGGATACTATTGCAGATTTATGCCAAATTTTTCAAAAACCGCTGTGCCTTTACATGCTTTGACAAGAAATGTAGAATTCCAATGGTCTGATAAATGTGATGTGGCTTTGGCAGGACTCAAGAAATTGATCTCAATAGCGCCAGTGTTGAGAGGACCTAATTGGAAAATACCATTTCAAATTTCCACCGATGCCTCAGACATTGCCATAGGCGCTGTTCTGGGACAGGAAGAAGAAAAGAAACCCTACGCCATTTATTTCATTAGCAAGAATCTAACTCCAACCGAACTTAATTATACAGTAATAGAGAAAGAGTTCTTAGCTGTTATACATGCCATCAATAAATTCCGTCATTATATAACAGGCTATCCAGTTATCCTGTATACTGATCATTCTTCCATTAGATATCTAGCTAATAAACCAATTACTAATGGATGAGTCACTCGATGGTTGTTATTATTGCAGGAATTTGATATTACGATCAAAGATCGACCTGGGAGAGAAAATCTTGTCGCAGACTTCCTGTCCCGATTCCCAAAAACAAACAACTCGTTAACAACTGAGGATCAATTCCTGGATGAGCATTTGTTTGCTGTCGACACAAAACCACCTTGGTACGTTGATGTAGAAAACTATCTAGTAGCGAGAAGATTACCGACACATTTATCATCTAGGGAAAGACGTCTGATCGTTGAGCGTAGTGCACGATTCACTTGGATCAGTGGATATCTTTTCCGCACAGGAGCTTATCTCCAGATCCGACGATGTGTACGAGAGGACACAATCTATGACATATTGAAAGAAGGACATGATGAGCCCTATGGGGGGAATTTTGCAGAGCACAGGACTGGACACAAAATATTACAGATGGGCTATTATTGGCCCTCAATATTCAGAGATGCCAAGAAATATGTCCAGACATGCAACAACTGCCAGCGGATGGGGAAACTAGGTCAGGCTGATGAAATTCCCTTGAAAACACAACTAATTGTAGAACCATTTGAAATATGGGCGCTGGACTTTGTCGACCCCTTTAATCCAAAGTCAAATCAAAAGGCCTATATTCTCATTGCAATGGACTACATGACCAAATGGGTAGAGACAGAATCTTTACCAAATGCAACAGAAGAAGTAGTCATCAAATTCCTTTTCAAATTGTTTGTATGGTATGGACTACCCAGAGAAATAATTACTGATGGAGGGTCACAATTTACAGGCCATAGAATCACAGCCACCCTGGAAAACTATCACATCAAGCACAAAGTTACTTCTCCATACCACCCACAAGAAAACAGGTAGGTAGAAAGCACCAATAAGGTCCTAGAGGCAATTCTGACGAAGACTGTCTCAACAAACCGACAGAATTGGGCTACCGAGCTCCCAAATTCCTTATGGGATTATCGTACAACCTGGCATAACACCATTGGCTACTCTCCTTACCATCTAGTCTATGGTAAATAACCCATCTTCCCAATAGAATTCGAGATCAAGACCCTAAGAATGGCCCAAGAAATTGGACTAAATCTTACAAAAGAACATAAATGACGCCTTCAGTGACTCAACGAATTGTATGAAGCATGATTGTGTACTGTGGAGCACACAACTGTTATCCAGTGACAGAGAGAAACCTAGCATGACAAGCATATCAAGAAGAAATCATTCAAGAAAGGCGACTGGGCACTCCTTTATGATTCCAGACTTCAGGACTTTTCTGGGAAATTACAGACATGATGGCTAGGGCCATATGAAATTATTGAAGTCCATGATAATGGCACGGTTACTTTGAGCACCATCGATGGGTCTGGATCACCCTTTCTAGTCAATGGACACCGGCTACGACTTTACCACCAGCTACCTTCAAAAGATTCTTTCTCTCAAGAAGTAAGTAAAGACCCTACGGTGCAGATTTTGGCTGGCTGGGAAGGTAACCTAGCCACCCCAACTCCATAAATGATGCATTCTGTTTATATTGTACATACTGTACATAGTTTTCCAACTGAGTGGTTAGTTTTTTAGTTTTTTTAGTTTTATAAAAAGTCATCTAGGAAACAAGAATCAGGACAGATAACTACAATTAGCACCGTCTTCTGTTCCATACTCCTGTTTTGTTTTATCATAAAGACTTTATCTTTTACATATTTATGACGATGCTGTTCCTTTCTCACACGCCTGTTGTTCCTTTTTGAATGGAACAACTGCTGTTCCTTTCTTGCGCGCCTGTTTCTTCCTTTTTGAATGGAACAACTGCTGTTCCTTCTCATGCAACTACTATTCCTTTTGAATAGAACAACTTTTGTTTATTTCTCGCGCACCTGTTGTTTCCTTTTTGAACGAAACAACTGTTGTTCCTTTTTCATGCGTCTGCTGTTCCTTTTGAATGGAACAACTATTGTTCCTTTTTCGCGCGTCTGCTATTTTTTTTTGAGAGAAACAATTGCTGTTCCTTTTCGCACAATTGCAGTACCCTTCTTTACCATTCAAATGCTATCCATTCCTCCGGAAGTGCGACTTTCATCAATTAATTTTCACCAGCACTGTTTCCAATCATCATCACAATGATCTATCATTATTTTGTGGATGGTCCCTCACACCTTAACAATTTTTTTTTTTTTCCGTGGAATAATCTCTCCGAAATGTCTTAAACCTTGTTCATAATCAATCACCACCATAAGTTGTTTCTTTCCCTTATATATACAAATATACTTGAATGATATTTTGCCTCTATATTACAAGGAGTCTTCAACACACTTTTTACTTGGCATCTTTACACTTCCTTATACCATCCCTTACTCTTAAGGAGTAGATGAGCCTCCCTTAATATATATATACACACAAACACACACACACACACACACACACACACATATACACAATACAATTTTCCCATAAAGAATAGGGGGTCTCATCATGAGCCAACCTGCCATGATCAGAGGATACTAACCTAAGTGACATTCCCTTTATGGCTACCACACCAGGGCAATGGCCTTTGACATTTTATTTTGTTAAAGGACAAGATGTCTCATCACGAGCTGACTTGTTCACTTAAGTTATAATCTAGTGAGTGGCATTATCATCATCTGGCCACCAAACCAAGATAATGGTCTTTTTGGGAAAAGACAATTCAAATATTAAGAAAAATACAAATAAATAAAAATACACAACAAAAACCTTTTTCATAAAGAATGGGGGGTCTCATCACAAGCCAACTTACCATGATCATAGGATACTAACCTAAGTGACATTCCCACTATGGCGACCACACCAAGGCAATGGCCTTTGACATATTCTTTTGTCAAAGGACAAGAGGTCTCATCACGAGCTGGCTTGTTCACTTAAGTTATAATCTAGTGAGTGGCATTATCATCATCTGGCTACCAAACCAGGATAATGGTCTTTTTGAAAAAGATGATTCGCATGTGTATTAAGGATACAGGCTCATCTAAGGGTTAAAAGGAAACCCTGCCGACAGCAGTGGCTTTACCTATGGTATGGAAGATTGTCTCAAAATACCAAGTTTCTGTGTGTCTCTAGATCTCCTTTACTCAAAAAAAAAAATGAGGCTATCATATCAGTTATAATCAATCATATGGAAAAGTAACAATATTATGTTATGTGGATTATTAAAAAAAAATGAACAGATTTAACTTATTTTTGATTGATTTCTCCATAAATCGTTTTTTGCACATAGGTGTAATAACTTTATAAATTCCACACATCAAACGACTATCGTTTAAATGATTTTTGGTGGCATGTGTCTTTTTGAAAATTATATATGATTATCCCTATTAACGGTGGCAATGCAATCATTACCTCTCACCCGAAAATACCTGCACTCATTATTTTCGCCTACACTGACGGTCGAGGACGACCTCTACATTAATGAGGGGGATGCTCGACACACTTCCCGAATATCTGTAATGATTGCAATAAATACAAAACCCACGTCTTTATACATTCGTTGTTACTGATATTTTCCATTTCTGGCATCTGCTTCTCCAAAGCTGGTCTAATCGAATTTGTAAAATAGGAATGATAGTCATTCTTTCTTTCTCACAGAAATATGGGTGGCAGAAGTGTGCGTAGAGAGCCAACATTACTCCAAATTACAGAACAGGCAAGAGAAATCCTACACCACCTAGGGTGGACAGAGTACTTCAACCGCTTGCAAGGTTATGACACAAATGTCACACTCGAATTCTTTCAAAACCTGCAAGGATAAATATCTACAATGCAAGGCATACAAATTTCTGTTACTCCGGAAATCGTAGAAGAAGTCACAGGCCTCCCTACCACAAGCATTCAATGGATAGGGAAATACACGAAGCTGAGGGAAGCCGTGGAATATTTCACATAACCGAGGGAAGAATTAGACAAAAAAGGAAAGGGACTTAATCCCAGCACCCTTAGTGAACCGTGGAAGGAATTGGCAGGGATAGTTCAGTGCTACATCACCTGCGATGGACGGTACAATGTAATTCGACCACACCATCTCAAACTGCTGGCAGCCCTGAAGCAACGGTTAGTACTTAATTTACCTTTCTTCCCGCATAGCATACTACATGAAGTTGCCTTGAGGACACAAAAGTCCAAGGATCCTGTTACTGTCATTAGCCACCATAGATTAGTAAAAATAATAGTGGATAAAGCATTGAGTCAAACTCATTTGACTTGGGAGAATTTGATTGAGGCCAATAGACCTCCATAACTGGAGCAGGCCACCACCACCCAAATAGAAATTTTACCACCTTAGATTGAAGTTGAAACAAAACCTTTTCAAATCATTGAGGCCAATAGACCTCCACAATTGGAACATGTGACCACCACCCAAAGAGAAATTTCACCACCTCAAACCGAAATTGAAGCAGAACCTGTTCAATTGGAGCAGGCAACCACCACCCAAAGAGAAATTTCACCACCTCCAACCAAAATTGAAGCAGAACCTACTCAAATTACTGAGGCCCAGACCTCACAGACATAGGCAGTAACAAAAATAAATAAGAGAACAATGTTTTGTCTTAGATCCCCCCCTAGGACAAGGAAGAGAAGAAAACAAATCTAGGAAACAACTAAAGCAGTTCAGGATGCAACAGAGCACCCTGAAGAACTTCAGAATGTCATGGAACAACCTTTACAGGAAAGTGTTCAAGACATTGACCAAGCAGGGCAGACAACACAAAAGGATAATTAGGGAGACACCCAACTTGCATCAAAGCACCTGACAAAACACTTTTTTAAGAGTTATGTGATAGAAATGGCTCAAGTTTTGGGGAGCTTAGGAACCTCAACTGACAAAGGTAAAAATAATATGGAAAAAGACCTAGAATCAAGCTCCTCTTCAAAACCTGTTGAAGACTTTCGTGACACTGAAATGTCCTTTCCAGATGACACAGCACAGGAGGAATTTATTTTTGAAGAAAGAAACCCCCTTGAACAAAAAAAGAACTTGGAAGAAACAGAGGGACAACCCTCTGCTGTCCGAAATGAAGAAGATCTCGAGATCCCCCATAGACAGAAATAAGCCAAAAACTAGAAACAAATTAGGAAATTAAAGAAAGAAAACAAATTGCTGAAGAAGAAGGCTAAGAGGGATGTGAGATTAAAGCAGAAAGTGGGAAATCTCAAGGAGATTATCAAGGAATTGAGGAAACAGTTGGAACTAACAGACAAGATACACAGGAGAAAGAACACCAAAAAGGGCAGAATGCAAGGAAGAAACCCTCTTCCTAAGAAATCAGCTAGTACAACTTCTATAGGAATACAGACAGATCCTGAGGAATTAATGGTAGAAGAAACAACAGTTCAGGATGAAGATGTAATTCCTGTAGAAACAAAAGAGATGGCTGATACTGAGATACAGACAAATACTCTAATTTTAGAGGAAACAAACTCAACTTTTTGAGCAAAATGTTACTATTAGAATACTGGAAGAAGAACTACTGTAGTCACAACAAACCCTGACTCAAAATAGAGGTGAATTACTGACGATAACAAAGCAGTTTCAGGAACATAGTACTATCATGAATAGTCCAATATACAAAAAGTATGCGAAGATATGGCTTGGCTGCAAATTATATACAACTAAAAGACAATGATCAAAATAAAGGAGAAACTATCTATATTGATGGAAGGCCAAAAGCAATGGGGAATATTGCATAAATAGTACATGAACCGTGACCACAAATAAACGACCCAATTGCGTATTTGAGGGGCGTGAAGGAAACCGTGTATTCATATGTGCAATAAAATCAATAGCTGCAAGGGAAGAGTTATTGATTGATTACAATTTGAAAGCAATAGATACATATGTTGCTATTATGGGAGAGACACATATACTAATTACCCAAATTGTAAGCAACGACTCTTATATTTTATGATTTTCATTATGTTCTTTATGGTGTTAATCCATTTGGAGAGCTTCAACCTCTATACTTAGTGTGGCTTATTTTTTTTATCAACAATAACATTCCTCCTTGGATGTCAATAAAGAGGGAGGATTTCTCATACATTTGAATTTATTTCTCATGATAATGATCACGGTTCTAATTTTACTGTAATGTGGCAGGATGATCGTGGTAAATCAAAAGCAACCTTAGAACATGTAAACAAACAACAATTTTTGAATTTCATTTAATGTGCATTTTATCTCTGTGGCGATCAATTATTTTATTTGTTTACATAACTGAATTATCATTTATTTTGTTGAATATGTAGTCGGCGGGTCATGATGCTGATGATGATTTTCTCGGCAAAAGGGATTTGTATGAATCCACCAACCCTATGGTTTTAATTAGAAAAAAGATCAATAAATAAAACAAGGAGCTAACTCACTTGTTAAATATTCTAGATCAAACTCTTGAGGTCGAAGTAAGGATCAAAGAAGTTATGACAAGGCTTAAGACATATAAGGTAATAACCATAATTTCAAGTGGTTTTATTTTTATGTCATAAGATCAATTATGAAAGCTTGATTTTTAACTTTTACATTATCTAAATGAAAAACATGTTTTCTTTCTTATATAGAGATTTTTGGATCCTATTGACCTCGACATGCATGGTGTTGGTAGTAGTGGAAATGCACATATGCCATAGGGTCCCAATGCAGGCTATCGTAAAGCTGCCAGGATGAAACTATTCATATCTCCACCTTACACACCATTAGGTGGGAGCCATGACACACACATCTAGGAAACGACCACATAGGTAGGCTCTGGAGGTGGTGAAGGAGATGAGGCTGATGATTTGACCAACTATATGGTTGATTTTCCTAAAGAAAGACGTGTGACCAACACAAGGACCCTTAAGGGCACATTTATTGTCAACAAGGAAGGGATTCCACTAAAAAGTCCCCAGGTAATTTTTAAAATTTTAATTGTTTCATGTTCTCTATGTAGACAAATATAAATCATCTAAATTATTATTTTTAAATTAATAATCATATAATATTTTTGCGTGTAGGGAATAACGATTTTTATAGGTCCTTAGAGAATAAGGCATTGCTGAATTTTGGGACCACCATACAGGAGAGGTGGAATTCCCAAAATTCCAACCTCAAAAAAGAATTGATGGATTATCTTGAAAGCCTTTTTGGTGTAGACACATTTGATAAGACCTTGGCCACCGCCGCAGCTGGCCAATATTTAAAATATACACGAGAAACATATAGGAAGAACTTGAAACAAAATTATTGGTATGAATGTCCTTTGACGATTCTAGAGAGGGAATGGAAGGCCCTCATTGAGGATGCAAAAGAGAAGAAATTGACAGATGAAGGAAAAACACCCTTTGGTCCTAGAAGGTAAATTAGAATTTCAATTCAGTACCTTCAATTTTTTTTAGATGTAAATAAAATTGTGGTATATATTAACATACTTGAAATTTTTGATGATAGGTTGACTGACATGTCAAATGAAACACAATCAAGGCTTGCCAAATGTGGCCAACACAGGCTAGGCCAGGGCGACTACTTGAAGTTGTAGTCACGAATTGTAAGTACCTAAATATCTTATTTGTATCACCTTACAAATTTTAGGTAATTGCAACGAATAACATTAAAAATGCATACTCTTATGCAATGTAGGGTGATGAATTTGGTACTGAAACCATAGAGGAAGACCTTAATATTGGTTACAAGTACGACTATAAAGCTGTAGTTGAACACTGAAAAATCTTGGGGCAATTACCAAGCACCCCTTTGCAGGATAAGGTAAATATAATTCAATCCACATTAACCTTTATTATTAATATACTACAATCATGTTGGATATCATCGATAAATTTAATGTTTTACAACTTTGTTTTAATCAGGGGAGCAACACTGTCAACGAATGCACTAGTATAGGAGAGCGGTGCATTGATAGCAGTTTGCAACCAGAATATGGTTCTCCCATGTAGTCCCAATATTCCATGGGGGTGAAGCCTCATGATGGTGCTACGACCGATCTGGCACATGACGGTAATATGGCTATATTTTAATCATATACTTAATAATTTCGTAGTTATACTTTTTGTACTTCTATTTTTTTTTTACTTATACATTTATGATTGTCCTTATAAAATTTGTGGTCTCAATGGCAGATAATGTTGTACTTGAGGGTCATACAGTTGAAGAGGAGCACACGGGGACAACCATTCCAATGGTGTCGACCAGTGCACTAGGTAAATAATGACATTATAGGTGTTTTTTTAATATTACTGAACTAGTTCAATGATATTTAAAAACTGGACATATTACCCTGTGAGTACCCCATGACTAGACATGCTCTGCATGAGAGGACACAATCACAATCAGATTTTGAAGAGATAGTTCCTAAGCATAGTTCTTAGTTGTATGATGTAGATATTGATGAAATGCTTAGGAGCTATAGAACTAAGAAGAAGAGGCTGGCTAAAAGTACTAAATGATGATGTACATGAATATTTTAATAACTATTTAATATAAAATCTATTTTCTATGAAATGATTTTTTTTACTTGTTGGATTTCCAAAATGCCATTCTTTTACCAACCTTTTACTTCACTTTTCACCATATTTCGCTTTTCTGCAACCTACATTAAGACCATTTTCATGATTACATATGAGTTTAGACCTATTATTTTCCAAAGCATTAATTTTAGTATTTTGAGTGAGTTTATTATTAAATATTGGAAAAATAACATGTTTTCACTTCTATATCAAAGTGGGATGAGTTCTATGATGTTTACAGGTATATTTTAATACTCCAACCAAGTCATATGATGGAATAGAATAAAGCCTCTTTTCACATCAATTTCCATTCTCTAGTTTTTAGATGTAAAGTGCTTTAGTGTAGTGTATGATGTTATGGAATCAATGAAACATTTTATTTCATTGTAAACAATTGTGAATATTGGTATGTATATATGTTTGTTTTTGCTGTAAATATTTCAATAGATTTATATGCTAGGTATTGGGGAATTGATAGTGATGCGGGGAGGGGCCATAAGAGCTTCTGCCTTCACGTGGTTGGTTCTGTTCAGTAGATAATAATTTATTGGAGCTATTTAATCTTGGAACAAACCTCCCTCGATCCAACAGAGCAACAACAAAGTCAATGTTGATTTCGTTGCTGCTACTTCAAATCAAGGGAGGCAGTTTGATCAAATATTAGACGCGCGACTCCAATAAATTATTCTCGAAACCAAGAGGATCTCATTCAGGTATGTTCTGACACTCTCGTAAAAATGCATCTTAGAGTAAATAATGCGCGACAAATATGACTTGTATTGATTTTTTAGATATTTATGGAGGTTGAATGATTTTGATTTTGGCAGGTACTTTAAGATCTTTCTTCGTCAATTGAGGGAAGAACAAGACTAACAAAGGGTCATACAACTGAAGAGAAACACGCGGGGGAAACCATTCCTACTGTACTGCCAACCATTTCATCAGATCATGTGTGATTGCTCCTTTCAACATAGTTTATATAGCCATCAATTCTAGTTATGTTTAATGTTTATGAATTGTTATGTGATTATTTATTAATGTAGGGTTTTCTATGTGATAATTTATTGATATATATCGTCTATTTAGTACTTGTCACGTTCTCGCCTTGCATCCAGTAATGGTAGATACAAGTCCATTTATATTGAGTGAAATAAACCTTGGAATCCTGTAGGGATTGATGAAGTGTTAGTTCATGCATCTACTGCTAGGGGTCCTCCTAGAATAAGGCCAAATGAACTGAGGAAAATTTCCATAAATAATGTTGTTGTACTATGCCTCCTTTTTTCTAGGCATTGTTCCAGATCATGGAGCATGTACTGTTACCATCCATCCTAATATAAATATCATCTTCTATTATGTTTGTTTCATATTTGTGTTGTCATATCCGTTCCCATAGTTCATTTTTACCTTTGAGTCATCTCATGAATACAAAAACTTATTAGTGATCTATTTTGAGCCATAAAATAAAGGACTTTCATTTGACGAACTTCTACAAATTTTCTCAAATTTGTTTCTAGATCACTTTAGGCTTATTTATTGGGCTTAGTTAAGTGAAAACAACTTGTTGTTCATGTTTTCTTACTTGCTTCCCAAAATTTCCAACAATAATAAATAATTGGGTTTTAGGTTTCATGACAACCTTCTTCTATTATATAAGGTGTCACGAGTGAAATCATTTTGGGCTTCCACTTAAACCTGTATTTCTCCTTTTGTGAACCAATTTTTGAAAACAAAAGAATATCGGGTGATCCTTGAATGATGATCATTAAAACCCAAAACGTGCTTCAACGATACAATTTTCCTCCTTTACGCAAAGTCATCCCGAGATGATAAGTCTCTATATGAACACAAAGAGATAAAAATGAATCAGATCATGGGGAAATACACCCTTTGAGAGGTGAGGATGCACAAGGGAAGGTTGTGTAAATTTTTGAATGGCCATAGAGCCATGAGATGCATTTTAACATGAGATTGTTGAAATCAAGGTTGAGTAAGCATTCAAAGCTAGTTTTCTTATTTGGATTTCTAGGGTAAAATCTCTATGTTTATTGTAATTTTAGAGCTATGTGATTAATTTAATTCTATGGAGCTATATGAATGTATATCTCTTGTGTGATCCCTTTGCATACACTACTTACTACAACACTTGCAATTCACCATTTTGGTTAACCCACAATTATTCTGGTCAATTGGTGTGAGAACTTCTCATTCATTTCGGTTAATTGTTGTTAAAAATCACCTCTTGTTAATTTTGTTGATAGTTACAATAGTCAAAGGACCCATTCCATCCATTTAATTGGGTTCATGAGATCAATGGCCATAATGGTATAGTTGTTGCAAATCCCCAACCAAATTTCCATTCTTAGTTCCTTGTAATCAACCATTATTTTCCTCTTACCAGACCATTGGGAAATTAATACAATCATACGTTGAAATGGATAGAGACTTATTTTTGGAAAGTGAATGAGCCACCTATGTTCCCAATCATCCCTTTTAAGAGCATCTTCGAAGAGCTAGTTAGTATTTGGGCCATACACCCTACTCCAACCATTCCAGTTTGGTCATAGCCACTCTTTCTACAACATTTTGTGTGAGTTACAACAACCAACAAATAACATTGATGTAATTCATAGGTAGCAATGCTCTTTTCCATTGACACATTGAGCTTGTTATGTAGTAGAGTAAATGCACTCCCTTGTTTAATTGATCTTCCTTTTATTTGTTTGCCTTATCTATGTGAACGAGGGAGGAATGAAAATGGTTTATGCATAATAGAGATTCAAACAAATTACTGAGACTTAAGTGAATGGGCATGCCAATGCCGAACTAAGGTTTAGAGAAACATCAACTCATACTATTTTCCTTGATTCCACACCCCAGTTAGCTGCACACACCATTAAATTGGACAACCATACATGATGTCTAGGTTAAGAAAATGTTCAAGTGAGCCATTGTTGATGGGAGGATATACAAGGAGCAATAGTAGGAAGTGTTGGATCATTTTACTCTTTAGCATAAACACTTTGTCATAGGTCAAATGGGACATTTAAATTGTTGTTTTGTATTGGAGTATATGTGAAATTGTATCTTGCTAGGTAGTTCTCACATCGAGGAAAACATTCTATTGTTTTTAATATTGGAAAGTGTTACACAAATTTAATTTTTGGTCTACATTTATATGTAAATATATATGCTAAGTGCTGGAAATGTTGTCACTTATTATCATGGGAATGTGAATGTTTAGTGGTAGTTGGATTACAATGCTTGACAATTTTTGCACAAACAAATTTGTTGTTGATTTACAACCACACAATGGGTTGGCTCTTTATTGGGAACTCATCCAGACCTACACATACCAATAGAATATTTTGGAACCAGTTGTAAACCAAGAACCAGATTGGTTTCTCCATTGTAGAGATTTTATTGACCTCGATCATTAACAACTAAGAAACTAACTTAGATTCTTGATTTGTATTTCTTTGTTACCTAGTCGTTGTGTGCATGATACACCAAGAAAAAAATATTCATAATCCACTTAGGATAGAGATATCTACATAATTCCGAGAACACATAATTTTTTTTTTAATTCTGCAAAGCATCCATGTTGGTGAAGCATGTGTACTGTAAGTCCCATGTTTACAGATCACAAACATGAATGTTTCTTCTTGCAATGTGTGAGCCTTCAAATCTCTAGTTTCACAACATGAACTTAGGATGGTTTTGGAAAAATTAGAGAATCATAGCTTATACATATTAAATTGTGATAGTGAGGTAGGTACACAAAATCATATCCATTCCTAGAAAAGGCAAGACATGGGTGGAGATAAGTTAATGTTATGTAACAAATGAAGAAAAGGGAATATGAAGAAGAACTAGGAAACCTAAATAGTATTGTCAAGCATTCAAATTTCCAAGACTAAACATTAGGAACCCCTCAGTTATTCTACCTCCATTTCATGATGCAAACTTGTCATGTCAAAGACTAACAATCCATGTTAGAAATAAACCAATAGACTTGTGTAAGGAAGTAAAATATGAAACATTGTTTGAGGTCTTGTTAGTTGTACAAATATCTTTTGGGTAGCTATGCAATGAGTGCAATGCACTTAAATTGGTTAAGGAAAATGGGAGAATACTAAGCAGTAATTCCATATGCATAACCAAGAAAACTAATAGCTAAACTTGAAGCTTAATTAACAACAAAAAAAGGTCAAACACCTTACTAAAAGACCTATTGGATCTAAAAATTCAATCAAAAGAGTAGAACGATAAGAAAAACTTTGGATTTTATGTTTTACGATTTTGTTTGTTTTGTGTTTTGTTATGTACAAGACAAGAAAATGTCTGCACTTTCATGGAGGGTGCCATTTACAATTTTGAAAGGTTTGTTTCTTGTACATGCAAAATGAATTCCGATCCTAACTATGAGATGAACTTCAACATGAAGAAAAGGTACTAGAAAGCCTATACTAGTAGTTAGGCTCAAACAATTATCTAGGGTATAAAACATTTCAATAAACCATTTTAATAGGACGATACTTGCTATCCTAAAAATATCAAAATGGTTGAGCCAATAATCCCAAATTCTGTGATGAAGGATGAGATTGGAAATCAAATTTCCTCCCCACTTTTTAGAAGAAATGGAAGACAACATAAACATCGTTGTTATCCTTAAATGAAACCTCATTATTCTTATTGGTATAAGATGGAAGCTAAGTAGTATGGCTATCTATCTCAATTAGAATAACATGGTTAGAGAATCTCCTCTCTTTAGTGCAAGGCTTAAGATAACCATCATAATCTAGCGGAGAACTTAGGTCAAAGGGAGTGAGTTTTTGGGTTATGATGGGGTTGAAAAAATTAGAGCTTCCACCGAAACAATCTTAAGCTAAAACACACTTTCCTTAACATCCTCCTTGTACAAAAAGGTATCAAGATGTATTGAATTAGCTAATGAGAAGTGTGAACCAGTCTTTAGCAAACTATATTTGGGGGAAACCCAAAGTTGATTAGATCCATCATTGTGAACTTTAGGCATCTTCTCACTTTATTATGGGAAGCAAATTTCATCCAAATGGTAGGTTCCTAAGGGATCATCATAAATAAAATCATGATGACCAATTTCATAAGAGTCCAAAACTTTTTTTGGACTACCATGAGTAATTACCTAAGAGTATTTATCATATTTAGGACAAGGTTGATTATAAAACTATGATACCTTATGGTTATATTTGTTAGCAAGGAGATCATGATTAGGTTTCCGATTTTCAGGCTCATATTAATTAGACAAAATTAGGCTTCCAAATCGATCATGCTCCAAAAAATTATCTGTCATATCATGAAACTGAAAGTTGCCAGTGTTTACATCGAGATCTAGATTTATCTTTATATGGTGGAAAATTTTTGTATTTGAAATACTATTGGGAAGATAATTTTGTGAGTTATTTCCATCGTTGAATGTTTGGATTTTTTCTGGTCAAAGAGAGAGGTTTTAAAGGAATGTGTTTAAAGTTGGACTATTACAAGGCCTATGACAAGTTGGAGTGGAAATTGATTCTCCACATGCTTGAGTGGATATGATTTGGGTCAAACTTCATATATTATGTGAATATTCTCTTTTCCAATGCTTTGGTTATTGTGTGTGTTAATATATCACTTACTTGTCTTATTCCTCTTATTAGATCAATGACGCAGGGCTACCCTATAGCCCCTGATTTATATGTTCTCACATATGATGCCTTGGGTTATCTATTATAAAAGGTAGTTTACCAAGGTAAAGTTACTGGCCTTCCCTAGTAATATTTAATCAACTCCCACTATGCTTATGAACACCTTTTGTAAAGCTTCTAAAGAGATACTATAAGAGGAGAAAACCTCTATGATACTTATTGGATTAAACGATCACCCAGGGTGGATTCCTTCCCAATGGAAATGGGTTCAAAGGGGTAAATCACCAAGTATCTTGGTATTCTATTTAGCATTGACATGACTCTAAATCAGATATGAAACTGGGTTATTAATAAGCTTACAGTCAAACTTGAATACTATAATAGTCAAGATCTTTCCTTAGCAACCAAAATCCAAGTGGGGGACAAGATTTTCAATTTAATGCATATATATTATTTGTCTCTTTGGCTTCCCAACCAACAGGGCTACAATAAAAATCTATCTTAAAAGATTTCTTTTGGGTGAAGAATAGAGGGGAAAAAGGTCTACCTATGGTCAAGTGGTTGGTTTTCACTAGGAAAACACAAGATGGAGGACTTAACATTCCTCATTTGGCGACTTAAGGCCTTACCTTGGTAGCAAAGTGGTTTCTTAAGGCCACATAGGGAAATGACTTATGGAAATAGATCATAAGGGACAAACTTGGAAATCCTTTAATGAAAGGATATAAAGTGCCTAATATTTTCTTTGAAAATGTCCTTGTGGTTGTACATTGAAAAAAAAATCCATGGCAGCTTCATTCTTAAAATCCTCCAGAGGGCTTGGAAACAAATAGTCACAGCACTTCATTGGAAGCCTCAGGATTCCCAAGTTGGAACCAACATCAATGCTTATAACTTATGGTGGTCTCTATTGGTTATCTACTCTCCTTTACCGTCTAATTTATTGACCCAGGGTTCATGTCTTTCGGGTTTCCAACAAATCCTCTAAAACTATTGGCCCTCCTGGTAAACCAGAAGGAAACATAGTACAAAGAGTGCACTGCACAGTCTCACCTGAGATAACTTTAAATGGGTGTCTATAAGACTCAGGTGTTTACAGCCTAGGACTGAGTAGGAGATAGGGGTTTATTATTCAGAGCCATGTACTAAAAATTGGGATTGCAATCTACCATTACTCACGAGCGTGAATCTATCTTTCACAGTTTATTTCTTGAACAACACAATTGTATTCCATAACAATGTATTAACTCATTCATTAAGCATAACAATTAACTACTGAAAGCAAACAAAGATATACATGCATTCATCACATTACACATATATTACCATGGTTCACCCCCTCCTAGGCTACGTCCACAAAGATTTGGCTATTGGCTCTTTTATTATGGTAGTTCTGCATCTCCAGCACTGCGCGTTTACAATTCTCCTCAAAATGGGAAAGATCTGTATGAGGTGAACTAGATCTCACCAGGATCCACAACCTACAATCTAATCCTCAGATCTTCCTTCACTCCTCTATTCTTATCTCAACAACTTACAAAAATGGTTCATAAAAGTAATACATAATGCATCAACTCATACATAACTACGATGGAACAATATAAAAGCTGAACTACTACAAAAAGCAAATCAACCTCTGTATGATACCTGCGTGTCTAAATCCAAACTCTCTATGATACCTCCGTATCTATATTTATATATATTGATCTCTTCAGCCATTTACAATGTATTTACCAAAACCCTAACCCTACTGACATTAGGTCTTCTTCCCATGCACGCATGCTATTTGTTAGCTCCCAAAATGAACCGGTCCCTTTGGTCACATTTTGTGGTGGATAGCGTGGCTATTGGTAGTTTTCTCAAATTAGTTTTGAGTTTTTCTAGCTGCAAAACTTAGGTTTTGATTTTTGTCTCAGAAATAAGACGACTCATAGATGTCTTCTTTTTAAAATTTTCATAAAATGATTTCAATAGCTAACGTGTGTTTAAAACATGAGTGTTAGATGGTGAAAGTGGTGACTTTCAACAACTAAGGAGCATCTATCATAGGTCTGTGCGCTGGTGAAAGTGTTGATTTTCAAAACATCCAAAGAACCATTGTCGCGGGTCGTGCAGTGGTGAAAGTGAAGACTTTCAACAGCTAAGGAATAGTTCTCATGGGGTGGCGCGTTGGTGAAAGCAGTAAGTCTCAACAACTAAGGGACATTTTCCACAGGATTGTGCGTTGGTGAAAGTGGATTGTGCGCTGGTGAAAGCGGTAAGTTTCAATAGCTAAGGGGCGTTTTCCATGGGCCGTTAGATGAAGAAAGCGGGAATCACGTGCATTTATCCACGTTTCAAAAATCAAATCATGATGCGATCAACTCACATCATTCCATCAAGAAAGATGCACTGATAAAAGTGGATAATCATGAAAACTTGAGTTCCACGTCCAAGTCGGATTACAAATCGGATCTGGTTCAGAAAATCATGCTCCAAAATCATGGCGTCGGGGATGGCAAGTTCAAATTCATTAGTGCAGGTACAGAAGCTGTACTGTCGGGTTGACAACACCAAATTAGATCATTGCTTCCCTATCACGCATCGCTCACAAATGTTGGTTAAGTTTCAAATGTTAAAAAACAGAGCTGACTCCCGAGTGCTTTCAACAACGCAAGACCTCGGCCCGAAAATCAGTTTCCTATGTTGTGTATGTAGAATCGTTTGGGATTTTGGGTGACAGAATGGTGAGGAGATGCAGTGGTTCTATACTCAGAAAAGAGTTGGACAACCTATCTTTCCTACAAACGCATACAGAAGTACATAAACACTTCTCCAATGGAGGTTGTATCGAATTTGTTGAAAGGCTGCAGAACGGTTGTCACCAGTCGACAGTAGAGGCTTTTGCCAAAACTTTTGATGGGAACAAGGCTTGTGTTGGGTCCTTGGAAATCATAGTAGATGAAGTTGCCATTGCTGCAGCAACCAGCCTACCAAGATCGGGCTAGAGTTGGTTCAAAACCACTGCCACCAAAAACTTGAATTTCAGTGCTTATTTAAAGGAAGAGTTCAAGCACAATGCATGGAAGAAAAGCATGCCGATTTCATGTCTAGAAGAGGAGTGGAAAGAACTGTTTAAGGGAGTCCAACTGTACATAACCTCAGAGGGAAGGTATGGAAAACTCATGATGTATCATTTCAATCTTCTAGACCATTTCACCGGTAAGACCCTCCTCAATTTACGTTTTTTCCTACATAAGAGTTTAACTAAGGTTTGTAAGAAGATTAGGGCTCAACCCATGAGCATGAAGAATACTCTGTGCCACTTTGGCCTTATCAAATTGACCATTCTGGAGGAATTAAAACAACAGGGAAGGAGATGACATCATTTTCTATTCTAGGAGGGCTTTAAAACACAGACTCAGCCCGTAAATGAACAGGGGAAAGGTTCAAAGAAATAGTTGACTCCTCAAAGCAGTTCGAGGAAGAGGAGGACCCTTCCAGGACCTCCAGAAGATAGAATATCTGGAGTAAAATCCCATAGGTCAAAGAAAAGGTTAAACTTTGAAACCACTACAGAGCAGCCCACAGAGCAGCCTACATAAAAGAGAACAAACCTATTAAACCTGCCCTACACAGACTCAGAACTAGAGAAACAAGATGAGAGCCCTGTCACCAAGAGTCCTAAGTAGTCAACTGAGTTTTCACAGAATTATGAGACCTTCACTCATACAGAGGAAGGAGAAACATCAAAAAGATCTAAGTCAAAGAAATCTTAGAAAATCAAGAATATGAAAGAGGTAATCGATCAACAAGAGGTTTTGGAATGGGTAATCAAAGAAAGGTATAATAAGTTGTCTGATAACTTCACAAAAACCAACGTTGCGTTTGAGAGACTGGCTCGGGAAAGTGTTAAAGAGAAGAAAAGAAAGTAGAAACTCACCAAAGATTACAATAGTCTATGGTGGCTTGCCAAACGCCTTAAAAGGCAGATAAGAAAATTGAAACAAAAACAAAGGCAAAAATCCCATCCAGATTTGAAGGTACTTGCTCAAGTGGCTGTTAACATGCAATGGGAGAAATTAGAAACACATTGAGTTTTGATGGAATCACAATTTTGAAGGTGGAAACTCGTTTTGGGTGCAGTCAGGGCTTTCACTAGTGCAAAGTGATATTTTATGACCTGTTAGCTGGTGAAAGGCAGAGCTTTCACCAGCTAACCAACAAAATATAAAATGAGTTAGCTTTTGAAAGGAGGAAAGGCATTTTTGGAAGCCCAGGGCAGAACAGGTCATTTCTCACAGGTTATGAAGGAGTTCTAGAGTATCAAGGGAATGAAAATTGCTTGCAAAGGATTCAACATCAGAGATTTGAGGGAATTTTGGAAACCACATGTAAAACAAACTTCCTCAAATATCGACCATGAATGTTGGAGAAATCAAACTGTCAATATAGGTGTTTTTCCACGTTGCATCACATCAGATATTCCAGGAGCTGAAGGATGAAGATGGCGAATTTTTGAGATTGAAGACAATTCGAGTGCTAAGTTTAGTTGTTAAGTCTTTATTTTCAAGTTGGTTAATTAGATTTGAATTGCTTTTATTAAATACAGATCCATGTTTTTAGGATCTCTAAAACTGATTGTAAGAGGCTATAAATGCCTATTTTTGATATGAGACAAGGGTTAAAACTGGAAGATATTTTATGTTACTGTATAGACTCTTTTTGCAGAAATAAAGTTCAGTTTCCTTTCGTTTTCAATATCAGAATTGTCCATCTTTCATTTTCTGTACTTTGTTTCAGTTTATTTGAGTTCATGAAGATTGTTATCTCTTTATTGAGCTCATAGACTTGAAATTAAAGG
>SNQJ01S0011034.1:360736-392139 GCA_010110895.2 Picea sitchensis
CACATAAAAACCATTATTTCTAAGTTACCAAGCATCCTTAGCCTACAACCCTAAGGAGTTTCTTGGAGTGATAACACTATTCTTCCTCCAACTGTTACTTTCCTCGTGCACGCTTTCTTGCATGTGCGTATGCTGTTCTTCCTCCAGTGGTTACTTCAGTTTCTGCACACTTTCTTTCCCATGATCCTCCTTCTTTCCCCTTCAGCCTAGTGCCAACAAGCCCCCAACACTGAGATGTGACTCGTCCCGAGTCACCTAATCCTTCTGAGCTTCTTCGATCTCCTTGGTGATCGTCCGAAACTTTTCCTTGAGCTCTGCTGCTTTTGTCAGTGCCTGTGCGGTCTTCTCCTTGATGTTGTCTACTACCTGAACTGCCACTTCATCGCTCAGTAGTCCTACACATTCTACCTGGGTCTGTGATATCTATGTTGTATCTCCTTCTGCCTGTGTGAGTACTTCTTCTACCCATTCCTGTAATGGCTCTATTTTAGCCTGACGTTCCTGTTTCTGTGTTTGCGCAGTGATAAGTTCTGCATACATATTATTCATCTCCTGTGTCCCTTTGACTCATTCTAGGATTGGTATGGTCTTCTGCTTCTATTTGAATTCTTGGATCACTGCATTGATCCTTTCCTCTTCCTTGTCCCAGTGTTGGACCTGTGGATCCTCCTCCAACCTTGACCAAAGTTGCGCTTCTTTATCGAACAATTCAGTTGTTGTGCTAACCTGCTGTTCTATCTCCTGCAGCTGAGTTGTTTCTTCCTGCTTCCTTTGCTCCTTCACTGTCAGTGGAGTGGTTGGTGTGAGCTATTCGTGGAGATTATCGATCTCCTTCTGATATCGATCAATTGCCTGCGTAATCTGGTCAATCATTCCTACCACTAGGAGTTCATTTCCTTGCGTGATGCTTGGGAGTTTCTCAAAAATTCCTCCCAATCTTCATTCCAGTTCATTCCTGCGTTCTTTTTCCTCCCGAGTTTCGAGCTTGGCCTGCTCACAAAATTTTTCCAGCACCTCCCTCTTCTTTGTTTCTTGCTGTATCTCGACTAGGTTTTTATGTGCATGAGACTGTACCTCATGGTCGATGCTAACTTGTAATTTGTGTAGTGCCCTTGATGGCATCCATGCCAAGATTAATTGGATGTGGTACAAATCCTTCAGGGGTGTCTGCCCCATGATTTCCTCCACTCTTTCTTTGGTATGTATTTTCGGTGGCTCTATGATTTTGCTCCTGCTTGCTGTCTTTGCTTCCCCAAATTTGTTGAGGAGTTGTCCCATTTCTTCCAGCTCTTTTTGCAGTTTATCCCTGTGATGTGCTGCATGATCGAAATATTCTGCTAGGCAATCCTGAACCATTCTGGTGATCATTTCCCCATCATCCTATGTTATCGTATAGTCTAATGATTTTCGTTGTGCCTTTGATTTCTTGCGTGCAACTCCTTCCTATGCGATTGGTCTCTTAGTTCTCCCTGCTTCCTGTGTGTTGGGATTTGGGGCGGTCTCCTTCGCTCCCTTAGACTGTTTTGGCTGTCCTTTGGTTGGATGTGTAGTCTCTTTCTACCCCTTCTGGGTTCCTGTCTTGTTTGGCCCTTCTTCTACCTTAATCAACTTGCTGTAGCCCGTCCTTGGTTTCTTGGGCACTGGGATTTCCGAAGGCTGTGTTTCCGCCTGCGTTGCCTCTCCTTCTACTATTCTTTCCGGTACTTCCCGGGTAATCGCTGGGATCCTCCATTCATCAGGCCATTCACTAATGACCATGTCGATGTCACCCTTTGTGATACAATAGCACATCTGTAGCCAATATTTATCTAGATCCTCCCTTGGTTGTATCCACATTGTTTGTCTTGTGGCCCGGAAATTGGCGATGTTCGCATATCGCGTGACAACCTCTGGTGTTATTCTCCATGATCAGATGATAGCTTCCTATATGTCCCATAGGTATGCTTTGAATATGATTCCATTCTCGCTCTTATGCCTAGCCTACGACCCAGATCTCAACAATAGGTATCTTTCTCCCGCTGGCTCTGGTCTGGTACAAAAACCTACATACCTAGGTTCTCGCCATCCCATGAAGGCTATTAGGGTAATCAACCATGAGTAATGGAAATATGTACCTAGGTCATGTGCATCCTTCTAGTCTTCTTGAAATAAGTTCAATAGATATGGCGCCTAGCTCATAGAGGTTCCTTCTGTGCACTGAGTTGCAACTACAATAACTCCTGCTGGTACTTCCTCTTTGCGACATTTTCTGAGCAATTTGCAAGCTAAGATATTTGTGCCCAATTGTGTAGCTGCATTGTTGATTCGTTTGATCATGATGCCTCTTGTTCCCCTAGAGGTGCCATATTTCTTCTTCATTTCTTCCGCCAATTCTTTCTCCTTGAATTTGTCATCCAGAATCAATGCGGGATCCATACCTCAGATTGGTAACCATGTGATTTGTGAGATAAGCTCAACAGTTATGGGAACAGGTTTGTCTAGCCATATGTACCCTCCATGTGTGACTGCTAACAACTTCTTGATGCATCCTGTCACATACTGGCATCTGCCAAAATGTGGTAGCTTCAACAAACCTAAGATTCCTATTCTGTCTAGCCCAGCTACCCACTGGTGTGGCTGGATGATCGTTTCTCCAGGTTGGTTTACGACTATGGTTTGCATAAAGAACCTCTGTGCAAGTTTCAGGAACTTGGTTTTGTCTAATACGTCATGGTCGGAATACTTGAGCTTCCCAACGTGACCAAGTAGCTCCGGTTCTACCTGAAATCCAGCTGGTATGTGGGGTAGAACAATTTCTGCTGTAGGTATCTTGTGGGGTGAGCTCGGTATCTGAACTATGTCTTCCTACTGCGGTGGCTAGTTCAAAGTTCCAATAATTTCTGGTTGTTCCCCCGTAATCCATTCTGGCCAAGCCGATACATCTTTAGCGGTATCCTCTACTGGTTTTCCTGAGATGGTCGTTTGAGACTCATCTAGCTCTACTGCTGCTTTTGGATTCTGTGCCATCCCATTAACTTCTTGGGTTGCGTTGGTGGTCTCTGGCTGCACATCCTTTTGGATTTCTGCTTCCTAGTTCTGAGGCTCCTGCGCCGCTGTTGGCATATATTCTTTCATGGCCTCTTCTTGTGGTTGCTAGATTTATTCCACAATCGGTGTAGAGTTCACCGATATCGTCTTTGGGGATGGGATTTTGTCGTTGTCAATGATCTCCGATTGTTGTTGTTCATTCTCTTCCAACAATCCTCATGACCTAGTTTGAACCCTAGTCGATCTGGCTATCTGGCTTGCTTTTGCTGGCTTCAATGGTGCCATAGTGGTGATTGTCGAACGTTTGCTGAGTTCGAATAAATTCAGTGAGCTTTGTGGTCTCACTCTGTTCGTTTTGGCTACTATTACTCTCTCTCTGTTTTCCTTTCGCGAATAGACTAGTTGCTCCCGTGCTCACGTGTTGTATGGGCTTGTCATGAAGCTTGTTAAGGACGTTTCCTCCATTATGTATTTAATGCATCATAATTGTGGGTTCAATGTATCTGCAGCGGTTTCATACTTTCCATTACACTTTCTTTGCTGTCTCCCATTGACATGTTTAATGTGATGTCCCATCGGTCCTTTCCGTGGTTTAATTCCACTTAGTGCTGTCCTATCATACTGCTTTTGCCAACTTTCTGTTTCCCTCTCATTTTCCCTTTGTATGTAACCGTTGTTCGTGCCTTTTCCAAATTTGTATTTTGAACATCACATGACCTTTCTATCTCTAGCGTGCTGCGTAATTTTTAGTCTTGTTTCCTTTTCTCTCTCTCTCTCTCTCTCTTTTTTTTTTTTCTACTGCGTGGTGGGTGGTCGACTTTCTTTGTACAACTTCCGTTGGATCCCATTGATCATTCCTTTGAGGTTTGAGCCTACTAAATCTCGTAATTGTACAACTCCCAGAAACATAACCATTTGTTGGTTACCTACTCTCCTTTACCGTCTAAGTTATTGACCCAGGGTTCATGTATTTTAGGTTTCCAGCAAAGCCTCTAAAACTATTGGCCCTCCTGGTAAACCAGAAAGCAACACAGTACACAGAGTACACTACGCAGTCTCACCCGAGATAGCTTTAAATGGGTGGCTGTAAGACTCAGGTGTTTACAACCTAGGATTGAGTAATATATAGGGGTTTATTATTCAAAGCCATGTACTACAAATTGGGATTGCAATCTACCATTACTCATGGGTGTGCATCTATCTTTCACAGTTTATTTCCCGAACAACACAATCGTATTCCATAACAATGTATTAACTCATTCATTAAGCATAACACTTAACTTCTGAAAGAAAACAAAGATATACATGCATTCATCACATTACAAAGATATTACCGTGGTTCACCCCCTCCTAGGCTATGTCCACAAAGATTTATCTCTTGGATCTTTTATTATGGTAGTTATGCATCTCCAGCGCTGTGTGCTTACAATTCTCCTCAAAATGGGTAACATTTGTATGAGGTGAACTAGATCACACCAGGCTCCACAACCTATGATATAATCCTTATATCTTCCTTCTCTCCTCTGTTCTTATCTCAACAACTTACAAAAATGGTTCATAAAAGTAATACATAATGCATCAACTCATACATAACTACAATGGATCAATACAAAAGCTAAACTACTACAAAAAGTGAATCAACCTTTGTATGATACCTGTGTGTCTAAATCCAACCTCTCTATGATACTTGCGTATTTGTATTTATATATATCAATCTCTTCATCCATTTACAATGTATTTACCAAAACCCTAACCCTACCGACGTTAGGTCTTCCTCCCATGCATGCATGTTGTTCTTCCTCCAACTGTTACTTTCCTTGTGCACACTTTCTTGCATGCACATGTGTTGTTGTTCCTCCAGATGTTACTTCAGTTTCTGCACGCTTTATTTCCCATGATCCTCCTTCTTTCCCTTGCATCCTGGTGCCAACAGTCTCCTTTGACCAAAAATTCCCTCTACCCCTCAAGAATCCAAAGTTGGTTCCCTTTAAAGCGACTTTAAAATAAGGGTATATTCTCTTTTGAAAATTTGTGGGATACCACTTCCAATAATTGGAAACCTTGGTCTCTTATCAAAGATAAATTCCACTTACAAGCATCCTTAAGTTGACCAATAGTCTCTCCCAAGAATGGTTTGGTAAGCTCCATTTTCAACCCTAGGGCTTAAGGCTACAAGACTAGTGTTAGGAAAATGAGTTCCCCCTTGATAGTCCTACTACTGAAAGTTAGTATCATGCTCTTCATGCTTACACTGATGATGACATGTATAATAGGCTGAATAATAGATGGAATATCTCTCTTGACTGGAGAGAGTTATAATCACTCTTCACAGAGCTTAAAACAATCTCTTATCACAACATGATGAAGGTATTTAAATGGGCCATCCTAGAAGGAGGCTTAACCTCTTGTGCAAGACTCAAAAAGTATAATTTAGGGGATGGCAATTGTCCTTTTTTTTCTGTTAAGGAGAACACACTACACATGCTTTGGTTCTATCATATTACTCAAGATACTTGGTGTAAAGCTAGATCAAATTTATATGCCTTTATAGTGGCTAATAGTTGGAAGGAAGGGCTTATAGGTCTAGGAATCCCTGTTGATAAGATATTTAGTATGATAATTGTTAATATGATCATATCTTATCACATTTTGAAGATTCAGTGTAAAGTTCTATTTGAAGAAGGGTTCTAAGTTGATGTTGTTGAGATAGTCTCTGATATCATTTCCATGTTCTTATTATAGATGGAAGTAGAGTAAGTCAAAATGATAGGCCTTCTGAACAAAAAAATAGAAAGTGATTCTTCATAGGTAGAACAAAGCTACAAGAGGTTGAGATTAAGGATATTGAATCTTGAAGGTGATATTTAGAGGTTGGTTATGGTCTCTCTCCTCAAGTCTTGGTCATACTCTTGTTGGATCCTCTCAAGAAGTGTAAGGTTCTCCACACAATTCCATTGATGTGGATTGTGAAGACTATGGTCCAATGGAAGTTCCTAAGGAGATTGGCCCTTGGTTCTAGCTTACACAATCTCTAATAGGTTTGTTGGAAGGGAAAGAGCTCATTTTGTTTTTTAAAACACCGACAAGTCGTTAGTCTTCCAACGTCCATAACGTTGCTCCCATGGCGTCCTTGTCATTGATATATAACTAATTGTCGCTCCCCTTACATTACCATCCATCATTATTTCGACGTCCATAACGTCACTCCCATAACGTCCTTTTCATTGATATATAGATGACCATCTCTCCACCGACGTTACCATCCGTTGGTCTTCCTACATCCATAACGTCGTTCCCATGACGTCCTTGTTGTTGATTTATAGCTAACCATCGCTCCACCGATATTACCATCCGTTGGTCTTCCGAAGTCCATAACGTCACTCCCATGGTGTCCATGTTGTGGAGACCAATGGAATGGGACGTCAGAATTATGATGTCTTTGGCATCGCTGTAGCGACGACTATATGGGGTTTGGATAGTCAAATCTGAGATGACACATGTCCGCATGAAACGTCGCAACATATATGATATTTATGGCATTGGAAAAGCAACTTCATGTGAAATGATATTTGAGGGGGTCCACTGTTTTTCATTCTCCCGATAATGTAAATTGGCAATTGAATCGAACACGCCATCAAAATTTGACCCAAATGCACTAGTGCTAGGAATCAACCGGGCCTTTGAAAATAATGCAACGATGAATTTGAAAAAGTGCCAAATATCATTCGAAACTGACACCTTGTGTGTGGTCGCACCACTGGATCCATATGAAGGAGACCGCTATAATGAGTCTGTCAATGAGGATGCGCATAGCTCGACGATTGAAAATATTTACAAGGTCATGGGGCACTGGGAGGATTACATCAACCCCATTGCAAACGGGTAATTAAGTTGGAGGAGTGTCAAGTCTTATGACACAAATTATGAAGATGCCTTGGATAGATGGCAGAATAATATTTATGAGTTGTCAACAAGGATATGTGCACGGATCACAAAGATAGTGCGCTGGATAGGATATAAAATTTTTGATGCCCCGTTGTTTGATGACACTAGGCCAATAGAGATATTCATGGTCCAAATGGAGAAGACCATCCCTATAGAGTAGAGACTTCAAGCCATGGATTTAGTGGATTGAGGGACCCCAATGAGATGGTGGGTGACCCATCACTCGAATATTTAGAATTAGGAGTAGGTAGTTGAGTTTATATAGGTACACTTCCAGCCAGTCCCCGAATTTGAACTGGCCAACCGATATAAGAGCACGAAGGACCCCCATGAACACATCTCCTTTTGAGAATGACATTGAAATACTAAGAACATCCCTCAAGCCCTATGGGTCCATCAATTTTTCCATACCATGGATATGGTCCCCTACAACTGGTATATCTAGGAGGAATTCTGGAGGAAAACAACTAAGTGGACCCATATGACTTCCCAATTCCTTTTGAAATTTCGGTTCACTTCGGATAATTGAGTTGTTAGCAAAGCTCTCAGTTGGGTTAAAGAATTTACTTTTCATCGGTAGCCAAAGGCTACTGGTCCACTGGTGGTATTATCATATCACCAGCCAGTGGCCAAGCTAAAAGAAGCAGTACATTGTTGGAAGATTGAAATGGACAACATTGACAATGACAACCCCTGCGGCGTCCAAATCCGAGAATCTGAAAGAGAACATGCACTAGAGGGAAGGGTGGCCGAGATGACCGTGCCAAATTATACTAGCCCTATCAAGACTAAGAAACATAATATTGCGACAAAAGAAGCACCGAAGATGGCCATTAATGGGGATTACTAGGACAAGGGGATCATCACCCAGGTTGTGGACCTCCTAAAAGAGTATGAAGACTTATTTCATCAAATTTTTTATGAGATGAAGAGAATCATAGGATCCTTAGGAGCTATGAAGATCCAACTTAAACCCGATGCCAAGCCATTCAAGAGAAGACCCTATCGTCTAAATCCTATATACAAAGAAAAAATGTGAAATGAGCTAGATCACATGCTGGATTTCAGGATCATTATCCTTGTCGAAAAATATGACTCGATCAGTCCCATGGCTCAAAAAATACCCAGGAAATTCGGATATGTGTCGATCTATGAAACCTCAACATAGTCTATGTCCATGATCCTTTCCTAACTCCATTCACAGATGAGGTTTTGGAGAATGTTGGCAGCAGGGAAGCCTACTCCTTCACGAATGGTTTCTATGGATATCATCAAGTTTAGATCGTAGAGGAAGATCAAGACAAAACCAACTTTGCAACCAAATGGGGGTGCTTTGCATATACAACCATGCCCTTCGGGTTAAACAATTCCCCTATAGTATTTTCTCGGATAGTGGTAGCAACGTTCAAGGAGTTTATCCATAAGTTCCTTGAGGTATACTTGGACGATTGGACTGTGTTCAGTCTAGTAAAATTCCATATACAAGCTCTCCGAATAATGCTGGATCGATGCCACCAACTATAGATCTATTTGAATTTTAAGAAGTGCATATTTTTTACTCCCTTTGGTATATTGTTCGATCATGTCGTGTGTAAATACAACTTGCTAGTCGACCCGATTCATGGAATGCATGCAACATTGGGACATGCCAGATACTACAGATGATTCATCTAGAATTATGCTCAGATCCGGGTCCCATTAAAAAGTTTGTTGTGTAAAGATATTAAATATGAATAGACATCAGAGTTCCAATAAGCTTTCGATACCCCGAAGGAAAAACTAGTTACTGCACCCATTTTGATTTTTCCAGATTGGTCCAAGATCTTCCATGTTCATGTCGATGCTTCATCCATTGTGCTGGGTTTTGTCTTGGCCCAGCCAGGGGAAGGAAATATCGATCATCCAGTCAACTTTTCTAGCCAAAATCTATCTGATGCCAAGTGGAATTATACTACCAACGAGCGCGAAGGCTTGGATATGGTATATGCCTTGCAAAAAATTTGCCACTACTTGCTAGGGTCCTTCTTCAAATTATTCATTGATCATTCCTCCCTCAAGTATTTAGTTAAGAAACTAGTGTTGGGTGGCTACATTTGCCGATGGTTGCTCTTGTTTTAGGAATTTGACTTCGAGGTTGTGGTAAAACCAGACAAACACAATGTGGGGCCAGATCAATTGTCACACATTGAGATGAGGGATGCTGCTAAAAACCTCAATGATGAGCTTCCCGATGCACAAATCATTCAAATTGAAGCCATGCCAGATCAACTGGATGAAATAGCCAAATTCATTATTTTCGGACAAGCTCCCAAGGAATATACTTCTGCATAATGTCCCCAACTGGTAACTCATAGTGCTGATTATCAGTTGATTGTTGGGAAGTTGTATAAGTTTGGTGCGGATGGAATCCTATGTTGCTGTGCTTTGGTACATTTATGAGATTCCATCCTATATGAGGCACATGAAGAAATTGCTGGGGCCCATAACTCCGATAAGGCCACTGGGTGCAAGGTTCTACGCGCTAGACTCTGGTGGCCCTCTCCTTTCACTGATTCTAAGGACTACTGCAAGCGCTACGATGCATGTCAATGGGTGGGAAAGTCCTACCAAAGAGATGATATCCCCCTCTTCCCAGTGACTGCACTTGAACCCTTTGAAAAATGTGCCATCGACTTTGTTGGACCTATCAATCCGTCCGCACGAGGCAATGGTGCATGCTATATTATCATTGCCAAAAAATATCTAACAAGATGGGTTGAAGTCACGCCAGTTAGGGATTGTACAATTGAGACTGCGACGTGATTCATTTTTGACAATATTATCACTATATTTAGATGTCCATGGGTACTGATGAGTACCAGGGCTCACACTTTCTGAATGAGACCATCCATTATCTCACTTAGGAGTTCACAATCCATCACCAAAATACCACTCTGTATCATCCTCAAGCTAATGGTACGGTTGAAGATTTCAATAAAATTTTAGAACATGCCTTAACCAAAGTTTGGAATGTACAACATGATGACTAGGATCAATGTATCCCCACATTTTTATGGGCTTACCGAAGCACGTGTGAAATGCTAACTAAGCACACACCTTTCATATTAGTCTATGGGAAGGAAGTGATCATGCCATTAGAATTTGTGGCTCTGAGCCTTCGAGTCACGCTCATGACTCATATGACCGATGATCAATCCATCCAACACAAGCCGAATGAGCTTACAAAACTTGAGGATACCATATAATGACAGGATTCAACCAAGTGGTAGAAAAAGACAGACAAAAGGCCTGGCACGACCGTAAAATTTTCTAGAAACTCTTTTAGCCAGGATCTTTAGTTCTATTATATGACAAAAAATATTCCCAACATCATGGTAAGTTACATATGCGCTGGCTAGGCCTGTTTCACCTAGTCTACATAACTGAAGTAGGTGTCACCAAGCTGAAAACTCTACAAGGACAATCACTCAAAGGTCTCATTAATGGAAACAGGTTGAAAGTGTATTGCAAACCTCAAGGGTCAACTGCCATTTAATATTTTTGTCAGCCTTTACATAACAATGTGGTAATATTAGTATAGATAGTACAATGTTTCACACAATTCCTAGTCAACATATGTTTAAGTCTAATTTTGACAGTACAAACATTTCAACTTCATAGGGGAGATCCTTCCAATGAAAGTTGAAGGTAGATCATCGAGATTGCAAATTGTGGTGGTGTACTTGCCTAGGTATTGGGTCATGCTCGTTCAACATAGGTCACATGGGTACTGACCCAATTTCTTACCCATTTTGTTCCTAAAAGATCCCTCAGTCCCATATGGGATGTTGGATTATGCCCAAAGTAACTAGTCAGATATAACATCGCATTCTCCAATAACCCTCTACAGTACGACCGATCTAAATTTTTGATCTGCATGTCCACTACAACCTTCTAATTATTTCTTCTTTCCCTTCTCGCCATCCCTCCCCCCAAATTCCTCTTTCCATCCAATGACTATATATTCCAAGGCCCCAACCCCTAGCCCTTGCCTTTGTCTACTATCTTATTGCTGCGATTCCCCAACTGCCCTCTCATGGCATGCCTTAGCCGACTCTTCATCGATTATTTATCATCATCTTGGTCTAGCATCCCCAGAGGCTCCTTTTCCATCTACCACATATTTCTTCATATATCATACCCTGCTCATCACAACTTCGATCCTCGACAATATAATATTTGCAATCCCTTGCTCTTTGAAAACTCATTTTCTTTCTCTCACAGTTGTCCCGCTCCCCATTACACCCATCGTTGCTTGCTTTTGCACCATGCTTCATCCCCTTTTCTATTTAGACGAGACCTTTCTTAGGGACTCACCCGACGCCCTCCTTACCACCATCTGCACCACTTCCTCTCCAAGAGCAAGAAGACTGGACTGAGTTCATCTCTCTCCTCCCATACATACTAGCCCTATGATCACATCCTATCACCACTTCCATAACCCCCCAAATTTGACCAGCTGAGACTTCCTGCCTAGAACATCATGATGAGAAATGAATGATGATCTCTCTTGAGGGGAATGCGCTTATCGGACGTAGTTCATCGCATGCACCAACGAATGTTTCGACTTAACTAATGGGAAATAATAACAACTGTCCTACGCAATGATGATATTCTCCTCCTATGGATTTTCCTTGCTGATTATGAAGTAGTTGGATCGAGGAAGAGCCAGGTAATAGTGGTGGGGGCCTGTTAGCACACAAAATTTTGGGACCAGTTTTTCACGCATGCACAAACAAAAGTTGTGCACGTTCATCTAGAAGTTCTATGAGCACCTAAAGAGATGCACGAAAGAGTGCCATAATGCACGCATCAGACCATGTTTTGTTAAGAAACACACCAATTCTAAAGGAGTTCAAGGGTGCACCGGTCCGTGTTTTTTCAGTTTCACTAGAAACCAGGAAGATGCCCGTCGAAAGAAAGAAATGAGTAACTGAGATATCTCCCGGAATGATTGATGTTAGAAGAAGATGAAGACGTGGGGCGACCAAAAGATGATTTGGCCAAGTAGTTAGGATTTCCCTTGATGCAAAGAACCTATGTGGAGCCCTGAAAGGTACCATAAGCGTGCGAGGCCATTAGATAGACAAGTGAGTGGAGCCAAATAGTGAAGGAAAACACTCCCCATCATAAAAATATATAAAAGAGAGCTCTTAGCTTAGAAAATAGGCTGGCTAATTTCCAAATGCATGAGTCCTAGAGCTCTAGGTGTAGGTGTGTAGCATATACTCTCTTTTGATAAATTTTAGGTTGTTTCCCCTAAAGGGGCCATTCAAAAAACAACAAAGAAAAAACACCAAAAAATAGTCAAAGCTTGAAAACAAAAGTAGGGGTCCACCCCACAAAACTCAAAACCAAAAACAATTTATTTATCTATGTATTATACTTATACTTATATATACATTTATATATGATAGAGAGATTTCAATTTTGTTGATAGATAGATTTCAATCTTGTTGATAGAAAAATTTCAATTTCATTGACCAAGAGACACGCTTGCGAAAGAAAGAAGTGATCTCGCCACGTGAATGGCTTTGTATTTCATTTCAAGCAATTTCAATTTATAGACTATTAAGAGTGAAAACCAGGGAATCTCCATTAGGAGCCCCTCAAAATTTGTCGTCTTAAGTATCAATTGAGTGATCTTGTTTTCTCTCGTAAACCACACGTTAAGAATTTGATTAGCTCAAATTGGATTGAATATTACTCTACTTTGGTAAGCTTAGCCAAAACTCCCCCGGGGGGGTCCCGAGCCTCTTCCTTTACACAAGTATCCTTCTTCCATCCAAGCGCCTTTAAGAGCCCATAAGTGATATTGATGAGAAAGGGCTAATCCCTCCTTCTATGAACTGCATGGAGAACTCTTTGTTCTAGGCATGTGGTTTACCGAATCTCACTCCTTTTATACTAAGAGGAACAATTGCAAGATAATATGTGTTTTTATGATTGAGAGGACATTTAAAACTGCATGGTAGACACTGCTTGTGATAAAAAACCTAAAATTCACAATTAAATGCATGCTTAAAGTCTCACCTTTCATTAGTCCACATCTTACCTCGGTGAATATTAGTTTGCTGGCCATTATATCCCTCTTTTCATAGCTGTTACAACTGGTTAAAAGGATGTGGTTTAGTTTTCAGATTTATTTTTAGGTTTTGAAAAGTATCGAGAACACTTTTCGGACATTTCTGGGTAATACCGAGCCATTCTGGGATGGTTCCCACACCTTACAAGTCCTGAACAACTTGTTGTTCGTCACTTACAACCATCTAAAAAGATCCGACTGTAGTTGATTAAAGACTTTTTGACTTTTGTTTTCAAATAATTTTTCATAAGACATCCACTGGGCCATTGTTCAGAACCTCGAGAATCAATTTTAGACACTTTTCCAAGGCCTTAAAGGAGAGAAAAACTTGTTGTTTTCTTTTATTAGTTTATTGTCCTAAAAATCAACAAGCTTATTTTTGTCCACTTGTTTACAATTTTCACCCCCAAGGCCATTTTGGCCATCCCAAAAGATGAGGAAGGACAATACCCAAGGTGGGTGGTCCTAAGAGAGACTTTTAGTAAGTCTTTCACCTCTCATTTTCCCCTTTTTTCATCACCTTAGACACATGACCATATGAGGTGTAGGTAGTCTCAGCCTCGTACTGAGATATCAAAGAGGTTGTAACTGACTTCACAGTTGGATAGGTTGGATTTTCCCTAATAGACGAACTTTTCTTATAACAATAACTTCAACATTAATTGTATGGGTTCTAGCGTGAATCTAGAAATATCCTGTGTGCTGAGGGACAATCGACGCGACCGACACAATGCTGGTTGAGCGCACATAATTGCTTAGACATAATTGTTGTGTGTGGTACATACCGATTTGCGTGCACTACGAAAACATAGTTGCGCATAGCACAAGGCTAGTTGTGCATGCTGTTGGTTTCAATGAGTTGCTTCCACAGAAGAAATAATTGATATTAGAGCTTTATTTAGCGAGTTGTGTAGTGGAGACTTTACAATGTGGTAATGAGACTCAACTAGGAGGATGGATACATTACAAAGTGGTATCAAAGTTCAAAATTTTGATGTGAAGTGACCCATAGCAGATCTGGAGACGTTACAAAGTTGTATCATAGATTTTGGTTCAATACTGGACTTGTATGGGCCAGAGATCAACATGAAGTTGGTGAGGCAAACATTTTTATGATGCTCGCGAGGTCGCAAACTGAAAATATTGAAAAATCAACTTTGTGAAGAAAGGACTCACATGTGATAAGTATTGGTGTGCAGTGTCTGCATACTACATTTCAGCATTGCATGGTGCAACACTTATGGTCTGTGAAAGATATCAGTGCATGGAGTGTGCACACTGAATATTTGAACTGGGAGGTATAGAACTGGTGGAGCACACATAATATGGGAGTGCAATACATGTGCAATGAATATGGACTCCATGCAAAATTAATGGGTGTGTGAATAATAATAGTGTGTAGGGCGTGCACATTGAATACTGGTGATGTGCAGTGAGCACTTGTTGAATATGAGCATCACATGGAGTATAATTATTGGCACGTGCATAATGTTGGTGCACAATGTGTGTGCGTGGAATATTGGCAGTATGTGGAGAAGAATTTGAGATGCACATTGAGTATTGGGTGAAAAAGGGTGTGTGGTGAATGTTGGCATGACACAACACAAAGCTATAATTTGTGTGGAATATTGATGCATGACATAAAAGTTGTGCGCACTAGATAATGATGCACAGAACCCAAAATTTGAGCGAGATAAATATTAGTGCCTGATATAAAAACTGTACAAACTGAATACTGGTGTGTTGTATGCGCGCTTGGTATTGCATGCATAGAACATGCATGTGTGATGAACATGGGTGTATAACACATAATTGGTATACACACGAGATTTGAAAGAAAGAAACGGAGAGAGAAAAGGAGGAAAAGTCCTCGATAGAGGAGTCCAAATATTCACCCAGAATTTTGAATTAGGTTGTTAAATTCACCAGGGATCAGAAGAAAGGATTCCAATACACTTATGGAACATAATGTGCATAGTATTTAATGGTTTTCATAAATTATTTAGTCTAAAAAATCTTGTTGCCTACACATTTTGCAGAGTTAACAACAATTTGATCAGTACATGCTCATCACTTAGATCAAAAGCATGGAAGATGAACAAAGAACCTACAACCATGAAGATGAGATCAGAAGGATGTATGAAAATATAGGTGATAAGGTTACATATTCAAATGGACATGGAGAAGGAAAGGAATAAAGCATGAATTTGGTGAAGACCATAAAAAGTTTGCAAAAGGACGTCCAAAGTTATAAAGTTGATAATTATAGGCTTATGAAAGCCAAGGAGGAACAAGATGGATTCAACATCAAGTTGCTACAGAGCTTGGAAAAAATTTAGAAAAATATGGATAAGGAGATTGAGTCAAGCAAATCAAGGAGACATAGGTCTCATGGTGAGAGAAGAAAAACAAGAAGTGTTGACATGAATCACTATCACTCTCCAAGAAATTCAACTGGGAGAGTGCACAACAGTTCAAGCCCATCTCCTGTCAGGAAGCATAAGAGGAGGTATGGGGTGTGTTATCACTCTGTATATCCATTCGGCTGATAAACAAACGATGAAGGTAACTTTTTCAACCAATTTTTAGACCCGAAACTAGCCTTTTGGATCTAGAGAGGGCTCTCTCGGAAATGGCACGGTATCCGCACAAGATACGACTTTGAAAGCAATGGCTAGATTTAACACCTATGATAAAATGGGTTATGGTTATGTTGGCGCAGAAAGGTAAGACTTGGGATATGGGGTCGATCTAAGGAAGAGACGGGACAAACGACTCAGTGACTGGATTTGAGAGGATAAGTCTAGGCGAGCAACAACCTTTAGTGTAAAACCGTAATGTGTGGTGGGAGAAATTACAGGAAGTAACTCTAGAGCATCGTTGTTGATGAATTCATAATTAACTTTAGAGGAAAATGTTTTGTCTAAGTGGTGCGAACAAGGGGCGATGTACATTGAATTTGCAGGTTTGATAATTCGTTCCGAAATAGACAGAAAGAGATAAGAAATAAAGATAACAGGAAAGCACATATGCAAAGAAAGAAGTAGAATACATCCAACTATTACAACTAGAATCTTTTCATCAAATCACAGGACCTTTGCATTAAATTCCAGTCAAAACTTCAAATTACATACAATAGCTATCGTCTGCCCAATTTTCCAACCAACCTAGCTTACATCATAAAGATGAAATATATAAACGAGGGTGCTGCTTGGGCTACCCTGCTTCCTAACTGCTAACCCCTAAAATTAGGAAAACTGAACAACATGCACTGGAGATTCTTCGCATAGTGTTTCCAAAAATAGACAATAATCAAACCCTTTTTTCTTATGAGTATTCACAGTTTCTCCACGAGATCTAATCGTTGGTTAGGCTCTAGAATAGAGAAAATATGTCTCACTGTGTTCCTTTTAGCAGGTGTCTCGGCAAACATGCATCTGTCAGGAGCTTGCTGTCTGTAAATAATGGCCTCGACTTCAATGATGTGATCATTTGCATGAGAGCTGCACATAGTAAGCAACTGTTAGATCTTTGTGGACGTTATCAAAATGGTAGCATACTTTAGATAAAAAGTGTCTTTCAAAACTGCCAAGATTTGTCTCATCTTTAACGGGTGCAGAGATGGGTGCCAACTAAACTTGTCTTTCCTATGCGTTGGCGAGAGCTACATAGGATTATTTCTCGGTCATTTCACATTCTCTGGAATGTTTCACGTGCCTTTATTCCGCCAGTCTATGTGCTTCTCACAGCTGTACAATGGTGTTTTTCACCTCTCTGAGCTTCCTTTTCAACCACGCCACGTTCCCTTCAAGACCCTGCGTTGCGCATGCTTCCATGGCCTTTGTCACTAGTTGTTGCCGTAATTCCATGTTTTTCTGATAGAGCTCGACGATGGCCAGTTTTGGTTGCTACAGTTGCTGATATGGCACCTTCTCATTCACTTCTATGATATTCTCTCTCCTCGTTCTGCTCCTATCTTTGCAGCTCGATCCCCAGCAGGTTCTAGCCGAATGGTGCGCCTGAGTTGTTCTTCAGCTACCAATCTGACGCAAGGTTCTTCTGAAATTTGAGCTTCCACGATCTCCTGGTTTTTCCTCGGCTTGCTCCTCCTCTAAGGAATTTGTTGCTGGGGAGAGAGGGCTCTCGCTATTTTCCCTTCCTGTGCGAATCCCTCCGTTTCAGATTTTCTGCGAATTGATATGGTATTCTCTACAAGTAAAGGAATAGTTCCTTTTACGTCTTTGGGAATGCCAACTGTAAGTGATAATGCATCCCAGTCCCTTTGAGGCTCGGACCTTACAGTTATGTTGCTCCACACGCCTTTCCTTGCACTCAGAGAGGTCACCATGGCATGACCAAGTTGAATTTCGCACGCAGTGTATCCAACAAACACATAGGATGGGAAAGTTTTGATCATGCTGGACTGGCAAGGGAAAATGAAAATAGAGTTTCAGGCCTGGTTCTATGACTGGAGAGAATGCCAAGCATCCAAGACTTATAACAAATCAGACAGGAAAGGAAATCATGCTGGAGGACAGTGAATTCATGGCGACGAGATGTTCCAATTCAAGTTGCAGTTTTTCCATGGCAAATCCCCGCGTGTAGGGTACGAGTGACAAGGCTTGTTGGTCATGCATGATACGAATGTTGTGATTTTTCATTCCCTCAGCCTTCATGATGAATTGATAATAATTGTTGTACTTGCTAATGCAATCTCTATTAACCACTTGACTCGACCTGGGGCACGTAGAGACTGGTTTTTCGATAGGACTCGACTTTCTTGGAAAAGACATACCCATACCTCTTATACAAGTTTTGAATTTGGCATCCCTTCCCATTTCCAAGGGCCATCTAGACACTTGCTGACCTCAAACTTATGGTGTTATGTACCTGACTTCACATGTTTGGGCGCATGTGTCACAACGTGACTTTAAAATCATTTCTAATTTAGAAAGAAAAATGGCAGTGCTAACAGCTAGCTCCAACGGGAATGTTATCCTCCTTGTGAGGTAACAAAGAATAGTAGACCAAGTGCCTGATCATTGGGCTTTATTTTTCCTCTAGGAACTGGGAAAAACAAACTAAACCTATTGACGCGGCTTCTAAGACTTCAACATAAACATAGGGCCTTCGCTTCGGGCTTCAATTTTCTACTGACCTAATGACTCGACGCAAAATAAAAAAATATTTACAATGACAAACGAATTAAATAGATTTTATTCCATCAGGTAATGTTTTAGGAACCTGCCGTTTACAGGGCCCCAATCAAAGCTTTCTCCATCTAATCCTTCTAGAAAATAAGCAATTTTTCCTCTGTGATCGCAGATCCTAAACGGACCCGTCCAAAGGTGGTCGAACTTCGCATTCTTCCATTTACCTTCATTTCTTGCGTCCCATCTCAAAACTATGTCACCCAACTGAAAATATTCTAGCTTAGAACGCTTATCGAAGGCTTTCTTTATCTTTTCTTGATGGAGCTGCGACTGATTATACACTCGCTCTCTTTCCTGCTGCGTATGGATTAGTTGATTGATTCTCCTCTGCGCAACATTTGGCTCGACCTCCTATTCTTGCAAAAAATTCCTGACAGGGGGTCTGAGTGAAGTAGGGAAAATCACGTTCGCGCTGTAAATGATCTGGAAAGGTGATGTTGATACAGATTTCTTTGTGGTGAACCGGTCTACCCACAACGTGTAGATAATATTTTTATGCCAAGCTCTCTTGTTTTCTTGCAGGAGTCTTTTAATAATCTTGGTAAGGCTCTTATTTGAAGATTCTGCTAACCCGTTTCCTTACAGATAGTGCGCCGTGGAATGCCCCAGGGCTATGTTATAATCCTAGAAAAATTTATCCATCCTCTTAGACTTGAATGCAGCTACATTATCTATAACGATCTTAACAGGATACCCAAACCTTGACAAGATGTTTGTCTCCAGGAATTGGATAATCACTGCATTGGTAGCTTGTTTCATGGGGATCACCTCTATCCATTTCGTAAAATAGTCAGCGGTCGTGAGTATCCACTTGTGCTACACAGAGGATGGCAGGTTTATCCATCCTATGAAATATATACCCCACTTCATAAAAGGTGCTTCAACTAAGATCGGCTTCAGCAGCAAGGGTTGCAGTTTTCTTCTTCCGTCGAAAATCTGACATTTGTGGTAGCTGGAGACCTCCTTATATACGTCAGGGAAAATCATAGGCCAGTAATAGCCTTCCCTTAGGATTTTGTGCATGGTGGTCTTCCAATAGTGGTGTCCTCCTTGTGAAATTATTGTATGGCCCGCTTTGCGTCATCTTCCAATAAACAACTCAAAAATATTCCCTCGGGGTCTTTCCAGTAGAGTGAGTTGTCCAGGATGTAGAACTTAACCGCTTTGAGCTTGAGAAATTTTGCCTTAGTCTTACTCATGCCTAGAGGGGCCTAGATATTCTCTAGAATGTAGATGATGTTTGTGTACCATGGAGATTCGATAAATTGCTGAGGCGCCTATGCAGTTTTTTCTTCTTGGGGACATTCCAACAGATCAATGATGAAATTCATTCCTACAATGTCACAGTCCGACTGCACCATCAACTTTGCGAGACCCTGAAATTTGATCAGATTTGTAGCCTTGATTTCAAGGTCACATTCTAACATGGAAGATATCCACTTGCCTCTCCTTCCTTTTGGGTCAGGTTGAGTCAAAATATCCTTTATTGAACTGCTAGGTACACAAGTGATAGCATGGGAGTGCAGTATGTATGTCCTAAATTATTTCAAAGATTTTACTAAGGCATACACCTGCTTTTCCATGATGTCATACCTTATTGGAGCATCGTGCAATGTCTGACTAAAATAGGCTATGGGTTTTTCAAAATCCCGTTCGTCTTTCTGTAGCAGCACGCCGACAATAGTGTGTTCTGAGGCGAATGAAAACATGAGGAAATCTTTCGTAAAATCCAAGCTAGCTAGTACAGGGGCCTTTGTAAACACCACTTTTATATCCTCAAAAGACTTCTTGGCCTCTGAGTTCCACTTAATCTCGTTTCCCTTCCTAAGCATGCAAGTTATGTGTTTTATGATTTCCGCCAGGTTTGGGATGAATCTCCTCAAAAAATTTACCTTTCCCAGGAAAGGTTGTACCTCCTTTTTACTGCGTGGGGTGTCTTTATTTAGGATCCCTTCAACCCTGCTAGGGTCTATATTAATTCCCTCTTTGGAAATGATGTGCCCTAACAACTTTCCTTCTTCTACTGTGCAATGGGACTTCTTTGGATTCAGTGATATGCCAAATTTTCAACACTTCTGGAAAACTCTCTTCAGGTGCTAGAGACAATGTTTGTCGGAGGTAGAGTACACAGTGATGTCGTCTAGATAAATCACGATGAATTTTTCCCTTTCATTGGAAAACACAATATCCATGTCCCTTTGGAAAGTGGATCCAGGGTTCATCAGACTGAACGACATCTTGGTGTACATGAACATTCCACATGGAGTTGTGAAATCCCTCTTCTCTCTGACGTTCGGGTGGACCATGATCTGATTATATCCTGAGAATCCATCTAGCATAGACATCTTCTGGGACCCTACCACCTTTTGCAAGACATAGTCCATTTTAGGAAGGGGATAGTGGTCCTTGAGAGACACTTTATTTAAATTTTGAAAGTCCACACATAGTCTTATCTCGCTGCTTTTGTTCCTTACAGGTACCATATTAGCTACCCATTTCGAGAATCTCAAAGAAACAACGATTTTAGCATCGAAAATATTTTTTACCACTTTCTCGACCAGTGGTAGTAATAGGGGATTTATCCATCTCAACTTCTTTTTAAAATGTTTCTAATCTTCCTTGAGAGGGATAACATGTTGGATCACTTTCGCTTCGTACACTTTCAGGTCATCGTAGCTCCATGCGAAGATGTCCGGAAAATATTTCATGAGCTTTATATATTTTTGATTGACCTCTGGACCAAGTGTCTTGGATAATTTTACCATCTTCAGATTCTCCTTGGTCTTGATGTTGCAGTATTCCACATCTTCTTCACTTGTAGTGATCTTAGGGTTCTTAGCCACATCATTCTCGTCAAAAATTTTTCCAGCGGCACCAACCCCTTTGGAATAATATTATTTTTCAATTGTATTATGTCCCTTCCCATGATCTGGTTTTGGAAAGGGTCGCTGTCGCTGCATGCATCTGGGCTCTCATCTTTGTCGCCACAACATTCCTCGTCAATGTTTGTGTTAGTGAACTCGTTTCTCATAAGGAGGAATCTTTGCACCTATTTGTCATCATCGAACACCTGCCAGTGTTTGATATTATCAAGCACTGCCGACCTGTGCCTGACCTCGATTTCATACTTTTTGTTTTGGGAAGATGGGGATCTTAAAAAATGAGGCCGAGGTGTCAAACACATCAGCGATATGATTTTCCTCTCTGGGGATATTAGATAGGTCATATTATGAGAATCCTTCGAGGAGGGTCAAAGCCAAATTTCTGTATGCCCTCAGCCCAGGGTGTTTGGTCTGATATACACCCTTTAACTGGTTATGATCATCTCAGAATCTCTGCACACTGTTATCTTCTACACGCCCAATTATTTCAAAACTTGTAAGCCCAAGATCAGTGCTTCATATTCATCCATGTTGTTAGTGCACTCAAATGCAAGATTGTATGAGCACAAATTTGTGCTTGCTTCAGGGGGGCTCACCCATACACCAGCTCCAACTCCTTCTCTGTTGATTGCGCCGTCAAAACTCATGTTCGACACCCCATTTTCTACGCGGTCTTTTGGGTCAACGCATTCTGTTGTTCCCCGCACGGTCTTCTCATTAGCTATTACAATGGCTATCGACTCTTCTTCTTCAAAATTCAGGTCATTGTAGAATATAGAAGACCCCACCTCAGTGTCGATGACGTATATGGGATGATTATGTGGTTGCGTCTTGCTTCTTACCATGTACTTCAAAATCACTTCTCTGTACAACCTTCTATCATGGCCAAAAATAGGGATAGTGGCGTATGACATATCCATTTGCAATGTGTCTTTCAACTTCGTAGCCCACATCCTCGAGAGTAGCATGTTGAATTTTGGGGGTATGTCTACGATGACCACGTTCACGACCATTTTCTTAGCAGGAATTTTATCCAGTGATACAACTAGGCCTTTGATAAGGCCCAAACACTTGACTTTCCTTGAATCAAAAGAGAAAATGTCTTTGTATGGCCTGGTGACATCCAAACCTAGTTCATCCATGATCACCTTCGGCATGAGGTTGTGTGACGTGGCATAATCTAGCATGGTGTTATGTAGGTTCATGTCGTGGATCTTGAGATTGACGTAGAAAGGAGGGACATATTCGATATCACTTGTTTCTTCAATGCGCGAACCAAAAAGGATGGAGGGGTGATCATCTTGAAGATTCATAGTATCAGGGGTTCCCCCCATTTTCAACATTTTAATGATTTGTTCCCGATACTCACTCTTTCTAATAAGTTCATTGGATAGGACATAGATTTTTATTTTGTCCATATTGTGTTCAAAATTGAAAGGGGGATAAGTTTTCTCTACCTCCTTTCTTCTCGCCTCCCGACCTGTCTCCGGGGATTTCTCGGGGACCTCCTCCTTTGACTTAGATTTTTCTATCGCGTCTTTGGTTGCACTTTCTAACCTTGTTTGGCTTGTGGAAGGAGTGTCTGCCGAAGGCTTCCTTATGGTGTTTGTCTGTTGTGACTCGAAAAACACGTCCTTTCTCCAGAGGTTATAATTTTTCTAGAACTACATGATGGCGTTTTGATAGCCTTTCCTAAACTCCTCCATATCCGAAGACGATGCATCATCTATTTCAAGTATCATATCATTGTCGAACTCTGGAACAAAGTCTTCATTCCTACTCATATACTGATCATGCTCACTATTCATTAGGAACATGCATGGGTTTTGGTCATCACAACAATGTATTTAGTCGTCGAACGTCCCGTCGAAATCCTCATCCACATAGTTGCTCTAGAAAGGAAGTCTCATTTGCTGGTCAACTTGATCCCTTTTCTCTTTTTGTTCCCTCTGTCTGATTTGAGGGATTTGACCTCTCCCGAGGTTTGAATTTTTGGGAGGTGGATCGTTCTGTTCTTGGGTAATAGGTCTGTTTCCCAAGGACATTCTCTCCATCAACTTCTCCATGGTATTCATCATCATGTCAAATTTATCATTTGAGGACCATGACGTCAAAGACTGTGCATCTCCCTAGGGTCTCTTGTCGCCTTGATTGAACCTTGGCTTTATTTTTCCGGGCACCATCATGTTTACTTCGAATTTGACATCATTGCTCATTATAGCATCTAGATTCTCTAATCTTCTTTCCCTTACCAATAGGGTGAAATCATTCTCGAAAGAGTCTGCGTACCGCAACTGCACAACACCGAGGGGCAGCTTGACTTCTGCAGGAATTGAGTTGTATACTTTCAAAAAATGGGCCGAGAATTCTTGGATCGTCTCTTTTGGTGCTTTCTTCATGTTATTGTATTGTGTCAGCAGCGACAAAGGGTTTTTCTTGTCTCCCCATTTATCTAGGAACGACATCTCAAATGCGGTGAAGTCCTGAATGCTTGCGGGTGGGAGGGATTTGAACCACTTTCTTACATCTTTAGAGAGGCTTTACGTGAACAACCACATTTTTGCATATGCGTAGTCCACCTCCTCTAGGTCGATGAAATCATTAAACCAATCCAGGTGCTTTTGAGCTGAAACATTTCCCTCAGCGTCGTAGAGCCTGATCCTCTGGCTATAATTCTGAGGCAAGTCATGCAATTGGGCCAGCAGGATGAGGGGAGCGAAACAGGTGGCCATATCCTAAGGAGTATTCAGATTCTAGGGGATATTATTTGATAGTAGGGATCGAAATTTCTTTGGGTCGAAAACAGTCTCGTCCAAACTGGTCTCCGACTTCGACTGGAACAGATTTTTCTCAAAGAATGTGTCGAACTCAAGGTCGTCAATGCTCTGCACGCTGTCTTTGGGAAAGGACAGGCTTCTGTCCAGGTAATAGAATAGGTCCGATGCTTGATCTATAGCCTTGCGTAGAATCATACACTGGTTCCGAGGGGTTTGGGTTAAGATTCGCTCTGGTGTAAACCGTATTTGGAGCCAAGTATCTTGAACTGTGCTACTTGAGGCTATTGGTTTCTTTGGACTGGAGTCGCCAGGGTAAGGATTTCAGTCAGTATGGATGTTTGTCCCTCTATTTCCCTCAGGGGTCAAACTACAACGTTGTCATTCTCCCAGGGAAAATCTATTCAATTTCATCCCCGACAATGGTGCCATAATGTTAACACTTCAGAAATTCATTCAAATGATAAACAGACAATGAAGGTAACTTTTTCAACCAACTTTGAGACCCGAAACTAGCCTTTCAGATCTGGAAATGGCTCTCTTAGAAATGGCATGGTATCCGCACAAGATATGACTTTGAAAGTAATGACTAGATTTAACACCTATGATAAAATGGGTTCTAGTTATATTGGTGCAAAAAGGTAAGACTTGAGCTATGGGGTCGATCTGAGGAAGAGACAGGACAAATAAATTAATGACTATATTTGAGAGGATACCGCTAGGCAAGCAACAACCTTCAGTGTAAAACCGTAATGTGTGGTGGGAGAAATTACAGGAATTAACTTTGGAGCGCCGCTATGGACAAATTCAGAGTTAACTTTAGAGGAAAATGTTTTGCCTAAGTGGCGTGAACAAGGGGCACTGTACAACGAATCCATAGGTTCGATATTTCATTCCAAAATAGACAGAAAGAGATATGAAATAAATATAATAGGAAATCACATATGCAAAGAAAGATGCACAATACATCTAACTATTACAACTATAATGTTTTCATCAAATCACAGGACCTTTGCATTAAATTCCGGTCAAAACTTCAGATTACATACAATGGCTATCATCTGCCAAATTTGCCAACCAACCTGGCTTACATCGCAAAGATGAAATATATAAATGAGGGTTCCACTTGGGCTACTATGCTTCCTAATTTCTAAATGATAACCCTTAGAACTAGGAAAACTGAAAAACATGCGCTGGAGATTCTTCGTATAGTGTTTCCAAAAATAGACAATAATCACGCCCTTTTTACTTTTGACTATTCACAATTTCGCCACGGGATCTAATCGTCATCAGACTCTGGCATAGAGAAAAGATGTGTCACTGTGTTCCTTTGAGCAGGTGTCCTGACAAACAAGCATCTGTCAGGAGCTTGCTGTTTGTAAATAACAGCCTCGACTTAAGTGATGTGATCATTTGCATGAGAGCTGCACGTAGTAAGAAACTGTTAGATCTTCGTGGACGTTATCAAAATGGTAGCGTGCTTTAGAGAAAACTTATCTTTCAAAACTACCAAGATTTGTCTCATCTTTAATGGGTGCAGAGACATGTGCCAACTAAACTTGTCTTTCTTACGTGCCGGCGAGAGCTACACGAGCTTCTTTCTCGGTCGTTTCACATTATTTGGAATGTTTTGTGTGCCTTTCTTCCGTCAGTCTCTGTGATTCTCACAGCTGTAAAATGCTGTTTTTCACCTCTCTGAGGTTCCTTTTCAACCACGCCACGTTCCCTTTGCAACCCTATGTTGCATATACTTCCGTAGCCTTTGTCACTAGTTATCGCCATAATTCCATGTTTTCCTTATAGAGCTCGGAGATGGCCAGTTTCGCTTGATGTAGTTGCTGAGATGGCACTTTCTCATTCGCTTATGCAATATTCTCTCTCCTCATTCTGCTCCTATATTCGTGACTCGATCCCCCAATAGGTTCTAGCCGAATGGTGCACCTGAGTCGTTCTTCAGCTACCAATATGACGTAAGGTTCTTTTGAAATTTGAGCTTCCAGGATCTCCTGGTTTTTCCTTAGCCTGCCCCTCCTCCAAGGCATTTGTTGTTGGGGAGAGAGGGATCTTGTTGTCTTCCCTTCCTATGCGAATCCCTCCATTTCATATTTTCCGCGAATTGATTTGGTCTTCTCTGTAGGTAAAGTAATAGTTCCGTTTACGTCTTTGGGAATTCCTACTGCAGGTGAGAATGCATCCTAGTCCCTTTGAGGCTCGGACCTGACAATTCTGCTTCTCTGCGCGCCTTTCCTTTCACTCTGAGAGGTTTCCATGGAATGGCCAAGGTGAATTCTACATGAAGTGTATCCAACAAACGCATATGATGGGAAAGTTTTGATCACCCTGGACTGGCAAGGGAAAATGAAAATAGATTTTCAGGCCTATTTCTACGATCGGAGAGAATGCCAAGCATCCGAGACTTATAACAAATTAGATAGGAAAGGAAATCATGCTAGAGGACAACAAATTCATGGAGACGAGATGTTCCAAATCAAGTTGCAGGTTTTCCATGGAAAATCCCCGTGTGTAGGGTACATGTGACAAGGCTTGCTGGTAATGCATGATACGAACGTCGTGATTTTTCATTCCCTCAGCCTCCATGATGAACTGATAGTAACTGCTGTACTTGCTGACACGACCTCTATTAACCACTTGACTTGACCTGGGGCACGTAGAGATTGGTTTCTCGACAGGACTCGACTTTCTTGGAAAATACATACCTGTACCTCTTATACAAGTTTCAAATCTGACCTCCCTTCCCATTTCCAAGGGCCAACCAGACACTTGCTGACCTCAAACTTACGGTGTTACGTACCTGACTTCATATGTTTGGGTGCATGGGTCACAACGTGACTTTAAAATCAACTCTAATTTGGAAATAAAAATGGCGGCGCTAATAGTGTGGATGAGATACAAGGAGAAATGTATAAGATTAAGTCTCCTACTTTTGGTGGTGAGCACAAGAAGGATGAGGATGCAGAGACCTGGCTACTAGACATGAGGAAGTATTTTTAGTTTCATAACTACTCTTCACAGGCAGAAGGGAGAATCACCATCTACCATCTCAAGGGAAAATCATCAATGTGGTGGGACCAATTTTTGCAAGTGCAACACATTGATGAGAGAATGGTTACTTGGAGGGAGTTCAAGAGGTATTTTCAAAATAAATACTTAACCAAACGTTACTATGATATGAAAATGAAGGATTTATTTGAACTCAAGCTTAGAAGCATGACCATAGATGAGTATGAGAGGAGATTTTTAGATCTACTGAAGTATATTTCTTTCATTAAGGATGAACATGTAAAGATTCATAGATACTTGAGTGGGCTACCATAATTTATTAGTGATAAGATACAATATGATGATCCCAAGACATTAGAGGAAATTATAGAGCCAAGTGTCTCTATGATCAACATAGAGGAAGACCCTCTTACCAAAAGGATTGGGAAGAGAACAAGAAATGAAATATGGAGTAGAGGAAGAAGGGGGCCAAGCCACCATTCTTTAGAAATAAATTTCAGGGACAACCAACTCCCGAGGATCCCAGAATGAGAGAGGCAATGGGGAAAAGACTAAGGCAACATCCGATGAAGTGTTGGGGTTGTGAGGGAGATCATATGTACATAGATTGTCCTCACAGAGGTGAAAAAGTGAGGACTATTCACAATGTAAAACAAGCTGATACAATGGAGGACATGGGAAGAAAGGTACCTAGTATCTACCTAGCCTTGGATAACAAGCAAGATTAGTTTCATTCACATATGATTGAAGTGGAAGGTAAGTTCAAAAACCAACCCATTGTTATTTTAATTGATTCAGGAGATAGTCATAGTTATCTATATCCTAAGATGGTGGAAATATTCCAATTGCTAAGAAGCAAGCTTGGAAAACCTTGGTTGGTGCAGTTAGATATAGGAGCTAAAAGGAAAATTAATGAGATGGTTAGGACATGTCCAATGTACATGAATGGACTAAGCACCAAAGTAGATTTGAACATTATACTTTTGGGCTCATATGATTTCCTAATTGGTATGAATTGGTTGGACATGCATCATGTTGTCCTAGACTGTTACAATAAATTATTTACTTGCTTGGATGAGAAAGGGAACTTGAGGACAATTCAGGGTATTCTTAGGGAAGTAGCTATTAGGAAAGTTTTAGCCTTGTAGCTAAAGAAAATATCTAGGAAAGGATGTGAAGTATTTGCGACACATATGGATGAGGCACCTAAGGATAAAATGTCAAAAGTTGAAGACTGTGCGGTTCTAAGGGATTTTAAATATGTATTTAGAGAAATACCGGGGTTTCCACCCAAAAGAGATATTTATTTCTCTATAAATCTAATGCCTGGAGTAGCCCCAATATCCAAGACTCCTTATAGGATGAGAACACCAGAGTTGAGGGATTTTCAAATGAAACTTGAAGAGATTCTGAAGAAGGGGTATATACGCCCAAGTGTGTGGTACCTTGGGGTGCCCCAATGTTATATTTGAAAAAGAAGGATGGAACATTGAGACTTTGAATTGACTTCAGGCAACTGAATAAGGTAACAATGAATAACAAGTATCCATTGCCAAGGATAGATGATCTTTTTGACCAGCTGAAAGATGAAAAAATATTCTCTAAGATTGACCTCAGATACGATTATCATCAGGTAATAATTAAAGAGGAATACATCAACAAGAAAACCTTCAGAACAAGGTATGGCCAATACGAGTTCATAGTGGTGCCATTTGGATTGTCAAATGCACCAATTGTCTTCATGTGTTTAATGAATGGTATTTTTAGAGAATAATTAGATAAGTTTGTCATTGTATTTTTGGATGACATTTTTATTTACTCAAAGTTTGAAGTAGAACATGAGAAACACCTGAAGATGGTGCTGGAAGTACTAAGAGAACATCGATTGTATGCAAAGTTGAGAAAGTGCTCATTCTACCAGAGGAAGATTCATTACTTGGGTCATATCATTTTAGAGGAAGGGATAGCAGTGGACCCAAAGAAGACAAAATCCATTGAAGGATGACCAACACCAAGGAATGTCACAGATGTGAGATCTTTCATGGGACTTGTAGGGTACTACATAAGGTTTATTGAAGGCTTTTCAAACATTGCACACCCAATAACATCCTTGCAAAAGAAAGGTGTGATATTTGAGTGGAATTTTGATAGTAAAATGAGTTTCCATCAATTGAAGAGTTTGTTGATAAGTGTGCCAATTTTTAGAATTGACGATTCTAATGAATACTTCATTGTGTGCACTGATGCATGCAAGGAAGGGATCGGTGGAGTCCTTAGTCAGAATGGGCATGTGGTGTGCTAAGAATCAAGGAAACTAAATAACATGAAATGAACTATGCTACTCATGGTTTGAAATTGGTTGCCATAGTGCATGCCTTCAAGATGTGGAGGCACTATCTCATGGGAAGAAGATTCGAGTTGAGGACAGACCACAATGGTTTGAAATATTTGTTTTGACAATCAAATATAAATTCCAGGCAAAGCAGGTGGTTATAATTACTCACTGAGTATGAATTTGATATAAAACATATCAAGGGTAAAGAGAACAAGGTGGCTAATGCACTCAGCAAGAGAGTGCATGAGATGCATTCTACAACCATTAGCATGTACACATCCGATTTGAAAGACATAATGTTAGAGGCCACAAAATTAGATCAACACTATGTGGAAATAAATATAAAGGTACATCAAGGTATTTTTCAGCAGACCATTGATAAGTTTGAGTTAAAAGAGGATGAAATCCTCATGTACAAAACCATAATTTATGTGCTAAAGTCTTAGGAATTGAAAAACCTGATATTAAAAGAAATGCATAATGTGCCCTATGCTGGACACCTAGGTTATCAGAAAACCATTGCTGCTATCAAGAGTCAATATTATTGGCAAGGTATGAATAAAGAAGTAGCTGATTTTATTTTTAGGTGTTTGAAATGTCAAAAAGTCAAGGTTGAGCACATACACCTAGCTGGTTTGCTACAACCATTACCCATTCTTGAGTAGAAATGGGAAGTTGTCACAATGGATTTTATCATGAAGCTACCCAAAAAAACCAAGCAACATGATTACATCATGGTAGTGGTGGATAAACTTACTAAATCTACCCACTTTATTCTAGTAAAACTCACACACAAGGCAACAAAAATTGCTAGATCATATGGTGTACCTAAGACAATTGTGTCTGACATAAATCCCAAATTCACATCAAATTTTTGAAAGGGAGTATTTAAAGGATTTGAGACAAATCTGAACTTTAGCACAACCTATCATCCAAAGTCAGATGGACAAACAAAGAGAGCCAACCAAGTGATCGAGGACATGCTAAGGATGTATGTGATGGATAAACCATCCAAATGGAAAAATTATTTGCATTTGGTTGAGTTTGCATATAAAAATGGGTATCAAACATCTCTAAAGATGAGCCCATTTGAGGCACTTTATGGAAGAAAGTGAAATACACTAGTGATTTGGGACAACCTAACAGACAAAGCAGTGGTTGGGCTAGATTTGCTAAGGGAAATGGAAGAGCAAACGGTGAAAATAAAACATAACTTAAAGGATGCCCAAGACAGGTATAAACTTTATGCAAAAAAATAGGAAGAGTTCACTTAAGTTGGGAATTTTTTCAAAGCTGGTAGCACATTATTGTGGTCCATTTGAAATCCTAGAGAGGATTGGTCCTATCACATACATGCTTGCACTGCCTGCATCCATATGCATTCATAATGTGTTTCATGTATCTTTACTTTAAAAGTATGTGCCTAATGATAATCATGTAATTGATTGGAATGTGATTCAGGGGGAGCAAGAAGGCAACTTTTGAGTTCAACTGCTGTACATATTGGACTGGAAAGTCAAGTTGCTCCAGAATCAAGCAATAGGACTGGTAAAGGTCCAGTTGAACTATTACAGTCTAGTGGAATTGTTACGGTCTTGAGGATGCAACTTGGGAGCATGATATTTCTATGCGTGCAAAGTACCCATATCTTTTTGAAGACTTTTGAATTTTTGATTGTACATAATGCAGTGAGGACAATGCATAAATAAGGGGGAGGGGAATGTAATACTCTAGCACAAACCCCAATTGTAAATGTAAATGTAAATGTACATATAGGATGGTGAGCTGTTAGCACTAATTTTTGGGTTTTGTTTTTGTGTGCATGTAGAAAAGGTGGAGTGCACAACCATTTCATAGTTTGCATGCACATGTAGAAGTGCATGAGGATTGTCTTGAAGTGCACATCAGATTGGGATTTGTAGCCAGGATATTTTGGGTCGAGAGTGTAAATGTGTTGAACCTGCACATAATAGTTCTAGCTAGAAAATACCACACACATTTGAAGAGAGAAATTGAGAAAGAAGAAGCAAGATAGAAAGAATGGAAGAATTCTCATTAACTGTATTCCACACTCAAAGAGTG
>SNQJ01S0011034.1:392576-437250 GCA_010110895.2 Picea sitchensis
AAAGAGGGAAAACCTCATGGGAACAAAATCCCCCCTCAAATTTCAATGCATAAAAAAAATGATAAGGAACAAAAGGCAGTTGCTAAGCAACAATGTCCTTCACTCCAAGAAGACCTTGCAACTGTGCAAGTTTGTGCTCTTTGAAGATTTTGTTGAAGATGTAGATGTCTGCACGGATCTGATGAAGTATATGAATCATTGATATTTCCACAAATATCCACTTTATCTTCTTGTAATGAATAATATCCAAATAAATTTTGGATGAAATTTTGGATAAAACCGTGCAGTCGTTTCCGGAAAAATGCTGAAATTTTGTAGATTTTGAAATGATCATAACTTTAGTTTCCGGACTCCGTTTTGGACGAATTTTTTTTTGAAATTGGATATTTTACCGAGAGGAATTCAAATATCCAATTTTTTCTGGAAATGTTTCTCATAAAATATCATAATGGAGTCTGATGTGCGTGGCTCCCTTTTTGACTCTTGAGATGCATGCATGGTGCATGCAAAAGTGTTTGCATGTGACTCCTGAGATCCATCCCTTATATCTTCCACATGAATTTCAGAAAAAAAATCTGAAATGGAGTAGACATCATCTTCAATTATTGGAATACAAATTTCTACAAATAGTTTTGTAGAAGACTCTTCATAATAAGAGACTTGATCTTCTGATGGCTTCTCTTCTGGCTCTATCTGTTCAACCTCCTGCATGAAATCTTCAAAATATTATTTATTTCCAAATAGAACCTCCAATCTAGTCCATAATTCATTTAGAGTTAATCCTTGTGATTTTTCATATACTTGATGGAAAAGTTCAGGAGAAACAGACATGCTGATACTTCCTATGGCCATACCTTGTCTATTGAGAAAGTCATTTTTCTCATCGATAGAATCAGGCTCTACTTCCATTGCCATGGTTATTTGGTATAAGCCTCTACTTCTAAGAATAAGTAGAATCTTTGGTTTCCATTCCAAATAGTTATGAGGCATGAGAAGTATTTTCGACGAATAATCCATCTTTTGTTGTCTTCAATCTTTTGTACCTGCAAAAAATGATTGGGTGTAGATTTTGCTTAGTAGTCTGTCGGCTCTGATACCATGTAAATATGTTGAACCTGCACATAATAGATCTATCTAGAAAATACCACACACATTTGCAGAGAGAAATTGAGAAAGAAGAAGCAAGATAGAAAGAATGGAAGAATTCTCATTAACCATATTCCACACTCAAAGAGTGAATAATTTACAATATATATAGAATAAATGAGTAACTAATGAGCCATAGTGGTGGTCTAGATTGATCTGGACACACACCAACAGTTACAAGAGTAAACTGCCACCTAGTTTAGTCTCTTAGGCAGTTACGGGAGTGAAATGCCACCTAGCTGAGTTAACTAGTCAACTAGTATTCAGTTAACTGACTGAACAAAGAGTAGTGAGTTGGTGATGATCCCAATGTTGCACGGTGAGAAAACCAATGCAACATCTGAACTGAATTCAACTAGTCAAACTGAAGTGTCAACTGAAAGAGAATATTCTTTAGGTGGAATATTCTCCCCTAAAATATAGGAGACTGGATAATGACTAATTATGACTAATAAACAAGGGATAACCTTAGGAAAAATAAATCCTAGGTGTGTGTGAAGTAACTCCAACAGAGAGAGCCTTTGTATATAAATATTTTGAGACTGAAGTGCCTGTGTGGTTTAGTGTGACAAAGTGATGAGTTTTTCATGCACACCTAGGGAGGGTGAGTGCCCATTTCACAGTTTTGCATGCACCCGAAGAAGTGTGTTGTGAGGCTAAAAGGCCAATGAGCCTATCTTTGTAAAATGTAATGACACTCAGATAATTAATGAAAACATATCACTATGCGTAGTCCAATCAAACAAAGAGAGACGAGGGGGTTAAACTCCACTAGAAAAGGAAAAATGGCTAAGAGTTAGGAAGCAGGAATATTTTAACAATATTTCCAAAAATATAATTTATGGGATATATATTTATCCTAAGTTTCTAAGGGATGGGAACGAGTCAACATGTGGAGAGAATCTAGTTCTTAAGGTGACAAGTGTTTAGTTTTAGTCATGCAAATATGTTATTGGGTCTTAGTGTATTTCAGGGGGATACTCTCATTCCTTCAGCAGACAGAGAAACTTTCCTCTTCTAAGCATCTGTATCTTGTTGTAACTTGATGCCATCACATAAACCTGTACTTGGGAAGGTCTGTGTGCTATTGAATAGTTGGGTTGCTAGGCCCATGTGCTATTGAAGAGGTGCTTTGTCAGTCCAATGTGATATTGAAGAGGCATGTTGTCAGGTTCATGTGCTATTGAAGAAGTGGTTGTCAGCCTCGTGCGCTATTGAAGAAGCACATTTTCAGGCCCTTAAGAATTCTCTCTAGGTGAGAGAATTGTTGGGAATTTATTTCCCAAGGTACCTAGTCGTAGCTACAGGGCTTTGAGACTTCCTGTCTGACTTGTTGCTGAAGCCCTAGAATGGAAGTGGGGTAGCCAAATGACTATTGAGAAGAGAAGGGGCACACTTCCTGGGGTGGGACAAACATGTGGGGAATGAGGGACTGCAGTCTATTTTTCAGTGGTTGGCACCTTTGTTTGAGTGTTTTGACTATTGATAGACCTTAGCTTGGATTAACAATATTTTACCTTAGTGGAGTTTTAGCCCAAGCTTAGGAGTGACCTGCTTCTGAGAGTTTTTGAGCGACATAGTCTATGGCTGAGAGGAACGTCTCAGGTTTGTGTGCAATTAGTGGATTACAACAAAAGATAAGTGTCTTCTTATGTGTACTATTCTCTAACTAATGTGCATATACATGTCAAATATATTATGTGTTATAATTGTATATATATTTGTGCATGGATTATATATGCTGTAGAACTGCATGTTTGTTGCATATGTAGGGCATGGGCCATGACATTTTATATCTGTTTATATATTGTTTAAAATTTAAATGCTTATGCTATTTCTATTTATGGAATTGATACATAATTGTGTTGGGATGTGCATGTATTGTTAGTTCTACATAACTGTTGCAGATGTAGATCATGGTGATTATTAAATGTTTCTTGTTAGATAATTCTGTGGTAATGGTCATGGGATTCAAAGACAAGGTCTGAATCATCGCGCACAAAGGGAAATAAGTCTGTGCACACAGATGGGATAGACCCCATGCACGACATAGGAATGGTTGCATGCATAGTTGAATTATGATTTCATTATGCCATTATAGTCACTTTCTGTTAAGTAACTTCAACATTAATCATATGGGTTCTAGCATGAAGATAGAAATGTTGTGTATGCTGAGGGACAACCAACGTGGCTGATACAATGTCGGTTAAGCGTGGAAAATTGCTAAGACATAGTTGTTGTGCGTGGTACGAGATTGGTTTGCGCACATTAGGAAAACGTAGCTATGCATAACACAAGGCCAATTGTGCGCACTGCTAGTTTCAATGAGTTGCTTCCGCAGAAGAAAGAATTGATATCATATATTTATTTAGCGAGTTGCGGTAGTGGAGACTTTATAATGTGGTAACATGACTAAGCTAGGAGGTTGGATATGTTACAAAGTTGTATAAGAGTTCAAAATTTTGATGTGACATGGACCATAGCAATGTTGGGGACGTTACAACTCACCACATCGTCCACCAACCCAACTTCCACAATCTTCTCTGATACCAACTCTCACCCCAGTGGAGAACTTAGGCAGATGGCATAAACATCCACCATTCTCAACAACATGCAATACCACAACTTTTTGACTTGGTGCAAGGCCACTTCGGTCTACTTGGACCGGACTACGCCTAACACTTAAAATATTCACCATTTAACATTTCATTGATAGCATTCATACTTAAAACATTCAACACGTAATAAGAACACATCAAGTACACATTTAAATAAACGTGCAAGTAAGATAGGTGGCCAAATCGACCTAATATCCAATTTTATTACAACAAACAACAATATGTTAAGCCTACAGCTCATGCCACACCAAAGAATATTTACAAGGAGCTTCTGCTCAGTTATATCCAACAATACCCCTGTGTGCAAATACAAAATACATACCTCTGCCATGCCTTGTGAATCCCTTAATGCCACCAACTAGAACACTTGACAAATCACTTTGCACTTCATCCTCATGCTTCATGCTTGTGGTTCATGTTGCCATTTCCTCAATTCATTCGACTCCCCTCTCAGTTTCCAAACTATTGGTCACTTCACGACGGGCTCATACAACATCAAATATTACCACCGAACTCAACTCGTCCAATGGTTGCTTCGTCTCAAGAAAACTTGCACTCTTCTGCTGTCTTCATTTGCAGACTCCAGGTACAACTTGGCCTCTTGGAAGGAGCTTACCATCACTACCAAGATCCTGCCTCAGACACCTCAGTCTTTTCTATTGGAAGTGTGTCTGTTCCCTAAAGAATGTCCCCTATTTTTGTCTCACCCTTATGCTTATATAGGCACCCACTCTTATGAACCAATGCATCTCTTGCCCTTAGGTGAGCCAACCTTCTGTTTGGCAAGTTTGTCCACTTATCGATCGACTGACCTTTGTTAGGTGTGCGTGTCCCTTAGGTGAGTTAGATCGACTCGCCTAAGCACACCCTCCTTATGCCTTAGCCGATTTTATGTTTGGTGATGTTACTGGTCTTCCATCCATAAACTTCGTCAAACACCCTCATCTAACTTGTGTTGTAAGTCACCTTGGGTTGAGTCGCCCCTTGGCACGTCGCACGCCCAAGGAACCCCTACTCACCCCATATATGAAGACATCGTGGCTTCAAGTGCACTGAGCGTCCTTCCTTCCTAATCATCTTCGTTTCAGTTCATGGTGGGAGGGCTTGGCGCCAGTCTTAAAATAGCGGGGTAGAAGGGAATTGGATTTAAAGAGATTTTTGTATTAGAATCCTGGATTATTTTATGTGTGATTAGTGAGAATAACGTCTAACTAATAAAAGTGTTTGTATTGCAAGAGTTTCGTTATGGTGTCTAGATTTGGTCAAGAAACCATTAAAATTGAAGCAATTATAATGTTTCTCTATTTACTAACCTAATCATGTAGTTTTTATTTTATTGGAAAAGTGAAAATACAATACCTGTTATTTGGTTTTAAAGTAGAATTGATTCACAAACCTTCACAATCTATAATCGTGTGTTAGCACAAAATGATGGAATAGAGTTTGTTTTACATCTTAAGGAGATCCTATAAGATCTATGCAAGTTTGAAGATTTATGGATAATGTCGGTGTATCATAACATTGTTGTAGAAACTACAACGGTGTTAATGCTAGACATATGTTAAAATGTGGTAGCTTGAATATAGTTTTAAATTGTTAAGGTGAATTGTTCTATGGAATCGATTCACAAACCTTCATAAACAATAATCAAATGTTGCATAGAACAATGTAATAGAATTTGTTTTACATCTTAAAGAGACCTATAATTTATAAAACTTTGTAAAATTTAGGAATAATGAGTATACCAACAACATTATTTCTACAACGATGTTAATGATACAAATATTGCTTGTAGCTTTACTTATCCATGATTTATAAGAAACTTTCAACAAATGATTTTCTTTAAAATAAAATCTATGCTTCAATATATTTAAAATAATTTCAACGAACTAGGTCGTGAAAAGGTATATCAACAACGTTTTCACTTATCAAATCATATTCAAGATATTTAAAAATAAAGTTATAAACTTATTTTTCTATTCATAATACATGTTCAAAATATATAACATGGTATAAGTTTTAGTTTTTCAAGTAATGAATGGTACTTAAGGTTATTATTATTATTTTCTTCTAAATATTAATAAATGGCACTACAATTGTAATGATATTTGTTTTATGTTAGTATAGGGAATATAGATATATTTTCAATTTAATGATATTATTTTATTATTAATATTTATTTATTTATTTAATTTTAAAATCATATTTTTGTTAAGGAGATTTTATATGATTTATGAAACTTTATAAGATTTATGAATAACATTAGTGTAGCAATAAACAATATCGATGTTATTGCTACAATGATGTTAATGTTGTATCGATATTATTGCTACAATGATGTAGGTATACAAGTTTTTGTTAATTGGACATTATTCTTACTAATCACACATGAAGTTATTAACATTGTTGTAGCAATAGGGAGATTAACATTATGAATAACATTGTTGTTATTGCTACATCGATGTTATTTGTAAATTTGACAAGGTTTCATAGATCATATGAGATCTCCATTTATGAGGTAATAGTTACATGACCCCAGTTGATGGGATTCATGGGACAATGCACTATCCACTTTAGGCACCAACCACAACCTCATGGGCATGTCACATAGGTAAAAGTCATGAACAATGGTCACTAAGGTGCCTATTCACGATGAAAGACTAGGGAAAATAATCGTTAGTCAAGTATTAGTGTTGGGAAGGGACATGTGGGATGAATCTCATAGCTGAAATCTTAGAAAGAAGGTGTCACTCCAAGTAACGTGCCAACAAATTGAAGTCCCCTAATATGTTCTCACCCACTGATTAAGTGCGATGAGGGATATCAACACTTATTCAACTTGAACTAGTGCTTTATAAATGTATGAGTTGCACTTTCCCAATGAGTGTTTTTTGCTACATTTAAAGGGATTGTTGTCAATAAAATAAACTTCTAAGATGCAATGTATGGTGACCCTAGATGATTGACCTGTTCCTCTTATTTCAAGGTCCTACTCTAAATTAAATGTGATTTTTTAAACCATCTAAATGAAGCCAAATTTGTATGAAGATGTTGATTTTAATGTCTCGATCAATAACATGAACTGATTATGTAGTTCTTTGGAGTGGATAGTGTGCATGTGTAATGTGTATTTGTTGAATATGAACATATAATGAATACAATGCTCCAAAGGAATATAGAAATCAACAAGATAGTAGGCAACCTCTTACCTACATTTGATATACCTAGATTGCTCAAGAGAACAATGTGAATAACATACATGGAATTGAAAAATGTGCCCCACATCCAAAATTAATTTAATCAATGAAACAAATTACTCCCAATAATTCAACAAGAATGGACATGCATAAAACAAAATAATTTACTTGGATTTCAATTAAATGTTTTTTAATTTAATTAAACATGTTAATCTTGCATCATGTAGTATGGAAGAACAATGAAACATTAAAATATAAATATATAGTGAACTCTAAAAAGTATTAGGCTACATGGGGCATTAATCCTATAAGTCATGTAGCTGATGAGCTATGCGACTATAAAAATTGGGTTCCACACACTAGTGCTAAATAATTTTATGTTATGCAAAAACTTAAAAAAAAAAAGAGTTTTGTAGTTCCAAACATGAGTGCTGAGGTGACCAAAGAGTTCATTCCACAACGGTGAGTGGATGGGAGCTTAATGGTTTTGATAAAGTGTCAATTCAAATTGAAGGAAGAAATAGTGGATTTCTTCCCGAGTGGAATCATCATTCTATTGTGGGTTATTTGGCACCATTCTTAAACTTGTAAAAATCCATGAATATGTTTAATATAAATATATGTAGTCAATATCATGTGATCCATCACATACCATCTTTCACATCCAATTCCTATTTTGAATGCATTTAATTCACTTTTCATATTGGTTAGACCCTGTTATCCCCAACTTTTAGGGATAACTAAGGAGATGATGTCTCGAGGCCCTCATGTTGCAGACATGGAGTACTGAGAGACAACATGACCAACAATGTCCACTTGCACAGACAAAGCACCACCACAATTTCATGATCATCAGGACGGTATCCACCACATTAGCTGGCTTCCAGAATACATTGGGTCTTGCTCCATGAGGTACAAGTCACGTATTATGGTGAGTGTCATTTCAATCTTTGAGGCATTTGAGTTTGCTGCATTTTAAACTGCTTTTGATTATGTAACATCTGCTTGGACATTATGCTCTTTTCCATATTTCACTTTGGTGGTTGACATTGCACCCTAGTAAGTGGGTCACCCTTGGGGATAGGTTTGCTACTGGGCAGTCCTCTTGATGAGTCATTGTTCCATTCTCGACCATACTTGTCACTTTCCACACTTCATCCCTTCATATCCTTACCTTTTGGGGATTTTTAGGTGTACTGACCCAAGAAGGGGTTTTCCCTCATTTCATGGGAAGAAGGGGCTAAAGGCCTAGAGGCTTGTAGCTGACAAAAGATAAAAACCAATCACGAACCTTCTAGATGCTTTCCCAGGGATCCCGAGGGAAATGAAATGTCTCTCATAATAAACTAATGGGACCCATGAAAAATAACTAATACAAATGCCAACTAAGGTGGATCATGTGTGGGCATTGTTTTTCATGCTTAGGTAGAAGCCCCACACATGTTCTCAACTTGGGGAAGCATGAATTGACCAGGGTAGAGTCAAGGTAGGCACTGTTTTTCATGCTTAGGTAGAATCCCCACCTTGGCTTCAACCTTAAAACATCTTAAAAGAACAAAAGGAAATAAATGGGCTTGGAAAAAGGTTGCATTGAAAATGAAGGTGCAAAATACCCTCTACAAAGGCACCCATAAATGAGACACTACGATCCCTTGTATGTCATGAACCCCATGCCCAAAAGTATTTCCCACATCCATGTAACTTCATCCACATGACTTATAGAGAAGTAAACTCGAGAAACACTCCTAAACTTGAGGTACGATTCACCCAATAAGTTGCTTTGTCATCCCTCCCATACCTAAACTGGGCAAATTGCATAGGGTATTTGAGAACCTGTTTATTTTGATGAGTTGGTTTGAATGTACATGCTTAAATGGATATTTTATTGATTTTATTTACTCATCATGATGCATTTGAATTGAGATACTTGGAGGGCATATTCATTGTCTTTGCAGGACCTAGTTGGTGGATAGATTTGGAAGAACAAGCCTAGCTTGGGATTCCTTGGGGCTTGAAGCCCACATGTTGGATACTAGGGGCCACACATCGGGTGATGATGACATGCATTTATAGGCCTAAGAGACACCTTGGAGGATCCCACCTATCCACTACAAGACAAATGACTTGTCTTTGGAGGCCAAAACGTCACCTTTGAGGGCTTGACGTCACCCTAGGGCTAGGGTTTGGTGGTGATTGAAGACACTTGGAACGTTTTGAAGGAGGTAGCCCTTGGATTGTGGATGAGAGGCTTGGATTGAAGACACTTGGCCTTTGGAGGCCTAGTGCACTCATCTCTAACTCAATGACTTGACCTAAAGTGCCAAAACGTTGCCCCAAGAGGGTGACATCATGTTTCTAGGGTTTATCTTATGTGCAAATTATGAATTAAAAAAATGTTATTTTGGAAAAGGAGAAAGGAAAAGGGAAAAGTTACCCTTATCTTGTGGTTTAACCTTTGAATGTGGAGAAACTATGTTTTAGATGATTTGTATAAATAGAGATCATCTCTATTTGATTTTATGATAACTCTCCCATTGTGAGAAGACTACATTGGCTGAAACTTGCACCCTACTTGGGAAATTATCTCTATCTCTCTCTTGGTTACATTATCTTTTGATGGTTTGTCTTATGCTATTGGATGGATGGATGCTGTTCTATCTCTCTTGGAGGCTTTTTATTGCTTTATGGTGGATTTTCCTTGGTGAATTATGGTTTCATCTTGTTAATGCTTCAACTAGGTAAGGATTTCATGTTCATTACTCTCCTTTATTGGTTGTAAGGTTAATGTGATGATATATTGGGGAGTATAAGGGAATACAACCCCCTCCAAGGCCATTTTAATTGTTTGGAATAATCTATTGTGCAAAGGATACTAGGAGGAGTAAAATGGCTTACACCCTCCTAGGTTTTCCTTATTGGTTAGGGTTTTCCTTGGGGAGTAAAAGGGCTTACAATACCAAGGAAGTAACTCATAAAAATTATTTAATAAAGAGACTCCATTTTCCCAATATAAAGGCACCAATATTCATGCATTGGAGAAATAAATTATTGCATTGGTAATCGTGAAAATTTGAGATATTGAAATTGTCGTAAGTGGAAATTAACCTATATGCTATACATGTCTCTAAGCCACTAAGGCATCTCATTTGGCCAAGAAAGTCTTAATTCTGTTGTAAATTTAATCTACAGACATTAGGGCTGCAAAAAACTCTTCATAACTTTTGATTTTACTCTCTTATCAACCGTCATGATTTGCTAATAATTTGCCATCATAATCTACTAGTCCTAGCACATCTTTTGGGCAGATTTTTTGCAAGTTTTGGTGGATGATTTTTATGTTGTAACAACTTGTTTTATACATCTATAAGGCTGCAAATATATCTCTTCAATACTTTTCTATGACAACCTTACATTGATGCTAAAGTCTATGCTTTTATACTTGAGTTGTACTTGCGTTTACTAGCTTATCTCTTGCATCATTTACTTGACTTTAGCATCTTGTTTAGAATCTCATAATCATTTATTTGCTGATATATATCTTAGTTGACTACTACAAATATGGAAAAAAATATTAAATTTATTTTCCACATAACATATAGATCGTATACTTGGTGTTTCTTGTGTCTCGGGCATGTACCATCATCATCCACAAGTACTTGAACTTCTTGGCAACCATTGACCACTAATGAGACTCATTTCCAAGCTACTTTCAATTTATGAAATTGACCTATAGGAGAATCCAATCATAAGTATCACTTCCTCATTTTCCCCTTAGGGTCACCTGGGATTCCCCCTTGAGGTAATCACTTCACCTCTAAAGTGACAGGAGTATCTATCTGAGGTGAGAGTGGGTAGGTATTCTCCTAGTTGTCACCATCTTTTGGTTTGGGTAGGGACTTGTCCAACCTAAAACTTGTGCGATAACATTTTGGCCGCGTTGCCAGGGATGATTTTGAATCCTCTATCATTCCCTAGAGACAATTTGGAAAGCTTCCATCCCAAATCCTTTACCCCTAGCTTTCCTGGAGACTCCACTTGAAGGACATTTCCATTCCACCCTTGATGAGCATTTTGTAAAGTTCATTTGGAGACTCCATTGAGGTATTACCCTAAGTAGTGGAAAAATGGCCTCATGGGACTTACCATGGGCATTCCATAAGGTGTACCCTTTTATTGATGTTCAAAATGTCCCCGAATATCCAAATCATTGCCCTACAAAGTGGAGGGAAAGTTACCCTAAATTTAATGGTGATCCATCTCAAGCAGTCACCCATGTTGTCAATTATATGAAGTATACTTCAAGCTTAAATGTGATACATGAAGATATGCTGATGAATTTTTTTGTATCTCCACTGGAGTCAAGTCAAAGGAGTTGGATTTCACACTCATGTAATCTAAAGAATATCCCATATTCTACAAAGCTCATTGAAAAATTTCTCAAGCATTATCGACCAACTACTCAGAATTTGCAAGATACTTTCCAAGAGATCAAACACACTTTTTGCAGAGAAGGTTTTCTGGTGGATGATGAGACAATAGATGAATTTCTCATATCCTCCCTTCCCCTTGATGAAGAAATCCAAGCCTTTTCTTCTCCTGCACATCAAGAAGAGAACATGATGATTCATGACCCTTTTGAAGATCTTGATGATGATTTATTCCATGAATTTGGAAGTGAAAAAGTATTAGAGGAGCCCTTGTATGTGATAGATCCTTTTGAAAAAAGGAAAACAAAGTACTCTGTATTAAGGATCAATCCCCTTGTGATGAATAGGCGATGGGGGGGCATGTCCATAAAGAGAAAGAATAATTCTGACGAATCACAACATGTTGAGACATCGTTATCTTTTCTCCTGCTTGATGATGGTGAGGTTGTCCATCCTTTCTTTCCTCCTATGCATGAAGTTGAAGATGCAATTAATCCCAATGATGAAGAAATTGAAGATCCAGTTGAAGCCTCCCTAGCCCTTCTCTTCCTGCACACGAAGATAAAGAGATGGCCATTTTTATTCACACTAATGGTCTTATGAAAGAAACCTTGGATATGGTTGATGAGCATATATACATTTTCATATAGGCTGGGAGACAAACACATGATTTTGGTCGTTTCATTTTTGATAGAGACCCCATTTATGACATTGAGGGTAGATCTCAAGTAAAAGGGTTAGAGTTGTCTTCAGAAGACTGGTCTTCATGCGTATATGATTCAAATGTTTGACAACCAAATGATGATATGGTTACATATTTGTTTCGTCCATTCAAGGATGACCTATCACAACATTTTTAGAGTGATTTTCAGTCATCCCTTGGGAGTTGTGATACAAATCCTTTTGGGGATGCAGACTTGTTCTATGAGGAATTTTGGCCACCTTCATCCTCACGTTTATATGAACATTAGGGCATGGCCATCGAAGATAAATCAAAGGTTGTTGGCCCTTAACCAAGTTTTGAGGAACACTTGGTCATATTTGACCATTTTTGGGACTTCGACAGCCTGTCGAAGATGGAGCACCAGAAGAAGCAGAGATCATGGGATCTCGTCCCACTTTCGAGCCCCTTTTTGGGTTTTGGGACAATGTAATGGGAAAGGGATGTTGGACCGTGGGTTTACCCACGCTTAGGCCCACTTTTGTATGTATAAATAGATGTCTAGGTGAAGTAAGTAGAGTACAATAGCCTATCTATGTGATGTAAGCTAAGTTCTAGTATTTCTCTGTGCACAACTGTAGAAGGGTTATAGAGCTAAGTGCAATTTATTATAGATATGATAGAAGGCTTTATGCTACAACGCAAGGAAGAAGGATCTAGCGAGCTGTGCAGATCTTATGTCCTGTGCGCATAAGGGTTTTTGGTGACTGTGTGTTGTAACCAATTGAAGACATTAATAAAGAAGAAGAGTTGGTGGACGTAGCCCTAGGGTGGGGATGAGCCACGTACATGCTGTGTTGCTCTGCTTTGTGCGATGTATCGATGCGTTTCTATGTGATGAATGTTAGATAGATCTTATGTTTCTTTGTGCCTAATCATGTGAATGAATGCTAGATCTGACCTATGTGGATGTTCTTAGTCCTTGAATGTGCTAGATCTAATGTGATTCTTTTATGTTAAGTGTTATTAGATGATGGATCTGGTTGCATACTGTGATACTCTGTAATTAGGGCACGTATGCGTTGTTACTAAGAACTGAATATTGATGAAGATTAACTCCTAAGTTCTCTGTTAAGTGTTAGAATCACATATCTGTGTCCCAGCTAAGGTTATAGACATCTAAGTCCTGCAACCACTCCTACCTCTACCTCATGTGAGACTTCATCTGCTTCGCAGGTATTGCCGAAAGGGCCGGTAGTTAGGGTTTTGTTGGTGCGTTGTTGTAGCATTGAACCCTGGGTCTGCCCTTGTGCCAACAAATGGTTATGTTGTCGAGACCTAAAACTGTGATTGCTGGGAACTGAGAAAGAAGAAGCTTTGTGCAAAGATTCATCCTGAAACTTTGGAAGCTCTATGCGTGGACATGTTCCCTAGTGCACAGTAATCCACTTGATCTAAAAATCTTTGTGCTAAAGAAGGAAGGATAGATTTGAAGAAAAGAAGTCAAATCTGAATGCTTTGTTCTCTAAGAAAGGTTAAAGTGGAAGTTTCTGAAGAAAAGAGGTCAGATCTATAGAAAGAGGTAAGATCTGTAAGCTTTGTGCTCTGATAGAGGTAAGAACAACTAAAAGTTTTTAGATTTGGAAGCTTTATGCTCTGCAAAAGTAAGATAAGTGAAATTTTTTATTTCTAAAATATGGATCTAGGTATGCTTGATAGAGTTTGTCCTAGCTTGAAAACTAGGGAATTGTTAGATGAAAGAAGGTTTGATATGAATAGATCTGGTAAGAATAATGATAAATATGTTATACCTATGCATAGAAAGAATGTTTGGACTAACCAATGGATGCAGGATCCTAGAAATATGTTTTTGCAGGCTAGCTACCATGATCCTAGTGCACAGTACAGAAGAGGCTGGGAATCATTTACAAGAAAGAGAGGATTAACCCTATGTTACAGTTGCAAAAAACCAGGCCATCTAGCTAAGGAATGCCTGGGTGGAAGACCTAGTTGTCTCTGGTGCAAATCTTTGGACCATGAAGTGTTGGATTGCCCTAGAATGATTGCTAAGCTTGAAAGAATGAATCTGAATGAAGAAAACCCTAAGATAGCTCTAGAAATAGCCGAATCTTAGAAATAATCTGAGAAAGTATTACTACAGATGAAAGAGACCTTGAATGACCACCGACATTTTAGGTTATCAAAGATATTTAAATAAAAATAATGCATCGAAGTAAGAATAGGAGATTTTGACATTGACTATGTTCTTGATGAAGAAACACCAATGCAAATCATGTTAGAGAGAACTTGGGAAGCTATAGGAAGACCTGTTACGATCCATTCACTAAGAGGAATATGACTCTTTAGAGGAAAGCTGGTGACCCTATGTGGAAAGATCACTCAGATATCTATGAATGCTAATGGAACTTCGACATAAGAAGATTTCAAGATTATCAAGTTTATTGAGGACAACACCCCGTTTACTATGTTACTTGGAAAAAATTGGATTAAGAGAGATCAAGCTATAAAGAAAGAAGAAGAAAACATTTTTGAACAACAGAGACAAGAGTTAACAGATTTCATGACTAGAAGGATTGCACAGTTGATTGAAGAACAAGAGAACAGATCAAAGCCACTTATTGTTAGAGCCCCAGATGTCAAATCTGAAAGAATGTCAGAAGGCTCATAGAATACCAAAGCACATGTCCTAGAAAAAGAAGAATTATTGCCCCTAGGTCTTAGGAGAGAATCTCAACAACGCAAAGTACCTATGTTCAAGGAAAATAAGAATCAAAATGGGAAGAGAATCCCCGAGATGAATCTCACTGGAAAAAAGGCTAGGAAACTAAGTAAAAGGAGAGCTAAGATCGACAGACTATAGAATATTTCAGAGGGAACCTTGCAGAAAGGGAAACTTGCAGAAATTGAACTTCGCCAAGATATCAGAACAACGACATAAGCCACTTCATCGAGGCGAAGCAATATAGCCGTTGGAATCTGATATAACTGTTCGACTGTCACTCCGAATGGGTCGAAAAGCATTGATAGTTCGCTACTATACCATCAGACTACACCATAATAGAAATAACATGAGTTAATGGTGCCTCATACCTGTTGCAAGCAAACCGTTGCTAAATTTCTTACTTAGTCCGCTGCACCACACACTGAGAATACCTTTTTCTAACTAATAACTTGAGCCCACATCCTAAGATTATTTTGCACTGTGATCATCGCCTTGTTCCTGTACCCTCCACTGCAGTTTCTGAATCCAGTTCACACCCAATCTAATCGACCTCGAGCGTGTATGTTGGATGAGATCAATGTAGTAGAGAAAACAGTCGAAGAAGTTCTGATTGACTTAATTACTGAGAGATTCATGTCAGAAAGAAGGATGTCTATAGGTGTGAAAGCATCATCAACAGGAGGAGTCCAAGCTACTCCCTCAACTACTCATGGAGCAGAACCTTTCAGAACCACGACAGAGACAAGAACAAAGAACATAGACGACATTGTGAATGCTAAGATTATTCCACGCATTCTGTCGACTTACATACCACCTCTGAGCAGTGATATTAAACACGAAAATGTACCTAGAGAATTTGAGTATACTTTGATCACCGCATACCTTCCAAAACGGGTGCACGCAGTTCGAGCCGATCAGGACAAGCTCGCAGTGTTGAAGTTTAGTGACTTCAACCTCGGCGATAGGAAAGTATACAATATGCTTGCCCCGCACAAGTATATAAATAAGATGAAGGGAAAGAACTCAAAGATTGTCCCACAGTCTTAGATCCAGAACCTCGCGCAGTCTACATTTCTGAATGTTATGAAGATCCTACACTTTGGCAGACACCAGGAGGTGAATGCGTGCATAAAGTTGCTTCTATCTTGCTATCACAGAGGATACCTATGGCTAAACTGACGCATCACTGTGGATCCGACCTTGATCAATTGGATCACAGGGCTTAGCATGAAAGGCCCTAACCCACAGGAGTTCTACCCTAGAAAGACCTCCGACCAAGCATTAGTGCAGAGAATTAAGGAAACCTATGGTGATGTCGAGAAGGGAACATGAGGATAAAAGGTATCCTCTATACAGAGTGGCACAATGCACCTTTCTTGTCAGCTGATCGAGGGAAAGTTAGTTCATAAGAATAGACCAACTCAGGTGACTGTATTCATGGTTGACCTCGTAGGGAAGTGCGTAGAGGGCTTATAGATGAACTAGGCACAGTACCTTGTCAATCAACTAGATATTGATTGCAGAGAAGCACAAGACCAAGGGTATGACTTCCACTTTAGTTGGCTTCTCATACTGATCGCTTTCATTTTCTGGGAGCTACCAAAAGGTGCGACTTTCTTGGATATAGAACCCTTCAAACCACTGGACACGAAGTTCTGTACACTGTGGTATTATAGTGACATGAGAAAACAGTGGAAGTGCAATTCCATCTTCCACACCTACTACAACCAGTTGAAGATCGCAATCCAGTCTACACCACACATCACCTCGAACACACTTTACAAGTTTAGACCCTTGATGAATTTCAACGCGGACCGCCACTTCACCTACATTACAGCGCACACTGATGGGCATAAACAATAGCTCCAATCATATTACAAATTGACAGAAGATGACTTGGAGGAGATTACCAAGAAATGGTTGGCAGACCTCCTTGTTCCAGTAGACCCCACAGAGATGTCCGATGTGGATAGCCCTGAAACTATGCCGGACACACCTGGACCAAGTAAAAGAAAGAAAAATGATGAAGTGCATGATGTCCATAGCACATCGGTGGAGACATCTTCGACCTCACTTGATCAGGGAGATGATGGTGGAGAAATAGGTGGCACGAAAGTTGAGCAAAGCAAAGGCGAAGTTACTTCGCCTAAAGATGAAGAGGATCCAACTAAGAAAATGAAGGTTACCCCGCCAAAGACTTCATCTCGAAAGAAATCCAAAGCCACCAGGGCTACGTTTAAGACTACCCTCACCTCAGATGACTTTGACTTCTTAGTCACTACGTTGAATGATGCTTCATTGGAGATTGTAGAAAAGTAAGAAGTGAAGTAGGAGGAGGTATTTAGCCGAATCAAGGGTGAACTTCAAGAAGTGCAACAGGCACTACAATCCAACCACACCGTTTCTATTGCACCCTCAATAAGTGGAACAGAGGAACTAGGTGATGAGCCAACCCAACTGCAGCAGATTGCCAATAAAGTTGAAGCTCGCCTTCGACGAGCTCAGGAAGAGACAATGCAAGCTACCCAAGATTTGGTGTAGGCACAAAAAGATATGCTAGAACAACGCAATAATGTAGAACAAGAAAAACTAGCTCTTCAAGCAAAGTGGGAGGAAGAGAAAGAAACGCTACAACAAGATAGGGAACAGTTTCTCGCAGAGCAACTCGAAGTACAAGAAAAGGTTCACAGAGCACTTCACTCTGTGACAATAATTGAATTCTAGATAGAAGAACGAGTTCCAAAGTAGGTGGCACAATTGGAAGGAGTGATCCAACAACTTCAGCAGCGCATCGCAGACCTGGAACTTCGCACTGTGCCTGAGCCACCTCAAGAAATAAGAGATCTAAGAGAGGCCACTGCCTGAAGCACAGTTGACTGAATAAAATCCTTTTTCTTGGAATACAAGAAGTTGAGCTCCAAAAGCGCCTAGATGTATGAAAACCTCATGGAAATACAGAATTACAGGCATTAGAGTCGTAGTTCCAACATGCACAACAACAGGCAGACACGCTACAAGTGTAGCTAAAGGCCTTGTCACCAGTTGAGAGAATGAAGAGGTTTTTAGAGCAACGCATGACCCAAAAACAAGTACGCACACTCCCGAGTAAAGTAATGGAAGTATCTCAATGACTTCAACCAGTGCAAGAAAAGACATGCCAATTATTCACTGAACTTGAAAGCCAAGGAGTAGAACTTGAACAGGTTGTGAGTAAAATAGAATAACTCCTTGAAGGACTAGTCAATGATGCATTTATTCAGGAGTTCACTGAGAAAGAAGCAGTAGCACTACAGTAGATCGAAGTAGCTCGAGCCAAGATCAAGGTGTTCGAAACATAATTTCTCTGACCAGAGTGACTCGGGACGAGTCACAGGTGAGTGTTGGCGGCCTGTTGGCCCTTGACCAAGTTTTGAGGAACACTTGGTCATATTTGACCTTTTTTGGGACTTCAATAGCCTATCGAAGATGGAGTGCCAGATGAAGCAGAGATCATGGGATCTTGACCCACTTTCAAGCCCCTTTTTGGGTTTTGGGACAAGGTAATGGGAAAGGGATGTTGGTCCATGGGTTTACCCACACTTAGGCCCACTTTTGTATGTATAAATAGATTTCTAAGCGAAGTAAGTAGAGTACGATAACATATCTATGTGATGTAAGCTAAGTGATAATAGTGCTATGTGCATGACTATAGAAGGGTTACAGAGCTAAGTGCAAGTTATTATAGAGATTATAGAAGGCTTTGTGCTACAACACAAGGAAGAAGGATCTAGCGAGTTGCGCAGATATTTTGTCATGTGCACAGAAGGGTTTTTGGTGACTGTTTGCTGTAACCAATTGAAGACATTAATAAATAAGAAGAGTTGGTGGACGTAGCCCCAAGGTGAGGGTGAACCATGTACATGCTGTGTTGCTTTGCTTTGTATGATGTATCGATGTGTTTCTATGTGATGAATGTTAGATAGATCTGATGTTGCTTTGTTCCCAATCATGTGAATGAATGCTAGATCTGACCTATGTGGATGTGCTTAGTGCTTGAATCTGCTAGATCTAATGTGTTCCTTTTATGTTAAGTGTTATTAGATGATGGATTTGGTTGCATAATATGATACTCTGTAATTAGGGTACGTCTGCGCTGTTACTAAGAATTGAATATTGATGAAGATTAACTGCTAAGTTCTCTGTTAAGTGTTAGAATCACATATCTGTGTCCTAGCTAAGGTTGCATACATCTGAGTCTTGCAACCACCCCTGCCTCTACCTTGGGTGAGACTTCATCTGCTTCACAGGTGTTGCCAAAAGGGCCAGTAGTTAGGGTTTTGTTGGTGCACTATTGTAGCATTGAACCCTGGGCCTTCCCTTGTGCCAACAAAGGCTCAGTCTACAAAGTGAAAGTATTTTTATCTTGAGAATTTTTACAAGGATTCGTAGATGAATAGGCAACGTTTTTCTAGACTTAAGCCTATCCCCTACCTCATTTCTTCTTCTCAAGGAAATGATGGGGTCTTCCCGAGATCTCTCATGTCTTCTTAGTCTTCAAGAAGCAATTATCATGCTAATGGGGATGAAAGTGATCCATCATCTACATATGGTAACCATCTTCAGAGATGGATTGATCGAGCTTGTGGCTATCCTTTTAGGAAAGATTTTCGAGATGATCAGAATTGCAACTATTGTTTTCAACAATATTTCCTCCCTCCCACCCATCTACATGAGTTTCAATTCATAATTGATTATATGTATATTTATTCTCATAATAATTGTGTGCTTGACTTATCTTTGTTGTATTACATGATTAATCATAGGTGGATATACCTTGATGAGATGGCCAATTGGTTGCACTAGTTATATGACTTCACCTAATATTCCAGGATCTAATCTTCAGTGCCCCAGGGCCCCAGGTAAGTAGGTAGGTCATTTTTATTTTCTTTCATTTTCATATTGATTTCTCATGATAGTTTAGTAGCATCTCATGTTTCATTTTTATATACTTGCATATTTCTTTCATCATATTACATGTTTAGTATATTATAGTTTATAAATTTTTGAAAAAATGCAAAATTTTATTTTCTATATTAGTTGCTATTTTTGAGTTTTGATTTTGATATATATGGAAGAATGGTGATATAAACACCATAGATTTTACAATTTTATGTTTCAGTGTAGGCACGTTTCCACTAGGAGATGTTGCGGTTCTCATGCACTCTACAACGAGCACATGCCCCCAAGTAGGAACTAGATGTTATTCCCAACTCCTAGGGATAACTAAGGAGATGATGTCTCGAGGCCCTTAGGTTGCAAACATGGAACACCGAGAGACAACATGACCAACAATGTCCACTTGCATAGACAAAGACCCACCTCACCACCATAGTTCCAGGTTCATCACGATAGTATCCACCACATCATCTCGCTTCCAAAAGACATTAGTTCTTTCTCCATGAGGTACAAGTTAGGTATTATGGTGAGTGTCATCTCAATATTCAATAGGAATTTGAGTTTGTTTCATTTTAAACTACTTTTGATTATGTAACGTCTACTTGTAAATTATTCTCTTTTCCCTATTTCACTTTGGTGGTTGACATTGTACCCTAGTAAAAGGGTCACCCTCGGGGATAGGTTTTCTATTGGGAGGTCCTCTTGACAAGTCATCATGCCATTCCCAACCAGAATTGTCACTTCCACACTTCATCCCCTCATATCCTTATATTTTGGTGTTTTTCGGGTGTACTGACCCAAGAAGGGGTTGTCCCTCATTTCATGGGAAGAAGGGGCTGAAGGCCCAGAGGTTTGTAGATGGAAAAATATAAAGGCCAATAATAAACCTTCTAGATGATCGCCTAGGGATCCTGAGGGAAATTAAATGTCTCTCATAAGAAATGGATGGGACCCATGAAAAATAACTAATACAAATTCCAACTAAGGTGGAGCATGTGTGGGCATTGTTTTTCATGCTTAGGTAGAAGCCCCACACATGTTTTCAACTTGGGGAAGCATGATGTGACCAGGGTAGGGTCAAGTTGGGCACTGGTTTTCATGCTTAGGTAGAAGCTCCATCTTGGATTCAACCTGGAAACATCTTAAAAGAATAAAAGGAAATAAATGTTCTTGGAAAAAGGTTGCATTGAAAATGAAGGTGAAACACACCCTTTACAAAGGAAACCATAAATGAGACACTACGATCCTTTGTATGTCATGAATTCCATTCCCAAAAGTATTTCCCCCATCCATTTCACTTTATCCACATGAATTAGATAAAGTTCCACTCGAGAAACACTCTTAAACTTGAGGTACGATTCACCCAATAGGTCACTTTGTCAACTCTCCCATGCCTAAACTGGACAAATTGCATAGGGTCTTTGAGCACCTGTTTATTATGATGAGGTGGTTTTGATGTACATGCTTAGATGTCTCTTTTATTGTTTTGATTTACTCATCATAATGCATTTGAATTGAGATCCTTGGAGGGAATATTCATTGTCTTTGCAGGACCTAGTTGGTGGAAATATTTGGAAGAACAATGCTAGCTTGGGCTCCCTTCGGGCTTGAATCCCATAGGTTGGATAGTATTTCCCACACACTAGGTGATGATGACATGCCTTTGGAGGCATAAGAGATACCTTAGAGGATCTCACCTAGCCCCTACAAGCCAAACGACTTGCCTTTGGAGGACAAAATGTCACCTTTGAGGGCTTAACGTTACCCTAGGGCCAGGGTTTGGTGGTGATTGAAGACACTTGAAACATTTTTAAGGAGGGAGCCCTTTGATCATGGATGATAGGTTTGGATTGAAGACACTTCGCATTTGGAGGCCTATCACACTCATCTCCAACTCAACGAATTGACCTAAAGTGCCAAAACGTTACCCCAAGAGGGTGATGCCATGCTTCTAGGGTTTATCTTATGTACAAATTATGAATTAAAAAAATGTTGTTTTTGAAAAGGGGAAAGGAAAAAGGAAAAATTACCCTTATCTTGTGGTTTACCCTTTGAATGTGGACAAACTATGTTTTAGAGGATTTGTATAAATATAAATCATCTCTATTTCATTTTATGCTAGCTCTCCCATTGTGAGAAGACTACATTGGCTGAAATTTGTGCCCTACTTGGGCGATTCTCTCTATATCTCTTGGTTACATTATCTTGGGATGGATTGTCTTATATATTGGATGGATGGATGATGCACTAGCTCTCTTGGAGGCTTTCCATTTCTTTATGGTGGATTTTCCTTGGTGAATTAGGGTTTCATCTTGTTAATGCTTCAACTAGGTAAGGATTTCATGTTCATTTCTCTCCTTTCTTGGTTGTAAGGTTAACGTGATGATATCTTGGGGAGTATAAGGGAATACAACCCCCCTACAAGTCCATTTTAGTTTTTTGTAATAATCTATTGTGCAAAGGATATTAGGAGGAGTAAAAGGGCTTACAGCCTCCTAGGCTTTCCTTGTTGGTTAGGGTTTGCCTTGGGGAGTAAAAGGGATAAAAACCCCAAGGAAGTAACTCATACAACTTGTTTAATCAAGAGACTCCATTTTCCCAATAGAAAGGCACTAGTATTCATGCATTGGATAAATAAATTATTTTATTGGTAATCGTGGAAAGTTGAGATATTGAAATTGTCTTAAGTGGAACTTAACCTATATGCTATACATGTCTCTAAGCCACTAAGGCATCTCATTTGGAAAATAAAGTCTTAATTCTGTTACAAATTTAATCTATAGCCATTAGGGCTATATAAAACTCATCATAACTTTTTATTTTACTCTCTTATCAACCGTCATAATTTGCTAATAATTTTCCAGCATAATCTACTAGTCCTAGCACATCTTTTGGGTGTATTTTTTTCAATTTTTGGTGGCTGATTTTTCTGCTGTAAAAAAATGTTTGCGATAGCCATAAGGCTGCAAATATATCTCTACAATAACTATCTATAAAAACCTTACATTTATGCTAAAGTATATGCTTTTATACTTGAGTTGTAATTGTGTTTACTAGCTTATCTTTTGCATCATTTACTTGACTTTAGCATCTTGTTTAACAACTCTCATAATTATTTATTTTCTGATATATATATTTGTTTACTACTACAAATAGGGACATCAAGATTAAATTGCTTTTCCACTTAACATGTAGCTTGTATACTTGTTGTTTCTTGTGTCTTGGGAAGGTACCATAATCATTCGCATGTACTTAAACTTCCTGGAATCCATTGATTACTATCACTTCCTCAATTTCCCCCTAGGGTCACCCGAGATTTCCCCTTGAGGTGATCACTTCACCTCTAAAATGACGGGAGTATCTATCCGAGGTGAGAGTGGGTAGGTATTCTCCTAGTTGTCATGATCTTTTTGTTTGGGTAGGGATTTTCCCAACCTACAACCTGTTCAATAACATTTTTTCATCGTTGTTGGGGAGGATTTTGAATCCTCTTTTGTTCCCTAAAAACACTTTCACAAGCTTCCATCCCAAATATTTTACCCCTTGATTGACTAGCGATTCCACTTGAAGGACATTCCCCTTCCACTCTTGATGATATTTTCATAAATTTCATCCAGTGACTCCAATAAGGTATTACCCTAAGTAATGGAACCATGGCCTCACAGGACTTACCATTGGCATTCCATAAGGTTGATCCTTTTATTGATGTTCAGAATGTCCCCAAATATCCAAATCATTGCCCTACAAAGTGGAGGGTAAGTTGCCCTAAATTTAATGGTGATCCATCTCTAGCAGTCACCCATGTCATCAATTATATCAAGTATGATTCAAACTTTATATGTGCTACATGAAGATGTGTTGATGAAAATTTTTGTATCTTCACTAGAATTAGGTCAAAGGAGTTGGCTTGCACACTCATGTAATCCGAAGAGTATCCCATCTTCTAAAAAACTCATTGAGTAATTTCTTAGGCATTATCAATCAACTAATCAAGATTTGCAAGATACTTTCCAAGAGATCAAACACACTTTTTGCAGAGAAGGTTTTCCAGTGGATGACGAGATAATACATGAAGTGCTCATATATTCCCTCCCACTTGATGAATACATACATGCCTCTGCTCCTCCTTCACATCAAGAAGAGAACATGATGATTCATGACCCAGCTTTTGAAGATATTGATGATGATTTATTCCATGAATTTGGAAGTGAAGAAGTATTAGAGGAGCCCTTGGATACAACCGATCCTTTTGAAAAAAGTCAAACAAAGAACTATGTATTAAAGATCAATCCCCTTACAATGAAGAGATGATGGAGGGGCATGTCCATAAAGAGAAAGAAGAATTCTAATGAATCACAACATGTTGAGACATCATTATATTTTCTCCCGATTGATGAAGGTGAGGTTGTCCATCCTTGTTTTCCTCCTGAACATGATTTTGAAGAAGCAATTAGTCCCAGTGATCAAGAAATTTAAGATCCATTTGAAGCTGCCCTAGCCCCTGCTCTTCTTGCACATGAAGACACATAGATGGTCACTTTTAGTCACGCTGGTGGTCTTATGAAAGAAACCTTGGATATGGTTGATATGCATATAGACACTCTCATACAGATTGGGAGACACATATGGGATTTTGGTCATTTCATTTTTGACAGAGACCCCATTTACAACATTGAGGGTATATATCAAGGAAAAGGGTTTGATTTGTCTTCAAAAGACTATTCTTCATGCATATATGATTCAAATGTTTGGCAACCTGATGATGATATGGTTACATATTTTTTCTATCCATTTGAGGATGACCTATCACAACATTGTCAGAGTTATTTTCATTCATTCCTTAGGAGTTGTGATATAGATCCTTTTGGGGGTGCATACTTTTTCTATGAGTACTTTCAACCACATTAATCCTGACTTTTAGATGAACACCAGGACGTGGCCATCCCAGAGGAATCAAAGGCTCACTCTACAAAGCGAAAGTATTTTCATCTTGAGGATTTTTATGAGGATTCACAGATGAAGAGGCAATGTTTTTCTAGACCTGAGCCTGTCCTTGACCTCATTTCTTCTTCTCAAGCAAATCATGGGGTCTTCTTGGAATCTATAATGTCTTCTTAGTCTTCAAGAAGCAACAATCGTGCTAATGGGGACGAAGATGAGCCATTTTCTACATATGGTATCCCTCTTCAGAGATGGATTGATTGAGCTTGTGGATATTCTTTCAGGAAAGCTTTCCGAGATGATCATAATTACATATACTCTTTTCAGCAAGATTTCCTCCTTCCCACCCATCTCCATGAGTTTCACTTCATGATTGATTATATGTATATTTATGCTCATAATGATTATGTTATTGACTTATCTTTGTTGTATTACATGATTAAGCACAAGGGGGGTATACCTTAATGAGATCATCAGCTGGTTGCATTGGTTATACGACTTCACCTAATATTTCAGGACCTAATCTTCAGGGCCCCAGGGTCCCAAGTAAGTAGGTAGGTCATTTTTATTTCTTGCATTTGCATATTGATTGATCATGATAGTTTAGTTGCATCTCATGTTTCATTTTTCTCGACTTCCATATTGATTTCATCATATTACATGTTTAGTTTAGAAATTTTTGAAAAAATGAAAAAAATTATTTTCTGGATTAGTTGCTATTTTTGAGTTTTGATTTTGATATATATTGACTAAGGGTGATAGAAACATCCTATATTTTATAGTTTTATGTTTTAGTGTAGGCACATGTCCACTAGGAAATGTTGCAGTTCTCATACACTCTACGATGAATACATGTCCCCAAGTAGGAGCCAGATGTTATCCCAAAACCCTAGGGATAACTAAGGAGATGATGTGTTCCATAAGGATCTTGGTGGCCACCCACCTTGTCCACCTATTTCAAAACATTTTTTTGGCAACTTACTATTTTTAGCAGTTTTTTGGTTCCTGAACTTTCGGGGCCATTTTGAGGGCCTAAATGACATTTTTTCACGATCAGGAACCCCAAAAATAGTGAAAGGATTTGTATTATCCCCCTAAATGAAGATCCTCATCGATACCTTTCCAACGAGATATCTTGCGCCCTAAACATAGATCGTATGCAAAAGTTGTGACCCCGAGAAGTTGATGCACTAACTTACCCCAATGGGGCCCACATGACTTTTGGCGCTTGATTTCCTAGTGTTAGGTTTTTGGATGTCTAGGGTTTTGGAATTCATGTTTATTGTAAAAAGGCCTCCAGAGCCTCATTGTACTCATCTTCTTGCAAATGAGAATATCTGTCACATCTCTTCTCAGAGATAAGCTGCGACCATTCTAGCAAGCTTGTTTTCAGTCTGCATTTTATAGTTTTCAACATATTTCTTATTTAATAGAAACCAAGTTTTATTGTATCATTGTTAATATTCACTATGTCTATGTGTTAATATTATAAATCCGTGGTTTCATTTCATTTCCCTCATAAATCTAGATCAGTGGTATCAAAGCAGTCTGCTCGTCATTTTTTTAATGCATGCCCCCGACGCGGTCAGGGTATAGAGAGTTGGGTCTCGAGCTTGTTTCTCTTGAGGACAAATACTCTCGCATGCCCAATAAATCATCTATGGCAGGCGAAAATAAATATGACGAGACAATATATCCTTTCAAAATGTTGCTTGAGGAATCCCTTGAGCGACATAGGAACAAGATGATGGAAAACTTTGCACAAATCCTTTGACGACTGCCAACAAGAGACACATCCACCTCAAGTGGAGGAGACACTCGCTTTAAGGTACATATTGTTAAGGTTTAAGATATTATTAGTTTTCTTTTCAATTCTCTAGATAACCATAGCATAGATAGGATCACTGAGAAATAGACAATCACAAGAGACACATCATTTATACTGGGAAACCCTCATGGGGGAGAAAACCCAACAAAAAATTCCTTAATATAGATAGCCAATACAATTCCAAGAGAATAAACAAAACAATACAGAAAGTCCTCTCCCAAGAATGCACGTCTCTTTCTCTTCCTTCTTCTCCAACTACAACTCCAAACTTGCGCTCTAATGAACAAGAGAGTGAGTGAACAAATGAGGCACTAGCCTCTCTTATTTATACAATTTGGCAGGCGCTAAATTGAGGTGTCTTTTCACTGGCAAGGCCAACTTCTCATTCTGGGTGGTTATAACCACTTTAATATATTATGGGGCCGACTTTTCATTTAGCCTATTACAATTAAGGTTTGACCAATCCGCAAAAGGGGATTTGGTCATTTACAATACCCAACATGATCAATCCACAAAAGGGGATTGATCTAATGAATAATACATCAATAATAATTAAAATATTCTTTGCAGTTACAATATTTTAACACTCCCCCTTAACAAGAAGGGTATTCTACAACAACATCAGGCGACAGAGAGGACACCATCATCAACAACATATTGAAACACTGACTGACATATCTATAAATCATCAAAAGTTTTTCTCATCATCAAAATCATCATTCCCAATAGAGAGATGGAATGGTATCATCATCTGCATCAACATGGATTAGTATAAAACTAATACATCATCATCACAAAACGATGTTGGCACATCATCACAACATGAGGATGACACATCATCACAGCACGAGGCTGACACATCATCACAACAATTAAGCTGGCACATCATCACAACAATTAAGTTGGCACATCATCACATCAATTAAGTTGGCACATCATCACAACAATTAAGCTGACACATCATCACAACAATTAAGCTGACAACACAACACTACTCCCCCTTTCGAGGGAGGTCCTTTCGGACTATACCAAGCTTATCTCGAAAGTGCTCAAACTTTACGCGAGATAGAGGCTTGGTCAACACATCAACAACCTGTTCATCTGTGCTAACATATTGGAGCTTTATGGCTTCTCTCTTCACCATGTCATGGATGTAGTGATATCGGATCTCTATGTGTTTTAACTTGTCATGAAATACAAGATTCTCTATCATCTTTATGTAGCTCTGGTTATCACATAGGATCATGGTTGCTTCCATCTCTAGGTTGAGTAGACCTGTCATCAACTTCCAAAGCCATATGGATTCGCAGCTGGAAGAACATGCAACAATGTATTCTTCTTCTGTTGTGTTGAGAGCAATACTTGGTTGCTTCCTACTCTATCATGAGATCATGGCTGACCCTAGACTGAAACAACATCTTGAAGTTCTCTTCCTGTCAGAGACACTTCCAGCCCAATCTGTATCAGTATAACCACTCAGTTTGAAGTCATGGTCTCCATCATAACTGAGACCATAATATAATGTACCCTTAAGGTACCTCATCACATGTTTTGCAACAACTAGGTGAAATTGTTTGGGTTCTACCAGAAACTGACTCAAAGTGTTCACAACAAAACATATATCTGGTCTGGTGTTCGTCAAATACATCAATGATCCAATGATCTATTTATACAGTATGGCATCAATTAATTCTGACGAAATGCCGACCAAGAGATTAAACTTTGTTTCCATGGGTGTATTCATGGACTTACACTACAACATATCAAATCTCTTTAGGATTTCAACTGCATACTTTCCTTGGTTAAGGAAGATCCTCTCTGGGATTTTCCATACCTCAATACCTAAGAAATAATGCATTAGGCCAAGGTATTTCATCTCAAATTATGCAGCGAGATTCTTCTTACATTCAGTGATGAGATTTTCTTCTTCAGTTAAGAATAAGTCATTCACATACAACAACAATATAACAAGCTCATCATTCATAATCTTGAAGTAGATGTTAGAATCAACTTTTCTCTTGGTAAAGCCCAAGATCGTCATAAAACTGTCTATCCTTCCATACCAAGCTCTAGGAGCTTTCTTCAATCCATACAGAGCCTTATTCAACTTGCATACATGAGTCTTCCTATCTTCAACTTCAAATCCTTGAGGTTGTTCTATATAGACTTCTTCTTCAATGACACCATTTAGGAAAGTTGTCTTTACGTCCATCTGGTGTAACTTCCACTTCATATTAGCTGGAAGGGTTGTGATAGTTCTGACCGAAGTGTATCTGGCAACAGGAGAAAATGTCTCTTCATAGTCAATGCCCTCCTTTTGAGAAAATCCACAAGCGACAAACCTTGCTTTATACTTCTCAATACTTCCATCAGCAGCATGTTTTATTTTGAAAATCCATTTGGAAGATACCACATTCTTTCTCTTCAGTCTGAGAACTATTTCCCATACATCATTCTTTATAATGGATTGGTATTCTTTTGTCATGGCATTTGCCCATTATTTCTTCTGAATGGATTCTTGAAAGCAAGTGGGCTCCTTCTCTAAGAGATCACACATCAAAGCCATATAACTGGAGAATGGCTTAGGTCTCTTTCCTTGTCTCATGGTTCCTTCGGGGACACCATACTTCTCTCCATATTGAATGAGTTACCTTGCCCAAGATGGATTTCTCTTGTGGGAGATCGTCATCTGGGGAGGTTCTTGAAATTCTACTATGTTATGATATTCTAGAATTTCCTCATCAGGGGAAGCTATGACTTCCCTCACTGGTTCTGCAACTCTAGCAACTACGGGTTCCTCTTCATATACTTCTTCAAGCTGGCATCTTCTTGATTTCTTGAGTGCTTCATATTATTCAAAGGTCACATCCCTACTGTTAACGACAAAAAATGCATTGTCATTTTTGCAAGAATGATGCCTAATCTTGTAACGAAACTTTTTCCAGCTTCCCTAGCTCCAAATACAAATATGATTGCACCATTAGAAAGATTATGATCTGTAGTTAAAAATCGACTATTTGAACGTGCAAAACGGACATTCCACGGCTGAGAAAATTGATTTTTCCCAAAGGCAATTTTTTGCTGGAAATTCTGACTTTCGGTGGTTTAGGCGAACAGGATGACTATTCATTAACCACCGAAAGCTGCGCTTTCAGTGGATAACTCACCCAGAAACTTTCCCAGTAACCACCGAAAGCTTGTGTGTCCAGAATTGAACGAGTTTTAGCACAGATCAAGGATTTTTGATATGAAATGATTTGAGATCTTTTCCAATGCATGTCACATGAATTATCAAGTCTATTCCAGCAACTATTTTTGACAAATCATGGAGAAAAGAATTATTTTAAAGGCCTATGGACAGCTTTAATTAAGAAAGAAAAGTAGGGCACTTGGCCACATCAGTAAATTCGACTTTGTATCTATTTGAAAGTCACCATCTAGCCTTGGAAGGCTGTTCTACACTTCACCAACAACCAACAGAGAGAAATTTGGGATTGCCCTCATTTTGGGGAAGCATCCCACTTCTTTTGCAAATGAATCTTGACTTACTATTTTTAGCATAGCAGATCCATGTTTTGAGGATCTGAAAACTGTTTGTAAAGGCTATAAAGCCCAGGAACTCAGTCTGAGAGGGGGTTCAATTTTGAGTACTATGATGCTGCCACTGTAATGAAAAGACTTATTCTTATTTTATAGAAAATTGCAAGCTTCCTTCAGTTCTGTTGTCATATTTTCTTCTCTGTTCTTTTATAGCTTATGAGTGAAAGTTCTTTGTTGATGCTCATTCAATTTGTAGTGACTGTCATTTCATTGATTAATTGTCTTAGTTGATAATCATAAGTTATTTCTTGGTTATTAAACCCATTGTGCTTGTTGGTATGAAGTGTAATCTGGTTCAATAGCTGTTTTCTTTCCCCCATTTGATCAAACCTTGTCTGACCATGGTGCTAGAAGGCCGTGTGAGATTTTGTATCTCTAGACAGTCTTGAAAACACAGTCAAGTATTTAGATATTCATCTTGACCCAAAAACCATATCAAATATTGAGAAAACATTTCCCAAAAAAGAGTTAGTTACCAGGCATCTCCGACTTACAGCCTTGGAGAGTTTCCTGGAGTGATAACACCTACTGATCTCAATATGATGGTGATCTGTAATATAAATTCTGAAGGCCTTGGAGACCTCACCGTATCCAAAAAATATTCCCTTCTTCCCTGAAGGGTCTAGCTTGTGTCTCTTCTCTTTTGGAATATGTACTAATACTGAGCAACCAAATATTTTGAGATGGATTACTTCCAGATTATTTTCGGAGAACATCTCTTCAGGGGTCTTGAACCCAAGTGCACTATGGGACAATCTGTTTTGTACATATAATGTTGTTTTTTCTTCTTCTGCCCATAAGAACATTAGAAGATCTTGATCATGGATCATGGTCTTCACTGCTTCCATTATAGTTCTGTTCTTTCTTTTTGCTACACCATTTTGTTGAGGATTGTAGGGAGTGATGAGCTCCCTCTTGATCCTGACATCTTTGCAATAGTTTACAAACTATTTTGAGGTGTATTCTCCATCATTATCTGACTTGAGTATCTTGATCTTTCTTTTAGAAATATTCTCTATCAAGGCTTTGAGTTCCTTGAATTTACTAAACACTTCGTCTTTTGATTTCAAAAAGTAAACCCAGGTTTTACGAGAATAGTCATCAATAAATGATACATAGTATACATACCCACTGATGGAGGATGATGGCATCGAGCCACACACATTTGAGTAAATGAGTTCTAAGACTCCTTCTGCTTTATTATCTCTCTTTGGAAAATGGTTCTTGATGTTCTTCCCTTGTGCACATCCATTGCACACACCTTCATGGTCAACCTTGAGTTCTGGTAGATCTGTGACTGCCTTGCATACATATGGTAATTCCTTTTAGTTGATGTGGGATAATATTCTATGCCAAAGTTCACATGGATTCTCAATGGCATGGGTCATGGCTACTTCTGAGTGACCCTTTAGCTTATACAAACCAACTTCTTTTTTTCCAATAACAATTGCTTCTTTCATGGTTTTTCCTTTAGCCCACATAAGAAATTCTCCATCTATAAAGGAAACTATGAAGCCTTTCTTTTCTAAAGATGATATGGAGAGTAGGATCTTTTTCAAACCTGGTACATAGAGTACATCCTTCATCTTCATTGGAGTCCCTGAATTTAGCTTGTAGTTTGAATCTCCTACTCCCTTGATGGGGTATTGATAATCATCTCCAAGTGTAACTTCCTGAGAAAAATTCTTTTTTGAAAGGAAAGAGAGAATGTCTCATTGACCTGTCATGTTCTTGGAGGCACCACTATCAATGAGCCAAGTGTCCTCTCCAGGTGATATTGATCCTGAGAGGGCCAAGATTAGGACATAGTCTTCAATTCGTTCTTTTAACATCTTCGTGGGTGGATCTTCATATTCAACTGCATGGGAATGATGCCTCTTGTTTTTCTTCTTGTATTCTTCTTGTATAGCTGGACAATGTCCCACAATATGTCCCATCTTGTGACAATGATATCATTGGTAAGATGAGAAATCTCTTTCTTTTCTTTGTCCTTTCTTCTGGAATCTCCTTGGTTTAGATTCTTTGTGTATGAATTTGTTTTGAGGGTGAGACTCTTTATGAGTATCTTTCTGGAAGTAAGAATTCTTTATTCCTCCTTTAGTGTGAGTATCTAGGGCTTGATATTCATATCTTGATAGTAAATCTTCTCAGTTAGCTACTCTTGATTCTTCTTGAATACATTCTTCCCAAAGACTGTCAAATTTTAGTTTCTCTTTTCTGGCATAAATAGTTTGGATGAATTCATCCCAAGTTCTTGTGAGACCATTAAGTGCCGTCATTATGAGTTCATCTTCGTCTATATTATCTCCAATTGCTTCTAGCTATTCTTTGAATTTTGATATTCTGGAGAAATATTCCTGGATCATTTCTCCTTTCTGCATCCTTGTATTCTTGAGTTGAGTTCTTAGATTCATCTTCCTATTTATGTTATTTCCTTCATATAGTTTGGTTGGGGAATCAAACATTTATTTTGGAGTCTTATTTGAAGACACTTGAGGAATCAAGTGATCTTTGAAAGAATCTGCAATGATTCTTTTGGCCCTAATTGTGTCCTTTTGGTGCTTTGCTTTATCTGCAACATTGTCGGGTTCTGGTACTTCTTATTTAATGAATCTTACTAGGTCATTCTCTTCAAGAATGATTCCAATCTTGTATTTCCAGGCACAAAAGTTTTCCACACCTTCTAGCTTGTCAACAAGTTTAGTGCGTCCAAAAATCTTTTACCTGGAGCTAGAAAAAATGACCAAAAAATGAAAATGATCAAAATTCAATTCTAAACTTACCAGGAGGTGCGCTTGGCTGAGGTGAGTAGCTTGGTGTGGTTATATTTCATAAAATCCAACTTTTACCCCTTCAAACTTGATCAACAGATTTCTAGACTGGTGCTTCTGGTACTTCTGGTTTTCTGGTACTTTTGGTACTCTGGTATTTCTGGTTTTCTTGTACTTTTGGTACTTTGTGAAAACTAGGGTTTCACTTTCTGGGAGATCCAACCACTGAGAAAGGTGCACTGAAGATTCCAAAGTGTTCCTTGAGGTAGGGCACACTTTTCTAGATGGCTTTGGGTCTGAAATTCTTCTTCAATAAAAATCCCTAATTTGCATGTACGACAACAATGATGTTTTTCTTGTTCTTGTGAAAGATGCTCTCTTCAGCTTAGCTCTGAAACCTTTTTAAGGTTTAAGATATTATTAGGTTTCTTTTCAATTCTCTAGATAACCATAGCATAGATAGTATCACTGAGAAATACACAATCACAAGAGACACATCATTTATCTTGGGAAACCCTCATGGGTGAGAAAACCCAACAAAAAATTCCTTAATATAGATAGCCAATACAATGCCAAGATAATAAACCAAACAATACATAAAGTCCTCTCCCAATAATGTGCCTCTCTCTCTCTCTTCCTTCTTCTCCAACTACAACTCCAAACTTGCACTCTGATGAACAAGTGAGTGAGTGAACAAATGAGGCGCTATCCTCTCTTATTTATACAATCTGGCAAGCGTTGAACTGAGGTGTCTTTTCACTGGCAGGGTTGACTTCTCATTTTGGGTGGTTATAACCACTTTAATATATTCTGGGGCCGACTTCTCATTTATCCTATTGGGGAAACACTCATCATTCATCAATTTCACATGGAAATCGACTTGAATTTCTGTGTTTATTCTCCAACTGTAGAATCCTTTTTTGCAAGGTAGTCATGAGTGCAAATCANAATAAGACATTGTAACCCATTTGTAGGCATGGATTCAATGTTTCACTTTTGAGTGTCAACAAACTGATGAATCCACAGGGAAATCTGTTCTCAATAGATTTAGAACTCAGAATGTTTGGTTTCACAGACTAATAGAATTAGGTGATAAAAAACTGCTGAAAAGAATAGTTATGCAACATGGGGAAAATGATGGTTTAAGGGAAATAATGAGTCGGGACTCAGGGAATAACTTATGGAAAGTGAGATGTATGAGGGGAGATGGTCCTGTATGCATAAAAAATGAATAAGATTCATAACTAATAATACTTTTAATAATTTCAGGGATAATGCTTCTGATATTCTCTTGAATCTCAGGATGGATGGAAGAAAGGGATAACAGAAACAAGGAAGAAAACAAAACCAGCTATACTACAAGAGTATTGAAATCCAAAAAGCTATTCCAATGGTGTATCAAAGGAGGAAATGGTGACAACTGTGTGTATCTTATTTTCATTTATCAACAATAATTACATAATGAATTTGTTATGGAAAAACTGATCCAGACTTTATTTTTGATGATTTCACGAAAAAAAAAAAGAAATTAAAACTCAACAAACCTAAATAAATAAATAAAACTAGTAAAACAAAGTCCACTATATACAACAATCATGTTTACAAAAAGATTTAATGATCAAGATGGTTCCACATAATTTTTCAAGTGGGAACCATTAGTACTGTATGAAAACAATCACTCCTCCAAATCCTTTAGAAGGTATGAGTTTGTGCCAAGGATAAAAGTGATTTTGTAAGGACCTAGCCATAATTTTTGGAATTTAGAATGTCTCCCTCTTTCAGCATGGGATGAGTCCCATAGTAGGAATTTTTCGTCAATATTGAATTAAACAACTTGTGTTCGCTTGTTAAAATACTTTTTCACCATTTGTTGCCTTATTTTTAGGTTCTCCAAGGCAAAATTTCTTTGTTCTTCCAGGGCTAACAATGCATTTATCCTTTGGGAAACATTAGAAGAATTTAATTCTTTAGTCTATAACATCAACCCTAAGGAGGAAATCTCTATATCAGTAGGAAGAATAGCCTCTTCGCCATATACAAGTTGGAAGGGAGTAAATCCCATACTTGCTTTGGTGGTTGTACTGTCTACCCAGAGAGCATAAGTGAGAAGTTTGTGCCACTGTCAAGGTTTGTCTTCTATGATTCTCTTTATGATCCTAACCAGATTCTTGTTAGTGGACTCTGCTTTCCCATTTCCTTGAGGGTAATAAGAAGATGAAGTGAAATGTTTGACACCTAACTTAGCCATAAATTGGGTCATTTTTTCAGAAATGAAGGCTGGGTCATCTTCTGTAATGATCTCTAATGGGATACCAAATCTGAAAAAGATATTAGATTCTAGAAAAGAAACTACCTGCTCATCTTGTGCGTGTCTAAGAGGGACAACCTCAGTCCACTTAGTAAAATAATCAGTAGATGTCAAAATAAAGATATTCCTTGGATAAGATGGAGGATTGATAGGACCAATAAAGTCTAGAGCCCATTTAGAAAAAGGGAAATCTGGGAGGACAGGTTGTAAAGGCATGGCGGAAAGATGTTCTTTCCCAACAAATTTTTAGCATTTATCACATGATCTTGCAAATTTATATTAATTACGAAATATTGTATGCCAGTAATGACCATTTCTTATGATCTTAAAAGAAGTAGCCTTAGAAGAAAATGGCCACTGATGTGAATTAAAAAAGCTGATGATCCATGGATTTCACATAATAACTTCTGTGCTTCCTCATCATTTACACATCGAAGTAACAAACCATCAGAAAACCTCCTAAACAAAAGGTCTCCTAAAATGATATACTTGGAAGTTTCAAGGCAGAGTCTCCTTTCCGGTGAGGATCCAACCCATCTTGACACTTTTGATACTGCAAATAATACACTAGATTTATACCAAGGATGCTCAGATAGAGAGAGATTCTGATTTTCAATATAAAATAGCATGAAAGAGGATTATGTTGGTCGTTAAGTTCTTCACTTGGTTCAGGGTGCTGAGCTAACTAAAGGGATAGGTCTCGTCCCTTGATTGTCTTCGAAGTCATGATCATCAAATCATGCTCCCGAATTTTGGAAAGACAATGTGAAATGTTTCCTAAAAGATATGTTTTTGAAAGTAGAAATTTGACAACAGACAAAGAGACTTTTACCTACATAAGTTTGCCCAAAATAAAATGGGGAAATTTTTCTTTAGCCTTGACAAGAGAAAAATATTTTTTCTCAATATATGAGTATTTGATCTCGTCGTTTGATAGACTTTGACTCATTTAGGCTACATTTTTTCATTGTTTTGGTCATCACATTGTAAGAGGATAGAAAAAATTTCTTCCTCAGTAGCATTGCTATATATGATAAAGTCTTTCTTGAAATATGGTTTCTCTAGAACCGGTGTGGAACTGATCGCTTTCTTAATCCTAAGGAAAGAATTCTCGACATCATCTATCCAAGAAAAAGAACAATCTTGCTTCAGAAGATTATGGATTGGTTTAACCATGATATCAAAATCAGGAACAAATCTATAGACAAAATTAATATTGCCCATGAAAGCTTGAACTTCTTTCTTGGAGGTGGGGGAAGGAAGGTTTAGAATGGAAGTAATCTTCTCGAGATCTATACTTATCCCAGAATCATAAACAATATGACCGAGGAGCTTTCCCATTGTGACACCGAAAATATATTTGGAAGGATTTAAAGAAATGCCAAATTTTCTGCAGCGCATGAGAACTTTTCTAAGATGACCAAGATGATTCAACTAGTGTTTAGAATAAATAGTAAAATCATCAAGATAAACTTGGATAATCTTATCGATTAGATCGTCAAAAGTTATATGCATAGATTTTTGAAAGGTGGTACTTTCATTAGATAATCCAAAAGGCATGTGTTCATAAGCGGATGTGCCCCAGCGTGTGGTAAATGTGGTTTTATACCTACCAATCCTTTTTACCTTGATTTGTTTATACCTAGAAAAACCATCAAGTAAGGACATCATTTGAGACCCTGCAACCTGTTGTAGAATCATTTCCATATTGGGAAGAGGAAAATGGTCTTTGAAACTTTCTCTATTCAATGTGCGGAAATTGACACATAATCTGATATGGCCGATAGTTTTCTAAACATGGACCAAATTTGAAACCTAGTTGGAATACTTAATTGGAAATATATTATATTAGATTTCAACAATTTTTCCAATTTTTTTTCTAGTAGTGCCTTTGAGCACAGGGTTAATAGGTATTTGTCTTTTCCTAACTATTTTTACCCCTTCCTTGATAGGAATGGCATGCTGTATGAGATCATGATCAAAACCACGAAGATCCTCATATGCCTAGGCAAAAACATCTTGAAATTCACAGAGTAATTTTGTGAATTTTTCTTTTTCTTCATCAAAACATTGGGCACCTAATTAAATGATCTTTGGAGATTCAGATGTCCCAATATTCAAGGAAATGGTATCACCAAATTTCCTTTTCGACTCCTCTTCCTTATGTGGTTCCTTGTTGCCTACATCACTTGACAAAAATGAACTTTCAAGAGGAGTCAAGCCTTTAGGAAATTTGTCATCTTCAACCGAGACGATTTCTTTGGGCTTAAACGATTCATTTTGTATGAAAGCGCAAATTCCTTCATCACTCAGGAAAACCTACCATGATTCTACATTATCAGGGATGTGAGGACGATATAGATATTGAAATGTACAATTAGGTCTTTGGGGTGAAAGATGTTAGGTAAGAGATGTTGGAAAAACAACTAACCTATCAACCATTGAATTAAGTTCCCTCTTAACATGAGTGATGTTAAATGATAACAGATTTGAAATAAACATCCAAATAGTTTGAGTATAACGTTTAAGTAACTTATTTTTTGGTGAATAAATCTTACGTACAAGATTCACAACAAGTTCAGAATCACCAAAAACTATAAGGTGGCCACAACCAATGTTATATGCATTTTAGATTCCTAACAATAAAGCCTTAAACTTGGTGACATTGTTTGTGCAAGCAAATTCCAACCTATAAGAGAAATTGTGGATTTTTACCTATAGGAGAATATAGAATGATGCTGACTCCATTACCTTCATTTGAACATGAGTCATCGAAATGCATGTGCCACATTCCATCATCAAAATAAACTAGTTCAAGCATAGTGTCATCCTCATCAACAAAGATAGAGTACACTCCCAAATCTTCTTTGAGATAATTTACATTAGGTTGGGGAACTCTCTCTATATATCGTGAAATTCTTCCTTCCCTAGGGACTATATTGTTCTTTCCATTTTGAAGGACAGACAAATGTGTACCATCAAGTCAAAGGTATCGACCAGTTAAGGCTTGTGAATATCTTCCTAAAATAATTGAATAGTTACTCACTGACATATCAATTACTTGGATGTTGAGGGTTGTTCTTATCTCGAGATGTGCACGCAAAAATAAGGTTACATCCTTGATTTCACCTATATTTTATTGCTGCAAACTATTATAAGAGAGAATGCTCCTAGAATTTTTGTTAGTGCAAGATAATCCAAGCTCTTCCATGATAATTTTAGACATCACACTTGGACAGAAACCGCCATCAATTAGGCAACAATGAGCTATTTTATCCATGATTTTTACTGAGATATAGAAAGGGTTTTTTTTATAAGGTTCCTAAAATTATTTACACCTATCTTATTTATAGTTGAGTCATCTTCCTTTGACTCTTGAAATATATTGGAAATGGTAGAAATATTACCTTCCATAAAGTTTTTAAGATGATTATGTTGTTCTGGGATGCAACCCATGTCCAAAAGAGTATCATCAACTTTGATGTTATCCAATTGAATAAGGATAGTATACTTAGATGAGGGAAGAGGAGAAGACACTCCTTGATTATCTGAAGTTCTGACAGCTTGAGTATAGACATTTTGAGAAGATGAGCTTGGGATGGATGAAGTGAGGGGAAGGTCATATTTTCCCTTGGCAATGTAAGATTTATTCCTAGTATTAACTACCATAACATCTTCTAGTTCAACCCAATCTAAAACAACGATCATGGTATCGGGCCTTTTTCCAAAGGTATTATCTCTAGCATTTCTCTTAACTTCGCAAGTACTCTCCTTGTGATTTTCTTCTGAGAAGTTAAACCAATTGCAAGCCATTATGGAATTTGGATGAAAAGTGTTTTCATTAGTGTTCCTAAAAGGCACTAAGGAAGAAGAAGAAGCCCCATGGGAAGAGGAAGAGGAATTTCATTTTCGCTCGTAGGCTATCATCCTATTATTCATATCTTGTATGAGTTGTAAGAGGTCAGACATGTCTGTTTGCTTGACCAAGTCTCCCTTAGGGAGACACATTATTTCGATTTGCTCTTCATATTCTAGGAAATTCTAAAGGGTGGAACCGAGATTTTCAATATCCTTCTCTTCAAGTCTATGATGATAAGAGGAAGGTAATGCATGAAATAAACCTGAATTTGAGGGCGGATTAGTTCAGGGATTTGATTATATAATTTGGTGAAGTGAAGGTTAAAATATTTAATGGTTTGACCATCCTTATAGGAAATATTTTTGTATTCTCTTAACTGCTCAACTAGACTCTTGGGTTGTCCATAAGTGGACTTGAACCAATAAACCAATTCTTCCCAAGTGGAAAGGATTTTGGGAGGGAGGTCAAAAAAATATGTTGCAACTTTCCCTTCGAGGGAGTTGAAAAATAAACACATGCAAGTGTCATTATCATTAGCCTCTATGTTATGACAAGCATTAGAAAATGTTACCAGGCGTTCATTTGTAGTAACGGTATGGTTTCCATAGAACCTAGGCAAATGATCCTTGAATTTTGGTAATGGGTGAGTGGCTGATGCAATATTCAGGGAAGAAGATACATTCCATGGGGTGTGTTGACACTCAAAAATGAAACGATGAATACTATGCTCACAAATGATTGCCAAGCTTTATTATTTAACTATATTAATAATAAACTAGTAGGTGGGACCCCCTTGTTAGACTTATGACACTATGGTGGATAAACAACTCTTATATTTTGTTTGCTTTGTTGGATTTACTTCACACACACCTAGGATTTCTTTTTCCTAAGGTCCTAAGGTTTTTCCTATGTTTACTAGTCATTATTTAGTCTCCTAAAGTTTAGGGGAGAATATTCTACGTGGAGAATATTCTGTTTAGTTGACACTTCAACTTGACTAGTTGAGTTGAGTGTAGATGCTGCATTGGTTTTGTCACCATGCAACATTGGGATCATCACCATGCTAATGTGAATTAGCCTTGGTTTCATCACCATACTGGTGCATTACCCTTGATTCCTTGATCTACTCCTCACTACACTATGTTTTAGTCAATTAACTGAAGCTTGGTTGACTAGTTAACTCAGCTAGGTGGCAGTTCACTCCCATAACTGCCTGAGAGACTAGACTAGGTGGCAGTTCACTCCCGTAACTGCTGGTGTATGTCTAGATCAATCTATACCACCACTATGGTGCATTGGTTCTCCTCCATTTCACATTGATTGAGTTATACATAGTATATCATGTGTAAATTATTCATTATTCATCACGGTTAATGAGAATTCTTCCATTCTTTCTCTCTTGCTTCTTCTTTATAAATTTCTCTTTGAAAATGTGTGTGGTATTTGCTATATAGACCTATTCTATACAGGTTCAACAGATTTACATGGTATAATAGACGATGCACTGATAAGCAAAATCTACACTAATATTTTTGCAGGTACCAAAGATTGAAGACAATGGAAAGATGGAATTCCCAAAAGAATTCATTCTTGCACCTTACAATTACTTTGCATAGAAGGAGAGAATAATCATACATCTCCAAACTAGAGGATTGTACAGGTTAACCTTGAATACAGACACAGAACCGACATCAGTCATAGAAAAATCCAAGTATCTAAATCGAATGGATGAAGCATTTGGAACGATTTGCAGTCTTATTTCTCTCGATCTCCTTTTTCACATATCTTCCTGTAAAACCCCCAATGAAGCTTGGACCACCTTGGAAGGGATATTTGGAAAACATGATGATATGAGGGGACACATGCTAGAGGTGAAATATCTCACATTGGATCCAAAAATATTCAATAATATCCAATATTTCTTTACAAAATTCAAGGATTTACTGTCACAACTCAGAGCTTGCGGGGTTGATAAATATAAGGATGAGAAACAAATGGTTCTCACCATTCTTGCCAAACTTGGTCCTGAATTCTTTATGTTCATATCAACATTCCATTCAGTCAAATTTGCCTCTGGAGCCACCTGGAAGATGGCTTCTCTTGAGAACTTTATCGAATCCCTGACACAAGAGCAAACCAAGCTCATCAACATGGGAAAAATCAAAGGCCCAAAGGTGCTTTGACTTACTGTGAAATATGGCAGCCATCAATATAATAAATCTAAATATAAAGACAAAAGGAAAGCTCATGTAAATCCAAAGAAGGAAGGGTACTCAAAACCCTTCACCGATGCCTCTAGATCCAAAGGTGGAAAGGGAAGAAAAGGGGAGAAATGCACATACTTCCATAAAGGATTCCATCCAGAATCCGCATGCATGCAAAAAAATAGATATAATGACTCAAATAATTCAACAACACAACCTTGGAGATCGCATCCCCGAGGGTGCCAAGAAGAAGAAGACAGAATATCAAAATCCCAAGAAAGACAATTCTAGCCATGCCTTGATTTCCATCAACTCCTCTCCTGATGCTTGGATCGTAGATTAAGGAGAATCACATCACATGGATGCCACAAAAACAATCTATTATTCATTGGATGCATGCAAAGGTCCTCCTATTTTTATGGGGACAACTCTCCAGTTGAGGTCACCGACAAAGGAAGGATTGAACTCACCAATGGAAGCTTCGGGAATGTGTTGCACGTTCCCAAACTTTCCGTCAATCTTCTCTCCGTGTATTAGATAACGAATTCTGGCACCAGAAATAAATTCATATTTAAACAAAATGCAGTGGACATCTATGACATGCAAACCAATTCCAGGGTTTCTATCAGTGAGGTAAATCATCAATCGAGATTGTATACATTTTCTGAATTTATTGAACTAGATTCTGCTTTACTGTTTACCCATTCTAATGAAAGTAGTAGGATATGGAACGAAAGGTTCAGACATTTGAATTTCAGATATATGCAACAAATTAGCAAGGAAATATTGGTTGATGGTCTACCAGACATCCATTTCTCCAAAGGAGTATGTGAGACATGTGTTCTTGGAAAACAACCTCAAGAGAAATTCGACAAAGGAAAGACTCAGAGATCTTCCTCTCCTTTAGATATGATCCATACTGACATCATGGGTCCTTTTCAGCATCCATATATCAACAAAGAGAGGTTTTTTCTCATTTTTTATGATGATTTCTCACGTTTCACATGGATTTACTTTCTCAGGAAAAAATCTGAGGTTTTTCAACACCTCAAAGATTTCAAAGCCCTGGTTGAGACACAGTCAGGAAAGAAAATAAAATTCCTCCAAACTGATAACATGGGAGAGTATGTCAATCATGAGATCCAAAATATTTTTCATGAGGAAGGGATTCAGTTGTAGCACATAGTTCCCTATACTCCGTAGCAAAACAGAGTTGCCGAGCGGAAAAACTGATCTCTAAAAGAGATGTCATCTTGCATGCTACATGCAAAGTCACTACCATAGAGACTATGGGCCTAAGAACTTAATTGTGCAACATACATAAAAAACATATCTCCCTATAGATATATCAAGGATAAGACCCCCTACGAGGCTTGGAGCGACCTCAAACCAAAAGTGACCCACTTTCATATTTTTTGGTTCATGTGCATGGGCCCAGATTCCCTCTGAAAAGAGGAAGGCACTTGATCCACAAAGAATTGAGTGTATTTTTGCTGGGTACCCCAAAAATGTGAAGGGATATAGACTTATTGATCTTTCCTCAGACCGTCTCATCATTGAGCGAAGTGTCCAATTCGAGGAAAGTGTCTCGCATGTACCTCAACAGCCGCATGCATACACATTCATTCTTCCACCTGTCTGAGACGATGAGCATGCACATGCCAACTCTTGTTTAGACAAGAGTTCCGATTCAAAGGAATCAGATGATCTAGATACATAGTCAGTACAGTCAGATGCAGAGTCAGAGCATCCATATGCATATGTAGAGCCAGAGCAGAGGTCCAAGTGGGCACAAACAACTCTTCAGGATGCAAGGGATTTTGTTGGTGATCCAACCGATACTAGGAGGAATCGATATGATTTCGATGAGCCTCCTATTTAACTCACTGTCACTGAACCATTTACCTCTAGGAATATTTTTTTGGTTTATTCTTCAGATCCAAAGTCTTATGGAAAGGCTGTTGGAAATCCCTTTTGGGAATCTGCCATGCAGGAGGAGTACAACTCCCTCCTCGAGAACTAGACTTGGGATTTGGTTCCCCTTCCTTCTGGAAGGAAACTTGTTAGATGCAAATGAGTCTTTATGACCAAGAGCACAACAGATGGATAGATTATCAGATACATATCTAGGCTTGTTTCCAAAGGCTTTCAATAGGTGCATGGCATTGACTATGTTGAGAACTTTGCTTCGGTAGCGAATATGGATTCCATACGTTTGGCACTTTCCATTGCGATGACCAAGGGATGGGAAGTCCATTAGATGGAAGTGAAGAATGCATTTCTTCATGGTGATATCTATGAGGAGATCTATATGGGGTAGCCCCAAGGATTTATGAAGAATTCTTCTTTGGTCTGTCGATTGAAGAAATCTCTTTATGGCTCCGAGGGCATGGTATGCCAAGATGGACTCCTACCTGCTATCACATAACTTTGTACATTTTAAATCAGACCCGAATTTCTACATGATCAGGACGACTGATTCACTTCTACTCTTAGTTCTGTATGTTGATGATTTGTTGATCACTGGTTGCTCAACTTCAACGATTGATGTAGTCAACATGATTCTACATGACAAGTTTTTGATGATGGACATGGGTCTGGTACACTTCTTTCTTGGACTGGAGATTAGTTAGGATGCATCAGACATCAAACTATCTCAGGTCAAGTATGCACGAGATCTCCTTGAGAGATTTCACATGACAGATTGCAAGTCTTCTTCGACTCCTTTCCTATCAGGATTCAAACTTGAGGATGGCGGGGACACTCCACTGGTTGAAAAAACACTGTAAAGATAGCTAGTGGGGAGCTTGTTGTATCTCACACACTCTAGACCAGACCTCTCCTATGTAGTTGGCGCAGTTTCCAGGTTCATGCAGGAGCCGCATGAGCTACATTGGAAGGTTGCAAAGCATATCCTTCAATACGTACATGTCACCATCACCTTTGAGATTCATTATACTCTACATTATATCTCATCGGATTGACTGATTCTGACTGGGCTGGTGATAGCACTGATCACAAGTCCACATCTGGTTACTCACTCAATCTTGCTTTTGAGCCTATCAGTTGGTCAAGAAAGAAGTAGATTTCTATTTCTCTTTCTTCAGCCGAGGTAGAGTACATAGGGGTAGTTAACATAACCATTCAGGCTATGTGGCTACAACATTTTCTCACTGAGTTGGGAATTCAGTTTCATCGACTGATCTTCATCTGGTGTGACAACCAGAGCACTTTGAAGTTATGCATAGATCTAGTTCAGAGGAAGCATATGAAGCACATCGAGATCCACATGCACTACATCCGAGACTTAGTACACGAGGGGATCATCGACCTACAATTCTGTCCTTCAACAGAACAGATGACAAACATCTTCACCAAGACCTTCACTGAGCAGAAGTTCCACTCTCTATGAAGTTGTCTTGGAGTGAAGGACATA
>SNQJ01S0011034.1:437260-459108 GCA_010110895.2 Picea sitchensis
TCATTGGATATAGTTGAATGGTTTAAGTATAAGTTGAAAAAGGTTTTAAATTGTACTTGATACTGATTCACCCCCCTCTCGGTATCAACATCAACTACTAACCTTGCTAAGTTCATAAAGAAGTATGGGCTCTTTAAATTCGAGGAGGATGCTACTACTACCCCATGGAATGTATCCTCTCCCTTGAACCTAGAACACACCACTCGTCCGCTACCAAAATTTAAAGAACATCTTCCTAGGTTTTCAAGAAATAACATAGTTACTACAAATGAACACTTGGTGTCATTCTCTAATGCTTATCACAATATAGGAGCTAATGACAATGATACTTATATGCACCTATTTGTTAACTCTCTCAAAGGGAAAGCAATGAAATATTTTTTCGATGTCCCTCCCAAGATTCTTTCCACTTGGGAAGAGTTAGTTTACTAGTTTAATTCCACTTATGGGCAGTCTAAGAGCCTAGTCGAACAATTACAGGAATATAATAACATTGCATACAAAGACAGTGAGACTATCAAGTCTTTCAACCTTCGTTTCACCAAGTTGTATAATCAAATTCCCAAACTTATTCGCCCCTAGAACGAAGCTGCATTTTTTCATTACTATAATGCTCTACCTTCCCCTTATCGAAATAGGCTTGAAGAAAAATCTATTGACAATCTTGGTTCTGCCCTGCATACTTGTCTAGAATATGAAGAACAACTAGAAATAACAGGTCTCTCCAAAGGGGACTTAGTTAAACAAACATACATGTCTTCCCTCTTACAACTTGTAGAGGATATGAATAATCAGATGATAGCATACGAGCGAAATAGAAATGTCCCTTCACTTAATATTGGGGGATCATCTTCTTTTTCACCTTCTTTTAGGAATCCCAATGAAAACAACTTTCAGACCAAAGCCATCATGCCTGGCAGTTGGTGTAAATTTTGCGAGGAAAATCACGAGGAAAGTACTTGTGAGGTAAAGAAGAGCATCAGAGATAAAATATTTGGAAAAAGGCCTGAAACCACCATTGGCGTTCTAGATTGGAAAGAACCAGAAGATGTAATGATCATAAACACTAGGAACAAATCCTATGTTTCAAAAGAAAAATATGATTCCCCTCGTACTTCTTCTAGCCCAAGCTCATCTTTGCAAGATGCTATTGAACAAGATACTAAGACTCCTGACAGTCAAGGAATTACCTCCCCTCTTCCCTCTTTAAAATATAACATTCTCAACTAATTGGCTAATATCAAGGTCGATGCTACTCTTTTGGACATGGTTTCCGTCCTTGAATAACAAAATCATCTAAAAAATTTCATGGAAGGAAAAGCTTCCACCATAGCCAATATTTCTAAAGAGGAAAAAGAAGAGGATTCTATTGTAGATAAAGTAGGTGTAAATAATTTTAGACACCGTGTAAAAAACCCTCCATTTTTCATTTCTGTAAAAATTATGGATAAAATAGCCCATTGTTGCCTAATTGATGGTGGTTCGGGCCCAAGCGTAATGTCAAAAATTATTATGGAAGAGTTAGGCTTATCATGTACTAATGAAAATTCTAGAATCATTTTCTCATATAATAGTCTACAACATTCGACTATAGGAGAAAGCAAAGACGTGACTTTGGTTCTGTGCGCACATCTTGAAATCAGGACAACCCTTAATATCCAAGTAATTAACATGCCAGTAAGTAACTATTCAATCATCTTAGGAAGAGACTAGAAATCCTTGACATGTGGATATATTTCACTTGATGGGACACACCTATCCATTCCTAGGAATGGAAAGAATATCATAGTCCTAAGGGAAGAAAGAATCTCACTGTATATAGAAAGAATTCTACAACCTAACATAAATTATGTCGAGGAGGACTTAGGAGTGTACTCCATCTTTGCGGATGAGGATGACACTACCATGGAACAAATTGATTTGGAGGATGGTATGTGGCACATGCACTTTGATGGATCATGATCCAATGAAGGTAATGGAGATGGAATTATTTTGTACTCACCTGTAGGTAAAATTCACAAATTTTCCTATAGGTTAGAGTTTTCTTGCACAAACACTGTCATCGAATTTGAAGCATTATTGCTAGGCATTGAAAATGCCTATAATTTAGTTTGTGGACACCTTATAGTTTTTGGGGACTCTGAGCTTGTTGTGAACCTTGTACATAAAATATATTCTCCTAGCAACAAATTGATGAAACAATAAACCCAAGTTGTTTGGATGCTTACCTCAAACTCATTATCATTTAACAACACTCATGTTAAAAGGGAACTAAATTCAATGACTGACATGTTAGCTGTTTTTGTAGCCTCTCTTACTCGACAACTTATGGAATAAAGACTTGATTGTACTTTTCAATATTTATATCGTCATAATATCCCTGACAATGTAGAGTCATGGTAGGTCTTCCATAGTGATGAAGGCATATGTGCTTTCATACAAAATGAACCATATAAGCCCAAGGAGATTATATCCATGGAAAACAGCAAAATTCCAAAGGGCTTGACTCCTCTAGAAAGTTAATTTTCATTGAGTGATGTAGGAAAAAAAGAAACACATAAATAAGAGGAGTCAAAAAGGAAAGTGTGTGAAACCATTTCCTTGAACATTGGAACACCCAATTCCCCAAAATCCTTCTCCTCCTCCTAGATTTAACTGATCTCTTTCAGAAGGTGCACCCCCTGCTAGAAATCCCCTCAATGTTGTGCACTGATCTCTTCTGTGATGATGGATGTGACCTGAACCTGTTGTATAATGGTGTGGGAGGAATATTTCACCCTCGGGACCAATCTTGGATCAATATGGGTGGAATCTTTCACCACCGATTTGACCTCTAGGGTTTGTAACCTCAAACCCTCAAAATGGTTTTGTGCTCAAGAGCCCAAAATGAAAAAGTGATAACAATCTAGAATGGGTGAGAAGTGCACCCTTCCTTTATTTTATACCCCTGATCTATTTCTCTGTTGAGTTAGTTAACCCTTGAGGTTAACTCCTATCTTTTCCACACATGTTCTTTTCTTTTCTTCATTTTACCTTTTCTCCCAAAGTCAACTTAAAATAATAACATTGTTCTTAGGTAATTGCTTTGGGGTGTCTTGGTCCCCATAATGCATGAGACTATAGTCTAGTGGGGAAAACTAGACTACTAAGTCTCTCACAACCTCTTCATCAAGAGGTGGGGGACATTACAATTTATCTAATGTGAAAGTGGGTAAATAGTCTCATAGTTGTCACACCTTTGTGGTTTGGGTTGGGATTTTCCCAAGCTGCAATCTGTGCGATAATTAGATCAAGGCCAAGCCAAAGACCAAATTGGTGTATGATACCCCCTTGTTTATGGTCAAGGGACCCCCTCCACCCAACGATTTGACTGCTAAAGTCTATAGAGGTATATATACCCTACCCCCCTCTAGATTTGAACTTGTGACCTCCAAGGAAGAAACACATGTTCGTAACCATTAGGCCCACGCAGGTTGTTATCGATGGCAATTAATAGCCCGAGTGAGCCTATTGGAAAAATGTACATTGATATTATGTAATGGATGTTATCATTTCATATGGTTAAGATACATTAAAATTGGTATATTTGAGGTGCAATTATTTTCATATGTTACCAACAATTTGACTAGTGTGATAGGGAAGTCACAGGTATAAATTTACGTGGGATTACATCAACATTGTATGGACTTCATATTGAGTTAGAATATGTTATGTGATTTATGATATGCATTGAGTTCTAATTACAAAACAATTTGATGCACTGAGTTAAGTGTGTGTGAGCACGAGCAATGTTCTTGTCGACCAGTTAAAAAAATGGATAAATGTGATTGTATGGAGTTGTACATGGTATCACCAAAAGAGGAGGAATTCCATTCTTTTTCCCCACTACTAGCACTCATTTTTCGTGGAATGGGTTGAAAATACCATGACATTTTCACTTAGAGGTTTCATGTTGCTATGAGGGTAGTGTTATCCCCTAGCTCAGAGATAACTAAGGAGATTATGTCTTGAGGCCCACAGGTCCTAGACATGGAGTACCGAGAGCCATATTAATTTGAGCCTGGCCTTCGAGGTCCCATCTTTCTTCTTCAGCGCCTCCACCTTGTTAGCAACAACAACATCCATCCCATTGGCCTGGTCCTTCAACAACAATGGGTCTTGCTCCATGAGGTAATGAGTCTAGGTTTCATGGTATGTGTCACTTTGATTCTCAAAACATTTGAATATGTGCATTTAATTATTTTTACTTCTAACGTGTGCTTGGAACTTATGCCTTTCCACTTGTCCACACCTGGGGGGAATGACTGGATGCCCTAGTAAATTGGTTCCCATAGGGTTTGATTTTCCACTAGGTGGGTTCATGAAAGGTCATCATCCGTTCCCACCATACATACCACTTTTTATCTTTCTCTCTCTCATCCATCCCATACATTGATTCGAGCATTGGGTTTGCCAAGCTAGCAAAGGGTTGTAACTTACCTTATGGGAAGAAGGGGCTAAAGGCCCAGAGAGTAAAAGTAGTTGGAAAACGATAAAATCCAAAAGAACAAAACCTTTAGATGCTTCTCCCGGGGATCCATGAGAAAGCAATAAAAGGATTCTTAAGAAGAAACAGAGGGAGCCATAAAATAATAAAATCAAGACCTAGTTGGAGGATAGGGGGTCTCATCACGAACCAACCTATTAGGTCCATGGGAATGTAATAGTATGACACTACCATTCAGCTGTTCACCACGTCGAGGTAGTGGCTCTTGGTGGAATATCCAAGAGAAAGGGGGTCTCATCACGAGCCAACATTCTCATATCTGTGAAATGCTTATGGGTAACATTGTCACCACTGGTCACCATGCTAGGGAAGTGTCCCCCAACTAGTCTCTTGAAAGAAAAAGAAATAAGATAAAAGATAAAAGGAATTGAATGGTCTTGGAGACACTTGCATCCATGACAAGGTGCAACTCACCCTCTTTAGAGGCACCCACAGGTAAGCCATACATTCTCCTGTCATCACTGCACCCATTGCTCATACATACCTCACCACCTGATCCACTTACATGGCCTAGATTTGTCTTCACCTGGAAACATCCCATGTCCAATGAGAATTATCCCAATAGGACCTGCTAACTTCCCCTCCAAACCTGGCTTGTATAATAACATAACGTCTTTGAGCACTTGTTTGGGAAAAGGGGGTTTTATGCACATGTTTAAATAACTTGATTATTAGATGTGATTGACATTGCTATGATCCCTGTGACTTATGAGCCCATGGAGGGCATACCTTTTTTTGTTGCAAGGCCACACCTAATGGACATGTACACATGGGGAGATGATTAGTTTAGACCTCCATAAGGCTAAAATCCCACCAGATGGATGTTGAGACCCCAGTCGGGGGCAGAGACAGATTAGAGGTTTGCACTAGAGAGAGGAGGACGTTCCACCAGAGACAACCTGGAAGGCTTAGACCCAGGGGCATATTTCCCTCCTCACTATGATGTAGGCCTTGAAAGGCCCACGATGTCACCCATGTGACCCTTGATGTCACCCAACGTTTTGGACACTTTGGAGGCAGTTATGTGCCAAGTGGCATGTGTGGTTTGATCTAGAGGCCTTAATAGGCCTAAAGTTTTTCTCCTGGAAGCCAACGTTGCACTAAAAAGGCCTAACATCACCCTAAAAGGGAATGAAATCACCTTTTCTGCTTGATTTAGGGTTTTATTTTGCCAGTTAATGTAAAAACTGGATATTACATGTCACTAGCCATGTTGGCCTTTTTGACCTAATTCTGGTCATTGTAACTGTATAAATAAGGGATTTCCCCTTGTGTTTTCGATCATATTTCATTCACACAAGTGTGAGGTTTGAAATTTGTGCCCTAATTGGGGTTACATGACTGAAATTTAGTGCACACTTCTTGAAGGATGCTTGTTTTGGACAATTTTGGCAATTTTATTGGTGGTTCAACTAGAGAATTTGCTAGATGATTCTTGGTGGATGTAAGTAATTTTTTTTCAATTATTCTTGATTGAATGGTTATAGTTACATTTATATTTCATTTATACTAAGATTATGAAATTTCTAGCTTAAAACCCTAGGAGGCTAAGCACATGTTATTGTCCTTGCCTTAATAGCTTTCACCTACTAGATTTTGCTAGAAAGTTGATTTTCTTGAAGATTTTGCTAAGGGCCTTGCCATTGCAACACCCTAGCACATTTTGCTTCATCTAAGCTGTCATCTACTTCATCTTTGAGATAAATAAGGATGAAAACTACTAGGGCCTAGGGTTACCTACTTCCTAGTAGCCATTTCCCCCTAGGGTTTGGTAATTGAAGCCTTGGGTTACCAACACTTCAATTATTGACCCCTCTTGTCTTTAGTTCTCTTATTATCATTTGTTCCTTCAAGATTTTTTGCTGCCTAAAAGACTCCATTTTCCCTAAAAGCATTAATCTAAGCCTTTCTATTGAGTGATTGACAAAAACCACTATCAAAACCTATATCTTAAGCTCTATACTAACTACTCCTAACCTTAGAATAGTCTAATCTACTAACTTATTTGATGATGTTACAAAATTAAGCTACAACCATCTATTGCAGCACTAAAAGCACCTAAAAGAAATTAACAAAGTTGATAAATACATTGCCTTATTTGCTTCTGACAAATACTAGTATTTTGGCATTGATTAGTAATTATTCTTGGTCATTTTGAAGCCATTTTAAGGCACTTATTGTGAAGCTATTGTCTTATAAACATTTCTGCTACAAATTTCTGTTTGCTTCACCATATATCAGCCATTTCTTTTATTGATAAGGTCCATGGTTTTATGAATTACTAACAAGAAGTTGTACTTGCGAAATATATCTTTTCTTCTTTCTTTGTTCTGGGAAGGTACATCTTAATACTTCACTACTTCATTGGTTAAAACCCCGAGACTTTATGATCAATGTGACTTGTGAAAGGGGAAATTTTCATAGACACCTTAACCTTTTCCTTCTCAAACCCCTAGGTCACCGGGTACATCTCCCCTGGGCAATCAACCCTAAATAGAATTAAGAGGCATCCTATTGAGGTGACAATGATAGGATAACCTCCGTTGCACCAATTTTCCTTTCCTAACCACTATCCTTTGGATTAAGTACAAATTGTGCGATAACATTTTGGCGTCGTTGTCAAGGAACACTAAGTCAATTCTCCTCAAAGATGACACTTGTCGGTGATCCTTTTACTCAAAAGTTTTTATTTTTCAAAGCTTGCCCGACGAATGCACTGAGGGTGATCCCCTCATTCCTTTGATAATTTCAAGAAATTTACCTGGCGAATTCACAAATGACGACCCGTAGTGGACGTCATTACATACTTTCTTCTACTGCTGTAATCCCTATTACCACTATAAATTATATTACCCCTGTAAATCCTTCTAAATGGTCTCACAAAGAGCTCTTTGGTCCTTTGGATTTAGCTAAAACCCAAGGAGGATTACATGATCTACCCAATAAGGTTGATTCCTGGATACCTATATTTTTCAGGAGAGGAAGGATCTTATGGTAACTCACATAGGACCAAATTTTGTGAAGGGTTTGAATTTCATCAATCTGGACAAGAACATCCTGACACCTTTATGAGGCTCTTTACAACCTCACTCATCGAAACTACTGAAACCTGGATTAAAACTCAACCAAGAGGGATATTCAAAACCCCTGAGGATATGGAATGAGCTTTCAAAAGAAGGTGGTGTAAAAAGGAAAGTATAGCTTTCTTCTACTCTCAGTACCTCGAGATTTGCAAAGGAACCAATGAGAGCATTAGGGATTTCAATGATAGGTTCAATATTCTCCTTAGTAAACTCCAACCCAACTTTAACCCAAAAAGTGCTATTCTCCAACATTACTTAAACTCCTTAGAGGGAACTTTGCAGTTCACTCTCAAGCATCGATTAACCTCAAGCCTAGAAGAAGCACAAGAGGCTCCTTGTCAGATTAAGGAAAACCTTAGGTTGAATGATTCCATCCATCGGATTAACCTCTTTAACAACAATGAATTTTGGGAACCAAATGATGAGAGCATGATAGAACTAGAGCCTGACCTTCCAGAAATCCTTGAGGTGGAATATAGTGCTTACCCTAGAAAATGGAGCATAGGTTTCACGAACAAGAAAGATGCTTCCTTATTTTCTCAATAAAATGAATCTCTTGAGGATATGGAACCCACTCAAGACATGTTTGAAAAAACCAAGGATGAAGATGTTGATTACTCCTTGCCTCAAATTTATGAGGATGACATTCTTGAAGATGAATCTCCTTTTGTCTACCAAGTAGGAAGCATGGGAAAAAAATATGGGTAAACTACACCTTTTTACGTTACCCTCCAAGTAAATGATTCCCTCCTCCATAACTGTGTTTTTTACCCAAATTCTCCTAGTAATATTATGACCGAAAGGGTCATGCACCAATTAGGTCTAAGCATATCATAGTCAAATACACAAGAAGGATTTACATGAGGCATTGTTAAGGATCTGAGTGTTGCTTCCATGCTTGCCCTGATGCTCCTTTTACTATTGATGTATTTGTAATAGATGCTCTAAGAAATTGGGGGATCATACACTGTAAGGAACTTGTAGAAAACTTGACCAAAATTTTCCAAAACCAAGGGTCTGAAGCTACCATACCTCACCCTAAAGGAGGATTCTTTACCCTTCACAAAGAACCCATTACAGAATGCCTAATTGAGACCCTTGGTGAACCAGATGATCAGATTCTATGCATTAACAATGGCATTGAGAATTGGTTCATCCAAGAGGCGAGTTCAAAAGATAAAACTACCAAGAAACCTAAAGGAATGTGGACTTTAGAGTTCGACGGGGTTCATTCAAGTTCTGGCTCAAGGGTAGGTATTGTCTTGATAGCCCCATCCAAGGAGACCTATTATTCCTATAGACTTAAATATCATTGTATGAACAATGTTGCCAAATATGAAGCTTTGATCCTAGGTCTCAACTTGGCAATCGATAAAGGTGTCACACCCTTAAGAGTGATAGGGGAATCAGACCTGATAGTATCGCAAGTGTTACTAGACTTTGATGCTAAGAATGTGAGACTAAAAAAGTACCATGACTTTGTACTATCCATTGCAAAATATTTGAAATGGTGACAATCAAAGCAGTTCCATGAGAAGAAAACTATGTGGAAGATGCCCTGGTTGTTTCCACTTCCACCTTACAACTTTGTGATGGCTCACTCCAAAACCTGTGCAAAATGGAAGTCTTTTTTAGACCTTCAATCCCTGATAACTTGGAACATTGGAAAGTCTTTGAAGATGATGACCAAATCATTAGATTCATGGAAAATAGTAGAGAATTCACCGATTCACAAGTAAACTTCCTGGCTGATTCCATGAACCTAGATGTGGCCAAACTCCAAAATAACATCTTTCCAAAAGGATGTTTCACTTTAGAACACCTCTTTGATAGACACAATGTTTTCAAGGGAAAGAAACCCAACAAACAAATAGATGAAGCCCTAGAATTCAACATTGGCACAGAGATGGATCCAAGGATGGTCGAAATAGGGAAAGGAACTATTGAAAAGGAAAGAATGGAAATGCTAGACCTCATAAGAGAATTCAAAGATACCTTCTCTTGGAATTATAATGAACTAAAGGCTTATATGGGTGATGTTATCAAACATGCTATAACTTTGACAGAAGGAGACAAACCTTTTCGGAAAAAACTAAGACATATCAACCCAAAATTGGCAAGCTAGATACAAAAGGAACTCCAAAAGATGGTCGATGCTGGCATCATAGCTCCCATTAGATACTCATCGTGGATGTCAAATTTGGTAGTTGTATGAAAGAAAAGTGGTGATATTCACTTGTGTGTAGATTTTCGAAACCTTAACCAACTATCCTTGAAAGACAACTATCCCCTCCCAAATATGGAACATTTGTTACAGAGGGTTACAGGGGAAGGGATGGTGTCCATGTTGGATGGATTTTCTGGATACAACCAGGTCTTTGTCAAGAGAGAAGATCAGCTTAAAATGACATTTACCACACCATGGGGAACATTTATGTATTTGAGAATGTTGTTTCACCTTATGAATGTCGGTGCTACCTTTCAGAGAGTGATGTATTTTTCCTTTAGGGATCTCATTCAGAAAATCATAGAAATTTACCAAGATGATCTCACAGTCGTATCAAAAGAGAGGAAAGACCACATATCACACATTAGAATTATTTTTGAGCGGTGTAGAAAGTATTGTATCTCCTTGAACCCTAAGAAATTTGTCTTCGGGATAGATAAAGGGAAATTTTTGGGACACATAGCCTCAGAAGGGGGAATTTCTATAGACCCTGAGAGTGTCTAGTTTATTAAATATGTACATCCCCCAACCAACAAGAAGTCCCTACAATCATTTTTTGGAAAAATAAATTTCATTCTAAGATTTGTCCCAAACTTTGCCAAAAGGATAAAACCCATGAGTGCATTACTGAAGAAGGATACAATGTTTAAATGGGATGATAAAGCCAATAAATATTTTGAATACATAAAGGATGCTATCTCCCAAGCCTCAATCTTTATCAATCCTAACTATTCACGAGATTTCATAATATTCTCTTTTGCCTCCCAGGACACCATTGCAGGTGTCTTGTTGCAAAAGGACGTTGATGACTATGAACACCCTATAGATTTCATGAGAAAAGTCCTAAGAGATTCAAAGTTGAATTATTCCATTACTGAGAAACAAGCTTACACCTTAGTGAAATCCCTTAAGCACTTTAGAAACTATGTGGGTTATAATAATATCAAGGCTTATGTCCCTTACCCAACAGTAAAGGATGTCTTATCGTAACAAGATTGTATGGGTACTAGGGGCAAGTGGGTCTCCAAAATCCAAGAGTATGACTTAGAGATAAAACCCACCAAGATTATAAAGGGACAAGGTTTGGCCCAGATGTTGACTGGGAGCAACCAAGAGGCCATACAAATGGGAGAAAGTGAGCAAATAAACATGGTATTCAATGAATTAGAACATGATGAATGGTATTACGATATAATATACTAAAGAATTTATTGTGCCCAGATCACCTAGTAGACTAAAAAAGAAGGGCTTTGAGACTTAAGGCTATGAAATATTGTTTGACCGAGAATAGCCTTGGTTTAAAAGATCCCGATGGAGTTCTCCTTAGATGTGTCAATAAAGAAGAAGCTAATAAAATGTTGAAGGAATTACACTTCAGACATTGTGGTGGACATTTCACAGCCTGTACTACTACCCACAAGATCCTAAGAGTCATATACTATTAGCCAACGTTACTTGCTGATACTCATCGATATGTCTGATCTTGCCAACCTTGCTAATACTTTACTGGTAAACCAAAAATCCTGGCACATCCTTTAAAACCAGTGGTAGTAGAAGATCCTTTTCAACAGTGGGGGTTGGAATTTATTGGGGAATTTAAAGACAATTCAAGTAATGGATACTGGTGGATTTTAATAGCCACAAAATATTTTACTAGGTGGGTACAGTCTATTCCCACAAAGAAGGCCACTGAGGAGGTAGTCATGACCTTTTTGGAGGAAAGAATTATAACTAGGTTTGGTGTCTCGTCCAATATTACCACAGACAATGCTAAGGATTTCAGTTCTCTTGCATTAGCAGAATTCTGTTTCAAGTATGCCATTGTTCTATCACATTCTTCCAATTATTATCCATAGGAAAATGGATTGGCAGAATCGATTAATAAGAACCTTATGAACATCATCAAGAAGGTTGTGGGGGAAAAAAAGGGGTCGTGGGATAGCAAACTTAAATATGCCTTGTGGGAAGATTGAATAACAACAAAGACCTCAACATGAAGGACCCCTTTTGAGCTAGTGTATGGGTTAGAAGCCAAACTACCTATGAACCTCCAAATCCCCATCCTCCTTTTTTCTCAGCAATACACCACCGACGAAGAAGCAATCCAAGGGAGAACTAACTAGTTAATAGAGTTGGATGAATCTAGAATGACCTTCCTAAGCCAAATGGAAAGAAACCAAGAAAAGATCAAGAACACCTTCAATGACAAGACAAAGGAGAGGGATTTCGTTGAGGGATATCTAGTGTTGTTATGGGATAATAGAAGGGAGAAACTAGGTATGCACAAGAAGTTGGATGGACTATGGACAGGTCCCTACAAGATCACAAGTCCTGCAGGAACAAACTCTTTCAATCTAGGGACCATAGAAGGAGAGGCTTTGAAGTTACCAGTGAACGCTATACACATCAAGTGTTACCACCCCCCAGTAGCATGACAGGTAAGTACAGGTAAGTAGATAGGCATTTTCATTCATTATGTATACCATCTGCATTTCATGCTAGAATAGTTGTATTTCCATTGTATATATGCTTGTTTATTTTCATTTACTGTACCATATATGATCTAGGGGTGATATCACCACCCCAAATGATTACTAATAATATTTTGTTGAGATCAAGCAGGTCACAGGTCATTCCAGAGATGTTGAGGTTCTCATGCACTCTACGGTAAGCACATGTCCTCGAGTTGGAGCCAGATGTTATCCCCTAGCCTAGGGATAACTAAGGAGATTATGTTTCGAGGCCCAAAGATCCTAGACATGGAGTATCAAGAGCCATATTAACTTGAGCTTGGCCCTGGAGGGACCATATTTATTATTCAACGCCTCCACCTTGTCAGCAACAACAACATCCATCCCATCAGCCTGGTCCTTCATGTTAGATTTTTAGTGAGCTATGGCTCATGTATTCCTTTTAAATCTTTTGTCAAAAATTACATGAACCATAACTACTACAACAAACGAAGATTGCAAGAAGAATATCCATGCACAAGTACACAAGAAGTATCCTGGGAAACCCTTCTCAACAAGGGAAGAAAACCCAACCAATCCTTTGCTATATTCCTCAAGAGAAAGACCTCCCACACCATCACCAAAACTAGCACACAAGAGGGTGCTGCAATTCTCATAATTTCATACCACAACTTCTGAAATCATGAGATGACACAATGATAAGTGTATTTCCTCAATGGGGATTCACCTTTATTTATACAAGACTTGTCACATCAAATGATGTGTCTATTGGTACAATAGGGCCAACCTCAATAACTCAAAATATAATTAATAATTACCATATTAATTATCTTTTACATTAATTATTAATCACATCAAGGTGGGGCCAACCTGTACCCTTTACATTACAATTAGGGTTAGAGGCAGGTCTGACTCTTGAACAATATAGCAAGGGATATTATACACCCACTAGTGCTCATACACTAGGGGCACATCCATAGGGATGTCCATATCTCTGGCTCACTACATTACAGAATAACCACTTCTTCACTAGTGCTCAACCACTAGGATCATGTTCACATGTGCTCATCCACAGACACGTCCACTCAATAGATCTTCTTTCCCATTGCATTACAAAGGAGAGTCATCTAGAGTTTCTCATCAAATATTCTGCTCAGAGGAGGCTAATACATCATCTTCATTTATGTTCTCATGATGATGCACCCAACACTTTGGGATTTCACACATTCACCTTATGCTCAACCACAGGCACGTCCAACTCAACAGATCTCCTTTCTCACTGCATTACATAGAAGAATCATCTAGATTTCTTCTCAACTCTTTGTAATGAGGAGGCCATCTCTACATTCTAGCTCTATCTCAGATAAAAAACACACACCCCTCTCAGGGGCTTTCTCTTAGGTTTGTAAGCCGGAGAATATCTCCCATAGCTGCAATCATCAACATCTCTCAGGTTTGCAAGCTGGAGAATTTCTCACATAGTTGCAATCATCAACACTCCCTCTCAGCTAGGGAGGCATTCTTCATCATGCCAAGTCTCACATCGATGTACTTTGAACTTTGTCTTGGCTGTAGTCATCAACAGTCCCTCTCAACTAGAGAGGTATTCTTCACCAAGTTAATTTGGTGAAGATGTCTGCAATCTGCTCATATGTAGGTAGGTACTGCATGTGTACTATTTTCCTCTGCATCATATCTATGATATAAGGATATTTCATCTCATCATGTTTCGCTCCATCAAGAAACACTGGGTTCTCAAAGAGATTTACACACGGCTCTTGGTTGTCATCATAGTATCCATCTCATGATCAAGTAAATCTGTCAGAATTTTTGTGAAGCCATATGGATTCTCACATTTTATGCTATATAATTTTGTGGTACTGAAGGCCACCGAGTTTTGTTTCCTGCTGCATCAAGAAATCATGGAAAACTTCACGGTAAGATAACAACTAGTTGTGATCTTCCGGTCCATTGTACTCTCTTCTCAATCTCTATTGGCATATCCTGCAAACTCAAGTTCAAACTGGAGGCATATCTAAGGCCATATCTAACTGTGACTCATATATATCTCAATACATGCTTTTATTGCTATCCAGTGAGTCTGTCTCAGCTGACTCATGGATTGACTAAGTACATTCAATGCATAGTATGAATTTGATCTGGTGTTAACCAAATACATCAATGATCCAATTAGCTTTGGATCAATCTCGTCTGAATCATCATCATTCACTTTATTTAAATTTATCACGGTGGTTTTGCATTCTGTCATACTAAACTTCTTTAATATTCCCAATGTATATTTTCCTTGACTTAGGAAAATCTCATCATTCCTCTGTCATACTTCTTGTCTAAGAAGTAGTGCATCATACTCATATTCTTCATTTTGAAATTAGAAGTCAAAGCTAACTTGCATCCAAGAAGGCTTTCTAAATAAGTCATCAAAATCAGGCTCTCATCACCAACACTGTAATAATATAGGTTTGAATCAACAATACTTTTTTTGAAACCCAAACTCATCAAGAATCCATCTATCTGATGTAGTTTTCAACGCATGGATGGTAGTACATATGGAAGTGTATCAAATTACTAGATCAATATGTCTCATCATAGTTCACTCCCCCTGCTTGTGAGAATCCTCTGACTACAAGTCTCATTTTATATTTCTCGATACTTCCATCAGTTGTATGTATTTTTGCCTCTTGTAAGGTTTTGTCAAGCTCAAATAGGCCTTTTATAGCCTACTGCAAAGTCCCTGGGAATACCAACTAGAACAAATGGATCAACTATATTAATGGATATATCCCTTAGGACTATCGAAGAGGAAGAAGGTACTATGTTTCTTTCTCAATTAGATTGACTTCTTCTAAATCAAGTGACTCCCTCTGAAGTCTGAAGGATAAGCTTATTCCTTTTTTGTTAGCCTGCTTGGAACAAGAAAACAACAAAAGGAAACAAGACAATAATATCTCCTAGAGGAGATTCATGCGTACAACTCTAGAATCAAAACATTTTAAGGATTGTTGTCACAACTACAACACCTACTTGTAATGTAGTAACCTTAGAAATGTAGGTTATAGTCATGATAAAAAAAAAACAATCAAACCTGGAGTCTTCACTTCTAGTGTGTTGTTCTTTTGAATGCACTGAGACTTCTCTGGGGCCATGATTTGCACTAGGGGTTCCTTCCTCCTGCAAATACCTTTATATATATATTATACTTTGGTCTAGTAGCAACTTTCTTCATGCTCAGGACATACCTCAAACTTGGTCCTTTTATATCCTAGAGACTCCTTCGGATTTGGGCCTAGAAATTTGCTCAACATCCTGACTTCTATCAACAACAATATTGTAGTGCTATCTGTCAAGTAACTCATACACAGCCCTTTCTATTGGACAATGTTTTTAGGGTGCACAGCTGCTGCAGCCTTCTGTTACTATCAATACTTCCACATATTTTCTTGACACCATGCCAGCAGATTCATTTCGCTATTTTCTTTTCTTTGGGGAAGAGACTCTTCATATTCTATTGACCAAATGTGTAAATGTCCAGTTTCTCCTAGCTTTGTAAGTGTATATTCTATATATCTCTTCTGCGAATATACCCGCACTTCATTTTGCATGGAAACTACAACCAGTAACATCAAATGCAGTAATAGAGCTTGCAGTTTCCCAACTTTAATCAACTTTAATCATGCCCATGCAGTGCCATGAAACCTCTTCCATTTGACAATATGTGGTAAATGATTCCTGGTCCTGGGAATCACTTATTTTTCAAAGCTACGTAGAAAAATCATAGGCAACTGATTTATAATGTGCACTAGATAGAGCACCTTCTCGTTGTTGACGTAGGGAAGAATGATTTCTTGTAGGTATTACAACAATACTTGTAATATGTCATAACTCATTAAAAATAATAAACTTTGGCAAGCGATCATGCTTTTAGGAGGCCTGATATGGGGTTTCTTCTGGCTATAGAGACTTGAACTTCATAAAAAAAATCAAACACTGCCTTAGTTATATACTGCCACAGGTATGTGGTTTTATTCCTTAGCGGCTTTCCTAAAAGGTTTGATGGTTGCGAATGTTCTCTTCTTATCTAGCAGGCCAAGCCACCAAGGGATAGGTGGCTGCCCTCTATGTTGTTCCATAATTTCAGTCCATCCAAAATGAGTGGTTGCGGTCTACTGAGGGGACTTGGTTAGCTTCAGAATTTGAGTTTGGTCCTTTCTTTTTAGGCTGCGATAGCCTTACTCCTTTCCAAAAAAGATTAAGGGAGGGGTCTGACCTTTCCCTTGGGCTGTGACCTCTTTTACATATGCCATAGGTTTTGATCAAGGGTTGAATTTACCACAGGGAGGATATTTGACCCTCCTCATCTACCACATGTTTGTTACGAGGGGTCCGACCTCATCAACAATCACATATTTTTCAAGGAGAGGTCCGACCCTCTTCTCTTCACCCATACAATAGACCTTACCTTCAATTTGTAGTGTGCAATGGTTTTCTTCAAGCATTCTATGAAACCATGTTAGATTTTCAACGAGCTATGGCTCATGTATTCCTTTTAAATTTTCTGTCAACAATTACTTGAACCATAACTACTGCAGCAAACCAATATCACTAGAATAATATCCATGCACAAGTACACAAGAAGTATCCTGGGAAACCCTTCTCAACAAGGGAATAAAACCCAACCAATCCTTTGCTATATTCCTCAAGAGAAAGACCTCCCACACCATCACCAAAACTAGCACACAAGAGGGTGCCACAATTCTCATAATTTCATACCACAACTTCTGAAATCATGAGATGACACAATGATAAGTGTATTTCCTCAATGGGGATTCACCTTTATTTATAGAAGACTTGTCACATCAAATGATGTGTCTATTGGAACAATAGGGCCGACCTCAATAACTCAAAATATAATTAATAATTACCATATTAACTATCTTTTACATTAATTATAATCACATTAAGGTGGGGTTGACCTATACCCTTTACAATACAATTAGGGCTACAGGTAGGTCTGACTCTTGAACAATATAGCAAGATATATTATACACCCACTAGTGCTCATCCACTAGGGGCACATCCATAGGGATGTCCATATCTATGGCTCATTTCATTACACATAAGAACCACTTCTTCACTAGTGCTTGGCCACTAGGATCACGTTCACCTGTGCTCATCCACATGCACATCCACTCAAAAGATCTTCTTTCCCACTGCATTACACATGAGAGTCATCTGTAGTTTCTCATCAACTCTTATGCTCGGAGGAGGCTAATACATCATCTTCATTTTTTTTCTCATGACGATGCACCCAACACTTTGGGATTTCACACATTCACCTTGTGCTCAGAGACAAACACGTCCAAGTCAACAGATCTCCTTTCTCATTGTGTTACACAGGAGAATCATCTGGAGTTATTCTCAACTCTCTTTAAGGAGGATGCCATCTCTACATTCCATCTCTGTTTCAGATAGGAACCACACACCCCTCTCAGGGGATTTATCTAAGGTTTGCAAGCTGGAGAATATCTCACATAGATGCAATCATCAACATCTCTTAGGTTTGTAAGCTAGAGAATGTCTCACATAGTTGTAATTATCAACACTTCAGCAACAATGGGTCTTGCTCCATGAGGTAATGAGTCCAGGTATCATGGTATGTGTCACTCTGATTCTCAAAAAATTTGAATATGTGCATTTAATTCTTTTTACTTCTAACGTGTGATTGGACCTTATGCCTTTCCACTTGTCCACACCTGGGCGGAATGACAGGATGCCCTAGTAAGTTGGTTCCCATAGGGTTTGAGTTTCCACTGGGTGGGTTCATGAAAGGTCATCATCCGTTCCCACCATACAAACCATTTTTCATCTTTCTCCCTCTCATCCATCCCATACATTGGTTCGGGCATTGGGTTTGGCAAGCTAGCAAAGGGTTGTACCTTACCTTGTGGGAAGAAGGGGCTAAAGGCCCAGAGGGTAAAAGTAGTTGGCAAAAGATAAAAGACAAAAGAACAAAATCTTCATATATCAATAAAATTAGCCATAAAATAATAAAATCAAGACCTAGTTGGAGGATAGGGGGTCTCATCACGAGCCAACCTATTAGGTCCATGGGAATGTAGTGGTATGAAACTACCATTCATCTAGTCACCATGCCAGGGTAGTGGCTCTTGGTGGCATAGCCAAGAGAAAGGGGGTCTCATCACGAGCCAACCTTATCATCTTTGTGAAATTCTTGTGGGTAACATTGTCACCACTGGTTGCCATGCCAGGACAATGTCCCCCAACTAGTCTCTTGAAAGAAAAATCAATAAGATAAAAGATAAAAGGAATTGAATGGGCTTGGAAACACTTACATCCATGACAAGGTGCAACTCACCCTCTTTAGAGGCACCCACATGTAAGCCATAAATTTCCCTGTCATCACTGCACCCATTGCTCAAACATCCCTCACCACCTCATCCACTTACATGGCTTGGATTTGTATTCACCTGGAAACATCCCACGTCCAATGAGAATTATCCCAATATGACCTCCTAACATCCCCTCCAAACCTATCTTGTAGAATAGCATAATGTCTTTGAGCACTTGTCTGGGAAAAGGGGGTTTTATGCACATGTTTAAATAACTTGATTATTAGATGTGATTCACATTGCTAGGGGGTTTTATGCAATGCAGGATGCTCGAAATGGATTAAGCAGATAGAGAAAGGGAAAAAATTCAAATTTCCCAAAACTCAGTTAAAATGACATGGCCATGAAGATAACTTCTCAAGCTTTCTAACGACACAAACAACTCGTCAAACGGAGTTACGGATCAAAAGTTACAAGCGGTCAAAGTTCAGGTCAAACTTGGTCAAAAAGTCAAAAAGGTCAAGGTGACACGTGGCACCACTGCAAGGGTGACACATGGCACGTCCATATAGCTGATGTGGAAAACTTCTAAGTTGGCATGGGATGATGTGGCAAGGTCGTACAAATTGATGGCAGACACATGGGCGAATTGAGTTGTGACAAGTGGCATTTTATTGAGAAAATGATATGGTGCCACGTGGACCAGTCATGGGCTGCCACATGGCACCCCTCCAATGGTTGGTATGTGTAAAATTTATATGAATCCACAGGAGTTGAACCCCCAACCTCTTAGCCCAAAGGCCTCACACCTCCGCGCTAGCCAATTTACCACTACATGTTCCTTGTTTATACATTGACGTGGATATTATTTATGCTTATTAATGTTCTATGGGAGAGGAAGAAAAGGGATGGGCCCTTGGCCTAGCCCTTGGTTCTATATTAAACCATGCGACCACAATATTTTCCCGCCATTTTTTTATATTCCTCCAACTGCCCGTCGAGTTTATCCATCCACCATTGTAGCAAACTGCCGGCCAGAAATAACAATCATTATAACCATATGTTTAAAATGGGGAAGCTTGTGGGATTCGACCCCGGGACCTCTGCCAAACTACCGCCTTAATATAGCATCCACAACCACTACGCCAAATGACCAATCAATGCATAATTGCCCAAATTTTGTATAATAAGGGGCCTCTGCTAGTGTTCGGGACAAGGGAGAATCGAGCGCGCCCATACGGATTTGTATAGATTTTGGCACGTAGTTTGAGATTTTCCAGACATTTATTGCAGGACCAGTGGCATGGAAACTGAGGCAAGGGTGTCTCTTGGGCGTGAAAGTGTCAGACTCGAATCGAGGTGTGGAGACAATAATTTTTAGGTAAAACGACGCCATGAACGTCATGGTGGTGTTAGTTTTCTGATCTAAGCAAAGCTTCTATAGCTTAACTCTAGAATGAGGTATACTTATGTATTTTGCCCAATTCTTTTGTGGAGTTAATAAAAAGACCTACCCATTTGAGAGCAGGACCTGGAGACGTAGTCCACTAGGGAAGAACTTCGTTATCAAGTTCTTTGTGTTCATATTTCATGCTTATATCTCTTTCCTTTTGATCTTTTCCTTCTTTATGGTGTACTTTAGTTTATGCTCATTTAATACAACTCTTTGATAAGTTACCTGAGGAAAAGATCCCGGATCATGTTAGTATCAGAGAAGTCGTATTTGAATTGAGTTGTTGAGTATGAATGCTTACTAGGGCCAAGCATAACTAGAGTGAAGGAATTCTTAAGACGTTCAATCCTAAAGTTGGTCGTGCATCCAGAAGGAAGAAGATGGCAGAAGATGACAAGCGTGATGAACAGGAGAAAAAATTTCACATGGTCTTTTATTGCATGTCAGAAATGGTCGAACGAATGTATGGAGATTACGAGAAGAGGATGAAGAAGAAAGGGAAGAAAAAGGAATCACATGCAGATGATGATGCTTTGGTAAATCAAGGGGCTGGAGGAGATCCACTTGAGCCTCCATCTTTGCCTTCAAGTTCTAGTTCTTCTTCCTCTCAACACTCTCATCATTCTCATCATTCTAGCCAAAAAGCCTCTTTTCAAGAAACCATTATTAAATATTGATGTAAAGTTTTCTTTACCTATGTTTAATGGAGATGCTAATCCTGAAAAACTAGATAATTGGATCCGACAGGTTGAAGTATATTGTTGTGTTCAACATATTGACGAAGAGGAAGTTAATGTGCAATTGGATTCTCTTCAGTTGGAAGGCACCACCCTCGTATGGTGGGAGAGCAAGCTACAAGACATAAGTAAGTGTGGTAATCTTCTTTCCTCATGGTTGGAATTTAAAACAAAGATAAGGAAGTAGTTCTATCCATTAGGGTATTTACATAAAGCGATGATGGAATGGAAAACTTTAAGGCAGAGTAAAGGTCAAACTCTACAAAGTTTAACAAAAGAATTTAGGAAGAAAGGTGTAGCATTGAATATTCCTTTAGATTCTTATGAAACTTTAATGAAGTATATTGGTGCACTTCACAGTTATATTCATCATACTTTTCTCTTGTTTAACCCCACTAGTCTTGACGAAGTTTGTGTGCAAGCCACTCACCTTGAGAACAGGGGGAAACATGTTCAAGAAGATCCCACGAAGAAACCTTCCAATTTCCCACAAAAGAATTTTAATAAGTTCAAAAGTAAGGACAAGAAGGATGATATAGTAGCGAGAGGAGGAAAACCATCTTGCACTCATTGCAAGAAGAGCGATCATGATGAAGAACACTATTGGAAACTGCATCCAGAAAAGAAACCAAAACAATTCGGTGGAAAGGGGAAGACAAAGACTGTTGCTACAGTACAACAAGATCTTGGTTCCGAATCAGGAGATGAAGGAAAGCTCACAACGGCTGGAGTACAACGTAAAGATTCTCTTCATGATAGTTCAATTTCCAATGATGAATCTCATATTGATGAATGAAAGAGGAATGAGTTATTTCATATACGAGTTGTATCTAAACATACTAATATAGATACATTATTTGATCTAGGTTCCCAAGTAAACTTAATATTTGAAGCACTTGTCAAGAAGATGGGTCTTGTAACGAAACCACATCCAAAGCCTTATCCTCTTGGTTGGGTATGTGA
>SNQJ01S0011034.1:459122-469308 GCA_010110895.2 Picea sitchensis
GTGATAAAGAAAAACTTAATGTCACCAAACAATGTAGGATCAGATTTGCTATTGCTTCAAAGTTGATTGATGAAGTGGACTTGGATGTTGTATCACTTGATATATGTGGCATAGTGTTTGGAATTCCATATCTTTATGATAGAAAAGAAATCTTCTTTCATTATGAGAACAAATACCACCTTACTAAAGGGGGAGTGGAATATATTCTTAGAGCTCACAACATGAGGGTAAATACAACACTTGTTAGTGTAGGGAAAATGAAAAGACTCATAACCACTAATAAGAGATATGTACTCATGGTCGTCAAAGAGAAATATGTTAGGACATCCGACGCTTTCCAAGGGTGTGATTTGTCTCATAAAAAGGAATTGATTGATATTGTCTCTAAGTATAATGATATTTTTCAGGAACTGGATGGATTACCTCCTAAGAGGGAAATCCAATATGAGATACATCTTCAATAGGATTCTCCTCTTCCTAATGTGGGCATGTACATGATGTCAGTTGTGGAGATGACATAGATTAAGAAGAAGGTACATGGCTTATTGGATCAAGGGGTCATCAGGCCCAGTTCATCTCCTTGTGGTTCTCCGATCGTGATGGTGCTAAAGAAAGATGGCACATGGCGAATGTATGTTGATTACCGGGCCTTAAATAAAATCACGGTGAAAAATCGATACCCTCTTCCTTGTATAGATGATTTACTTGATCAGTTGAAGAATGTTGTTTATTTCACTAAGTTGGACTTGCGTAATGGATATCATAAAATTAGGGTCATAGAGCATGATGCATGGAAGACTGCCTTTAAAACAAAACATGGATTGTTTCAGTGGTTAGTTATTTCGTTTGGGATTTGTAATGCTTCGACAACATTCATGCGTGTGATGAATGATGTATTCAGGCCTTTCCTAGATGACTTTGTGATTGTATATTTAGATGACATTCTTGTTTTTAGCGGGACTTGGAATGAACTTGTAAGGCATGTAAAGCAAGTATTGGATACTTTGCAAAGGGAAAAGTTGTATGTAAAAATGTCTAAATGCGAATTTGGCAAGACTGCACATTTGTACTTAGGTCATATCGTGGGAGGAGGACAATTGAAGATTGATCCTTCCAAAATTGAAGTAATTGTAAATTGGCCTGAGCTAAAATGTGTGACCAAAATCTGAAGCTTCTTGGGTGCAGTCCAGTATTGGAGGAGATCCATTCCCAACTTCTCCTTTATATCAACTCCTTTGCATGCCTTAACTAGTGTGAAGAACACTTTTCAGTGGGAAGGAAAGAAACAAAAAGATTTCAACATTTTGAAGGAGAAGATTAGTACCACACCAGTGTTAGCATTGTCAAATATTCAACAACTATTCGAGATCGAGACAGATGCCAGCGAATATTCCATGGGTGTAGTATTGATGCAATATCGTAAGCCTATATGTTACCACTCTGAGACTTTTAACCAAGTTGTTGTTAACTATCCTACATATGCTAAATAGTTGTATGCATTAGTTCAAAGAACGAAGAAATGGAAGCACTACTTGTTAGGGAAGGAAACCATCATAAATATAGATCACCAGCCCTTATAGTATCTTGACGCACAGAACTAACCACAACAATCTTGTCACTATAGATGGATGGGTTTTCTACAACAATTTCATTTGGTAATCATGTACAAGAAGGGTACAAGTAACAAGGTAGTTGATATGCTTTCTATACCTCCTATTGCTACTTTTATTATTTTGAAGAATACTTCTTTATCTCATGATAGATATGTAGAACAATATGCCATCGATGAAGATTTTAAAGAATTATATGAGAAGCTAACCAGTGGTGCACAGGTAGAGAACTATTGTCTGTAGGGAAAATTACTCTATCATCTTGGGAAGCTATGTATTCCTACAAGTGAACGAGTCCATGTAATACGAGAAGCTCACATTTCTCTTATGTCTGGGCATTTTGGGGTAGGAAAAACTATGGTTCATTTGTAGAGGTTTTGTTATTGGCCTTGAATGAAAGCAATTGTAACTAAATATGTAAAGGGGTGTGTGATGTTTTATACTTGTAAGCTCACTAATAGAAAATTGGGGCTATACTCACCACTTCATGTTCCATCCCATCCATGGGAACTAATTTCCATGGATTTTGTAGGGGGTTTACCAATGACCAAAGGGGGTCATGATTATTTGTATGTCATAGTGGATAGGTTCAGAAAGATGTGTATCTTGATGCCATGTAAAAAGTAGATCACTGCTGAGTAGACTGCTTATCTCTTCTTTCAATATGTTTGGGTTCACTTTGGGTTACCCACATCCATTGTCTTGGATTGAGATACTCGATTCCTTGGGGATTTTTTGACTAGCTTGTGGAGAATGATGGACACAAAATTGAAGAGGAGCACTGCTTTCCATCCACAGACCGATGGACAGATAGAGGTGGTAAACATAACAATGGTACTTTTTCTTCGAGTCTATTGCAACAAGCATCCTAAGTTATGGGATGAACATATACCCTATGTACAACATGCTTATAACCAAGCTTTACATTCATCCACTCATAATTCACCTTTTGAGACATGTTTTGGGTACCTACCAAAGGTTCCTTTGGACTTGATGTATGGGAGAGATGCCGATGTGAATGAAGAACGAACATGGGACAAAACCCACAAGTTCATCCAGAGGATTCAACAGATACATCAGGCATTCAGGGAACAGTTGGGGAAGAGTCAAGCATAGTATAAAGCTCGACATGACAAGCACATGGTTGATCATTAGTTCCAGGTTGGAGACTGGGTATGGCTTTATATCAACAAGGAATGATTGAAGGGTGAAGGAAAGAAACTCAAGTCTATCTGATATGGACCCTTCACTATCTTGGAGAAAACCGACACTAATGATTTTCGTTGAGATCTTTTACCTTATATGTAGATTTACTTCGTTGTGAACGTAAAGAACTTGAAAATTTTTGAGCCTCCCATGATCATGGATCAGGATGAGGAAGTTTCAATACCTTTAGTTGATGAGTTTGCACCTGAGTACTTGGACGAGTTACAAGAATATATCATCCTCGACAGAAGGACGAGGACTTCACGTAGGGGTCATGTTGATTATCTTCGAGTAGGCTTAAAGGGCACAGATCGAAGCAAGGCAAAGTGGATTGAGAAGGACTAAGTGAGGGGACTCTTCCCTCACTTACTAGTTGATTGATGAAAGCTTTTTGTGGTCCAAAAATCTCTCAGTGGGAAGGCGTGATCCAAAAAGGATCCAGATAAGGTTAAGAACAACTCAGAATGCGCAGAGGCAACTCAGGATGCTCAAAATGGCTTCAATAGACAAAGAAAGGGAAAAGAAATCAAAGTTCCCAAAACTCAGTTAAAATGGCATGGTCGCGAAGAGTGTGTCTCAATATTTCTAACGACGCAAACAGATCGTCAAACAGAGTTACAGATCAAAAGTTATAATCATTCAAAGTTTAGGTTAAACTTGGTCAAAAAGTCAAAAAGGTCAAGGTGACACGTGGCACCATTACAAGGGTGACACATGGCATGTCCATACAACTGATGTGGAAAAGTGTTGAGTTGGCATGGGATGATGTGGCAAGGTCGTACATATTGATGGTAGACACATGGGCGAATTAAGTTATGACAAGTGGAATTTTATTGAGCAAATGATATGGTGCCACGTGGCCCAGTCGTGGGCTGTCACATGGCATCCCTCTAGTGGTTGGTATTTGTAGAATTTGTATGACTCCACAGGAGTCGAACCCGTAACCTCTTATCCCAAAGGCCTCACACCTCCGCGCTTGCCAACTTACCACTACATGTTCCTTGTTTATACATTGGCGTAGATATTATTTATGCTTAGTAATGTTCTATGGGTGTGGAAGAAAAGGGCTAGGCCCTTGGCCCAACCCTTGGTTTTATATTAAACCATGCGACCACAACATTCTCTCACCATTTTGGTATATTCCGCCAACTGCCCGCTGAGTTTAGCCATCTTCCATTCTAGCAAACCACCCACCAGAAATAACAATCATTATAACCATATGTTTAAAATGGGGAGGCCCGTGGGATTCGACCCCAGGACCTTCGCCAAACTACCGCCTTAATATAGCATCCACAACCACTACGCCAAACAACCAATCAATGCATAACCACCAGAATTTTGTATAAGAAGGGGCCTCCTCGAGCATTTGGGACGGGGGAGAACCGAGCACACCCATATGAATTTGTATGGATTTTGGCACACAACTCGAGATTTTTCAGTCATTTATTGTAGGAGTAGTGGCACGAAAACTGAGGCAGGGGTGTCTCTTGGGCCTGAAAGTGTTAGACTCAGATCAAGGCATGGAGACAGTCATTTTTAGGTAAAACGACGCCACGACCACCGTGGTGGTGTTAGTTTTCTGATCTGAGCAAATCTTCTGTAGCTTAACTAAAAAATGAGGTATACTTATGTATTTTGCCCAATTTTTTTGTGGAGTTAATAAAAAGACCCACCCATTTGAGAGCAGGACCCGAAGACGTAGTCCAATAGGGACAAACTCCACTATCAAGTTCTTTGTGTTCATATTTCATGCTTATATCTCTTTCCTTTTGAACTTTTCCTTCTTTATGGTGTACTTTATTTTACGCTCATTTAATACAATTATTTGATAAGTCACCTGACGAAAAGATCTTGGATCAATTGCAGCACTAAAAGCACCTAAAATAAATTAAGAAAGTTTATAAATACATTGCCTTATTTGCTTCTGACAAATGCTAGTATTTCGGTATTGATTAGTAATTATTCTTGGTCATTTTGAAGCTATTTTAAGGCACTTATTGTGAAACTATTGTCTTATAAACATTGCTGCTACAAATTTTTGTTTGCTTCACCATATATCAACCATTGATTTTATTGATAAGGTCTGTGGTTTCATGAAGTACTAACAACAAGTTGTACTTGCAAAAGATATATTTTCTTGTTGCTTTGTCCTAGGAAGGTACATCTTAATACTTCACTACTTCATTGGTTAAAACCTTGAGACTTTCTGATCAATGTGACTTGTGAGAGGGGACATTTTCATATACACCTTAACCATTGCCTTCTCAAACCCCCAGTTCACTGGGGAGGTCTCCCCTAGGCCATCAACCCTAAATAGAAAGAGGCATCCTATTGAGGTGGTAGTGATAGGTGTTGGTCACTATAATTGCTTATTAATTAAACAATCAAGTGTTACATAAATTGTCAACCTAGGGAAGTCTATTTATTTCAAAGGCAATCACACACTGTATATGCTCAATCTCAAAAGCAATCTAGAATTGTAGTAAAAGTACACTAATCACACCTTGCTTGAACAGACTGAAGTTCTACTTTGAATTATAATGAAAGAAATCTATCTATTGCAGAGTTTTAAGATTCAAAAGGAAATAACCATCATAAGAATCCTGGATTACATTAAAGAGTAGCAACCTAGGAAAAAGGAACTTTTCAGCACACTGTAAAGATGATTAACTAGTCTGTAACAGAGAACAGGACTCTATTCCCTAAAGCAGGAATCTTCAACACCTGTTCCTATCTATCAGACTTTCATGAACTCATCAAACATAATCACCAATCAGAATGATCAACAATTACTGAAGACTAACTACTCTATAACAGAGAACAAGACCCTATTCCCCAAAGAAAGAATCTTCAACACCTGTCTCTGATTATCACACTTTCATAAACTCATTATGCAAACAGAATTACCAATAAAAATGATTAACAATTACCTAGGAATGAATTGTATGAAAACAATGTAACAATCAGTGGAAGAAAAGTTTCAGCAAGACAAAGTTTTAACAAGGTACTAATAAAAACAACAATAACGCACTATAGAACTAATGGGTGAATCTTGTGAAGAAGGTGGGCCCTTTCCTTCTCACAAGATTCCCCAGGAATAAAAGAAACTAAAAATAAATTCTCAGAATGATTTTTTATTCATCTGTCAAATGTGTCAAGTTACAATATCCAACGTGAACACGCTCCTTCTCTGTGATTTGTTTTCAGCTAAATCTTTTTGTAATCCCCCCCTAATGCTGATTTCTCCACTATTTAAAGAGGAGAATCCTCTTAATACAATTGATCATACAATTACATGTGTACATACAAATCCTATTCTTAGTCTGATCTAATCTTCTATGCTGGAATAGAATATTCTGATCTCCCGTAGCAAAATGATGTTACAGTAGTTGGAATGGTGCTGGCTTGGGGTGCAGCTGTTGCGGTCGGTGTAACAACTTCTTTATTTATCTTTTCTTGTTACTGTTGTTTGTACTGTTTCAGCAATGGGATTTGCATCCTGTTTGACTATTTCAACAGCGGGGTCTCAAGCAGTAGCGATGGTTGGTGCTGGCTTAAGGTACGACTGTTGCAGCCGGTGTAACAACTCCTTCTTGTTACTACTGTGTGAAATGTTGTTTCATCATCACAAATCATGGACTATTTCAGTAGCGGGATTTGCGTGTTGTTTGATTGTTTCAGCAATGGGTCTTCAAGCAACAACAATGTATAATCTGCAGTTCAAACTGTTTCAGCAACTATATATTTCTGATGGCTAAGTATGAGAGTAATGTAAAATTACATGTAAAACAAATTAAACATATAGCAAAGAGAAGAAACGTTATATACCTTTGGAAAAATAGGTTAAAGTGATAATGTAGGTTTAAATGTGAGTGGGAAAAGGATGTAATGATAGCAAAAAGTATGAGCAAAAAGGTACATTATAGGGTCCTAACATCCCCCCCAACTAAAAAGGTTGCATGTCCTTAGGCAACTTCAATCTAAATTAGAATCTGGATACCGACTCTGGGCATGCAAATTACTTAAGCAATAGTTGTGGAAAGTGTTGTCTGTTGGAGGTCTGAATACTTGAACACGTTATAGCCTTTTCCAAGCTGTTGTTTCAACCTTCTTGGGCAACTTATGATGAACTTGATACTTCTCTGCTGGCATCCACATAATGGGAAAATGGAACTGATAACCTATCCAATTTTCAGCACATTGCTGGACACATTTGATATAACTGGGTACTCGGGAGATTGCTATCTCAAGATTGGTAGGACTAAAGGGATTGTGCTCCTGCCTTTTCTCAGAAGATTGTTGCCAAAACGTGTTATTTTCTTCTAGGGCAATAGTCTCTGTGGATTTAATAAACTGTTGGCAATCTTGAAGTATTGTTGTCGGTAGTTGCCTTATGTATTGAGTCATCCCTGGTTTCTTAAAAAATTTGTAATATTCTGCAACAAAGGTGGTAGCGTTCTGTGGTTCTGGTCAAATCCAGAGGAGACGGTTGTCTTCATTATGCTTGGCAGCTAGAAAATCATTCTGCCATGTAATCTGGTTGGTAAGGAAGGAGACTAGTGTCCGAATCTGAATATCACCAACAAGAGGGTTGAGATTAAGCTGTTTGTTCTCAGGAATAGCTTCGTTATGAAGATATGCCTCACATAATAGATGTTGATCAGTAGTAGAGGCTTTTGCAAAGGTTTTAACAAAATCTTCTTGTTTTAGCACTGCATAGGGTCTTCCTTCTTTGATTGATTTGATCTAAAAAAATGTCAGTCGTTCTATAAGGAAAAGAGAGTAGTTTGAGGAAGGTTTCCTTGCAGCCAACAATTTTTGTACCAAATCAAACATCAGGAGAAATTTTCCTTTTAACTCTTCAATCTGCTTCTGGTGGGCACAAGATTCTTGGCGTGTTTTCTCCAAAGCTTCCCAGTTTGAATAGATGTGGTTCAACCAAAGTAGTCTGTGCTCCTGCAGACTTTTGTCCTGTATAATAACAAACTCCTTTTTCCATTTGTCCATTATTGCCTGCTCATTCCATGGTTGAGTTTGTGTTCCAGCATCGCAAGTGGTAGGCTGAGGTAGGGTCTGAGTGGCTTGTTCCACAAGAGTAGAGGTACTGGTTTTGCTAGGATGGGAAACTTCATCAATAGGTAGTGTTTGTGTTTCAGCATCGTTAGTGGTAGGCCACAATAGAGTCTGAGTGGACTGTTCCACAAGAGTAGGGGTAGATTCATCAATAGGAAGTGTTTTTACAACTTTATTAATAAAAACAGGGGCTTCAGATGTGGTAGTTGTTGTAGGCCAGGGTTCATCTTTTTGAATTTTGGAAGGTCCTACTGGTTCTTGTGTAACAGTAGGGTGTTCTTCTTCTTTAACTGCAAAAGTAGTAGGTGGAGGGGGAGCTCTAGGGATTGGAATTTGAACCACTTTGTAGCCTGCTTGATAATAAATATCCCCACATTGGCTGCACATATATTCTCTACATTGATCATCTTTTGTGTTTTTCTCTGCCATGGCCGCTACACGAGCTAAGGTATACAAATTAAGTTCCCTGTCATAAGCTTCCTTTTCCATTACCAGCTCTTGTTTGTAAGCTTCTAGTTCTGATCTTAGAAACTCGTTCTCTTGTAAGAGAGAAGATATTGTTGGCTCTGGTTGTTGATCTGTCATCGATGTATCAAGAGGGGTGATTGGTTTTTGTGTAGTGGTCACGACCTCGGTAGTTGGTTCTTGTGGAGAAGCTACAAAATCAGGAGCTGGGTCTTGTGTTTCAACCACTTGATGTATGGTGAATAGTGTTGCCACACCCTGGGCATGTGATTCTTGAATTTCTGGAATAAAGTTAGCAGTTGGTTCTTGTGTTTCAGCTGTAGCTGGTTCTTGTGTAATATCTATAGCTGGTTCTTATACTTCAGCTACTGAATGAGTAGCTGGTTCTTGTGTAACAACTACTGTTGCAGCATCCTGGTCGTCTGGTTCTTGTATTTCGGGAATGAAGTCAACAATTGGTTCTTGTGTTTCAGCTGTAGCTAGTTCTTGTGTAACAACTATAGCTAGTTCTTGTGTTTCAACTACTGAATGAGTAGCTGGTTCTTTTGTTTTAACTACTTGATGTAAAGAAAATGATGTCGCAACATCTTGTGCTTCTGAATCTTGTGTTTCAATGCCCGGGGGTTGAACAGGTAAAAATTCCGAGTTTGGGAGGGTAGAGGTGTATGGTTTTTTAACAAAATGGGTTGGGGGTTTAGGGTAGTGGCAGTAGTGGCTACTCTTGTTGAAGTCCTCGTTCATTTTTTTGGTAAAAAGGAAAGAAAAGTGGGAATTTGCTTCTTTCTTTTGTGTGTGGGTTTTTCCTCAGTGACGGGGCAGGGAGGGTTATCAGGTTTTTCTACTTCAGAATCATCGCTAAGGATATGAATAGTAGGGGTAGATGATTCTAGTAAGTTGTGGGGTGAAGTTGGTATGGTAGGAGGGTTAATTGAATCAATTGGATCTATAGGCAGATTGATAGGTATTTCCGGAGGGTCAGGAAGGTGTTGTGGTTGTTCTTCATGAGGATTTTTCAGGATGTTCAACAGCTTCCTGAGGGTTTATGGGTGGATTGTTTAGGGGAAGGTTTTGTTGGGCAAAACCCTTTTGGATGAGTAGTTGAATGAGACGGTGATGGGTGAGGGAAAGGGCAGGATTTTTAGCTTGTTTGCAGTAATGCGACGAGTTTCTAAGACATCCGAGCAGATAGTAAGGAATATTGACCAGTCTAGCATGTCGTAAATGAGATAACAAGACAAAATCATACTGGTATACTACCTGGTATCGGCCTTCGCAGGTGAGATAGTGCTTGACAAACTTTGTAACTTTCGGCTAAGGAGGCGGCAACGGGCTAAGTTGAACACCCCGGCCTTTAGGTTCAACTTGTTCTCCTGGCAAGAGAAAATCCTGTTGGGCATTAAGGATAATGTGTTTGTGACTGAACCAATGAATGCCAGTGATGGGAAGACCCGAAACATGTGCTATATCATCCTCTGTGAGTGGAATCCTAACCCCTTGAACAATAGAATGGTCTTGTTGAAGATTCTGAGAAAATTGAAGAACCTATTGTTGATCAAATCCCTGGAGCCTCTGAAAATAACCCAGCCAACCTGCCTGTTGAAAGATTTGGTAGACTTCTAGATACAATTCTAGCAAGGTTGCCGTGGCGGGTTCGTATCGTATAATAGGGCCTCCCATAGATAACAACTCAGTAGAATGCATAGTCAGAGAGTCAAGTAACTGCTTCCGAACAAAGTAAGTTTTGTGGATGAAGGCATGCAAATGGTGGTGAAAAAATGAAATGATGGGTAAAAAGGACTGACGGTAGTCGATTCGTGTGAAATGATGGCATA
>SNQJ01S0011034.1:472797-489073 GCA_010110895.2 Picea sitchensis
GGAGGTCCTCCATCTGTGACTAATTCTCTAGGCACTCCAAATCTGATAAAGATATCTTCAAATCAAAAATCTAGAACTGCTTCTTCAGTAGCTCTATGGAGTGCTTTAGCCTCCACCCATTTGGTCATATAATCTATGTAGACCACTATATAAACTTTTTGATTGGATGGAGGGTTAATGAGTCCTACAAAGTCTAAGGCCCATCTTTCAAATGGTTTGAGTGCTACCTGGGGATTTAATGGCATTTCATCTCTATGATTAGGTTGACCCATTCTTTGACAGCTATCACAGGCTCGAACATACTTCTTTGCATCTTTAAAAAGTGAGGGCCAATAATAACCCATCCTGAGAATTTTATGTGTTGTTCTCTTATCAACAAAATGCTCTCCACAAGGGCCATCATGAAAAGCTTTTAGTAAATCATAAACCTCATCTTCTCTAATACATCTTCGGATTTCTTGATCAAGTCCTGTGTGGAAAAGACACCCACTTATCTAGCTATACCGAGCACTTTGTTGAATGATTCTTCTTTTCTCTTGGTGGGATAGGTGTGGTGGTAACTTCACTACAACCAAATAGTTAGCGATGTCTGCATACCATGGTGAGTGAGCAGATACTGCAAATAGATATTCATCAGGAAAGGAATCGTCTACTGGAGTATTATCATCAGGTGTTAACCAAGAAAGGAAATCATCAACTACATTTTCTTTTCCTGGTCTATCTACAATTGTAATATCAAATTCTTGTAATAATAGTAACCATCTGGTGACTAGAGCATTTGTGACAGGTTTGTTCATTAGATATTTGATAGTTGAGTGATCAGTATGGACACAAGTAGAATAACCAATGATGTAATGTCAAAATTTATTAATAGCATAGATAACTGCTAAAAATTCCTTTTTGGTAACTGTATAGTTAAGTTCAGCAGGAGTCATATTCTTGCTAATGAAGTAAATAGCATAAGGGAGATGATTTTCTTCTTGTCCTGGGACAACCACTATTGTAGTATCTGAAGCATCAAAGGATATATGAAAGGGAAGTGTCCAATCAGGTCCTCTTAGAATAGGAGCTGTAGATAATTGATGTTTGAGTGTATCAAATGCTTCTTGGCAAAGATTAGTCCACTTGAATTCAACATTTTTCATAAGTAACACAAACAGAGGGGAAGCTATTTTGGAATTTTTTTTAATAAATCTTCTATAGTATCCAGCGTGTCTTAAGAAACTTTTCACATCTGTTTGGGTTTTGGGAATAGGAAGGTATTTAATGACTTGTATCTTGGATGGATCCCCGTGAATTCCTTAAGATGAAATAAAATTTCCAAGTACTACTCCTTCACTCATCATCATATGAAATTTTTCTGTGCTTAAGGAGAGGTGGGATTGTATACATCGTTTAAGTACTTTCTCAAGGTTTTGTAGTGCTTCCTCAAAAGAGACACCATAAGGGGTAAAATCATCCATAAAAAATTCCATAGAATCATTAATCATATCAGAAAAGATTCCTATAAATGCTCTTTGAAAGGTTGCTAGTGCATTACATAGTCCAAATGGGAGGAATCTATAAGCAAAAGTTCCCCATGGGCTAGTAAAAGTGGTCTTATCTTGGTATTGGGGTGCAATTTTGATCTGGTTATACCCACTAAAACCATCTAGGAAAGAGAATAATTTCTTCCTTGACAAACTATCTAACACCTGATCAATGAATGGTAACAGAAAGTGATCTTTTTGAGTGTCTTTATTTAAGTCTCTATAATCTACACACACTCTCCATTTCCTGTTTTTCTTAGGAACTATTACCAATGGGGAAACCCATTCACTGTCCGATATAGGATATATAAACCCCGCATTAAGCAATTTTTGAAGTTCCTCCTTAAGAATTTCTCTTAAATTAGGGTTCATTCATCATTGAGATTGGTAGATCGGTCGAAAATCTTCCTTGATATAGATATGATGAGTACATAATTCAGGAGAGATTCCCTTCATATCTATATAGTCCCATGCGAATGCTTCCTTATGTTCAAGAAGTAAATTCATTAATTGCTGTGTTTCAACAACTGTCAGGTTGGGGTTTATGTTCAGTGTTTTGCTAGGTTCAATTTCTACTGGTATACTTTTGGAAGAGATGGTAGCTGATGTTTGTGGTGGGTCTTCAGAGTTAAGGTTTTCCTGGATATCTGACTCCAAAAGTGCAACTAGTTGATTATGTTTTTCTGGAGTCACAGAGGAGGGTTCACAAATAAAATTATTAATTACTTCATCCTCAGTGGCATCTTTAAGGCTTAAGGCTTGTCCGATAGTCAAGATAGGTTGAGTAGTTTGATCATCAAAGTCCACCCATAAGGAATTGTCATTATTAATCAAGGGTGTAGCRTGAGGGTAGAGGGTAAGYTGTTTGGTCTCATATCCATTGGAAAYTGTCATTGAAYYAGATCTGYARCTRATAAAGGCATCTGYTGTGGCTAGCCAAGGCCTGCCCAAAATTAGAGGATGACCCCCCAACTTTGTTTTAGGTTGTAATACCACAAAGTCAGCTGGATAATTCCAGGACTCAACTGAGATGATTAGGTCTTCAATAACTCCTTCCAGTTTGATTATAAAATGGTCATCTAATTCTAGAATGGTTGGGGTATCTCTGATTTCATTCTTCAGTTGTAACAGTTGTGAAGTTTCAAGAGTCATAATATTGATAGTAGCACCTAAGTCTACCAGAACTCGAGGAATTATTGTTTTTCCAATTTACACTGTGACGGTAGGATGGCCAGGATCACCCATGACATGAACTGTGAGGGGATCTTTAGTTTTCCTACCGGGTTTGTTAACACAAATGTCTCACATAGTTCTGGCATAAATTGGTACATCTCTTAGTGCTTGTAATAGTGAAATTTTGACATAGAGATTTTGTAATTCCCCTAGAAGATTGAAAGTAGGTGGCTCAGGCATTTTAGTCAAAGCTAAACGCTCAGGGAATGGTGGTTTTGTTGTTTCAGCAACAGTGTTGGGGGACGATTGTACCTCTTCAGGTACATCGTGCTTTTTTATTTCTTCTTTATTGGAATCAGAAGAGGTAACATCATCAATGATAGGTTCTACTATTTTCCCAGATCGTAAATGAATATCATTGCATTGTGCAGGGAAAAGAGAAAGTATAGGCTGGTTTTGAATATCAATGCACTGCACAACCTTATTATTGGGGTTAGGGTTAGGTTGTACAGGTAGTTGGGGCCTCATCATTTGATTGTTCGGTGGAGTACCTGATGGTAAAGAAAGTGGTTGCTGAAATTGTGATTGAAATTGAGGCAATTGATTTGGGAATGAGGGTTGTTGACCTCTCCAATTTGGATTCCATTGGTTAAGGTAAGGTTGTTGTTGTGGAGGCCAAGGAGTACACATTGTTGGGTCTACAAAGGGAGGGTTTGTTTGTTGCATGGGTGGGTAATTCATTTGATTGAGGGGTGGGTATTGCATTTGATTAAAGGGAGGGTAATTTGCTTGATTAAAAGAAGGATAGTTATTCCGATGATTAGAAGATGTAAATGGCATATTAGAATTCATACCTTGTCCCCGCGGCTGCCATTGCCTTCTCTGTGTCAACAGATATATAGCTTCAGCTTCTTCATCAGTTGGTTGTAATGCTGCTTTGATTCCTGGTAAAAAAGGGCATTGTTGAGTTTCATGATCCTTATCACAAATGGTGCGGATTAGCTTTTTGTCCAATGGGCATTCCCTTCGTGGGTGCTTATCTCTTCATTTGGAACAAAAGATGGATAGAGCTGCTTCTTCTTTGGCTTGTTTCTTTTGAATATGCAAGGTATCAATTTGTGAAGCAAAAGAACTTAACATTTCAGTTTTAAAACCCTCAAGTAAATTACCTATTTCGACTCTTGTTGCTCCTCCAGTGGCTGATTTTTGAACTCTTGAAAATGTGGTATCCCTGTTGTTTGATCTATTCCTTGCAGCTCCTCTTGAATATCTTTTACATAGGTTAACAATTTCATCATATGATTCTTTAGATATGTCCCCTTTACCATGCATATTCAGCATATCTAGACAGTCATCCCTTACTCCTTTTAATAATATTGTTTTAAGAATATCTTTACTTACATTGAGGTGACTGGATCTTTGTAGATTATACTGTAGCCTTTCTACAAAGTCCTCCAAATTTTCATCCTCTTTCTGTATCATCTTGAATAGTTCCTCTCTTTTTTCTCTTGTTCGGCAATAGTCTTGATATTTGTGCATAAACTTCCGTTTCATCTTATCCCATGTTGTGATTACATGACCTCCAAGACTCATGAACCATCTTAATGCATTTCCCTTTAATGTTGTTGGGAATAGCTTTAATTTTTGAGCATTGGAAATGTAATCATAACTTCTGCATAATATGTCAAACTCGAAAAGGAATTCATCAGGATCTTCAGAAGATAAACCATGAAAGTTAGGTAAGGCTGAAAGTGGGATATTCTTCATGGGAGCTACTCCTCTAGGGAGATCACCAATAGGAAATCCTAAGGTAGAAAAATAGTTTTCATCGTTTACCTCTACTTCAAGACCTGCCTGTTCTTCATGGTACAGTTCTTCATTATACTCATCCATGGTTTCTTCTATTTGTTCCCTTGTTGCACTTGCTTGATCCTCAATGTTTTCTGCTGGTTTCTCAACTGTCTCAGGACTCCAAATCTCTTTCCCCATTTCAAAGTTCACTTTAAATTAAGGTTGAGGCTTTGGTTTTCGAGAGCTTGGTCGTTGAGGAACAACAGATTCAGATTTTGATATAATCTGGTCGATGAAGGTCTTTCTTCCTCCTCTTCCTCTGCCCCTGCCACCTGTAGGGTCAGTTTCCTTGGGGGGTCTGCGTCCTCTCATGCAATCTGTACATTTGAAAGAAAAACGTAAATGATTTTGAAATCTATAATTGCCTTCTCCGACAACAATGCCAAAATGTTGGTCACTATAATTGCTTATTAATTAAACAATCAAGTGTTACATAAATTGTCAACCCAGGGAAGTTTGTTTATTTCAAAGGCAATCACACACTGTATATGCTCAATCTCAAAATCAATCTATAATTGTAGTAAAAGTACACTAATCACACCTTGCTTGAACAGACTGAAGTTCTACTTTGAATTATAATGAAAACAATCTATCTATTGCAGAGTTTTAAGATTCAAAAGGAAATAACTATCATAAGAATCCTAGATTACATTAAAGAGTAGCAACCTAGGAAAAAGGAACTTTTCGGCACACTATAAAGATGATTAACTAGTCTGTAACAGAGAACATGACCCTATTCCCTAAAGCAGGAATCTTCAACACCTGTTCCTGTCTATCACACTTTCATGAACTCATCAAACAGAATCACCAATCATAATGATTAACAATTATTGAAGACTAACTACTCTATAATAAAGAACATGACCCTATCCCCCAAAGAAGGAATCTTCAGCACCTGTCTCTGATTATCACACTTTCATAAACTCATTCTGCAAACAGAATTACCAATCAAAATGATTAACAATTACCTAGGAATGAATTGTATGAAAACAATGTAACAATCAGTGGAAGCAGAGTTTAAGCAAAATAGAGTTTCAATAAGACAGAGTTTTAGCAAGACAGAGTTTTAACAAGGTACTAATAAAAACAACACTAACGCACTACAGAACTAATGGGTGAATCTTGTGAAGAAGGTGGGCCCTTTCCTTCTCACAAGATTCCCTAGGAATAAAAGAAACTAAAAAGAAATGCTCAGAATGATTTTTTATTCATCTGTCAAATGTGTCAAGTTACAATATCCAGCATGAACATGCTCCTTCTTTGTGATTTGTTTTCAGCTAAATCTTTTCATTATCCCCCCCTAATGTTGATTTCTCCACTATTTAAAGAGGAGAATCCTCTTAATACAATTGATCATACAATTACATGTGTACATACAAATCCTATTCTTAGTTTAATCTAATATTCTATGCTGGAATAGGATATTCTGATCTCCCGTAGAAAAATGTTGTTACAGTAGTTGGAATGGTGCTGGCTTGGGGTGCAGTTGTTGCGGCCGGTGTAACAAATTCTTTATTTATCTTTTCTTGTTACTGTTGTTTGTATTGTTTCAGCATCGCAAATCACAGACTGTTTCAACAACAAGATTTCCGTCCTGTTTGACTGTTTCAGCAACGGGGTCTCAAGCAACAATGATGGTTGGTACTGGCTTAAGGTACGACTGTTGCGTCCAGTGTAACAACTCCTTCTTGTTACTGCTGTGTGAAATTCTGTTTCAGCATCGCAAATCACAGACTGTTTCGGTAGCAGGATTTGCGTGTTGTTTGACTGTTTCAACAATGGGTCTTCAAGAAGCAATAGTGTATAATCTGCAGTTCAAACTGTTTCAACAACTATATATTTATGATGGCTAAGTATGAGAGTAATGTAAAATTACATGTAAAACAAATTAAACATATAGCAAAGAGAAGAAACGTTATATACCTTTGGAAAAATAGGTTAAAGTGATAATGTAGGTTTAAATGTGAGTGGGAAAAGGATGTAATGATAGAAAAATGTATGAGAAAAAAGGTACATTATAGTGTCCTAACAATAGGATAACCTTTGTTACGCCAATTTTCTTTTCCTAACCCTTATCCTTCGGATTAAGTACAAATTCTGCGATAACAGGTAGGACAAGGATTCAATCACTTGCAAGGTTTAGCTGAGGGGCACAAAATAAAGAGGCATCCTTATTTCTTATTGACCATTAGTCTCTCAACATGGGTGAAAAATCTTGAGTTAACAGGGTCTCAATAGTTGCACCATTTCCCCCACTAATAAAGATGGATATTAGAAGGGCACACATGAACATGGAACCTTTGGTATTTACTAAAACTTAAATATTGAAGGGCATGGAAAAGCATGTAACCCTTGGTATTGGTTGATGGAGATCCATTAGTTACAAATGCATAAACACAGGTAGCAAGAGAGGAGGTGACAATCCCTAAAAAATACTCATAGGTGGTTTCAAAATATATTAGGGTGGGCTCAATACATCAATTGAAGTTATTTTGGGAAGGAAGAATTTGTTCCGAGCTTAACTCCCTCTGAATGAAAAACATCATTGAGAGAGTGTTTGATTGTCTTGTTTATAATAGGGTACCTGAGAGAGATATGATTTTTGTATAAGTTGTTGAGTATACATTCAAGATTGTTGATTAAGAATGGTTAAAAGATATTTGATTATGTATATAAAAATATGTTTGATTTAGCATGTGCATTTTAATTGATTTGAGAAAAGTTAAAATGCATGGTTCATTGATTTGTTAAGCATATATATTAGTACATTTCACAACTAAGAGAAATGAAATAGTTCAATTAAAAATATTTGAAGATAAATGCATTGTAGATGTGCATGAAATAGAAAACAAATAATTTTTAATTAACTATAAATTAATTACCAGTGCACCCATGAATCACCCACTCATATAGAAAATGAGGAGAAAATCAAGGGAACGTCTAAATTACATTATGCATGAGATGGAAAAGTGACTTGGGTCACAAATCCTATAAAATAGAGGCTTGAATTAGAGGGATCATATATTTTTACACTCTAATCTTGGATGATTGTCATAATACTTAACTTTCTATTGGTGATTGTTGAAATGTTTGGTCTATTGAATAGTGTTCAAGAGGTGGGTATTTCCTCTCAAGTTTAACCTTCACTCTTCAATCATTTTTCTCAATTGGTATCTTTCATGCAACCCCATTCTAGCTCGGGGGTCCTTGGGGAAGGGGAGTACCCATTGGAGTTGGTAAGGTGGTCAATCAATGGACTATAAAAGATCAATAAAGTAGACACAAGTGTAAATCAAGATCTTCATTCCAATCTCAATATTTCAAAGAAGACATAAGAGGAATTCAATCTCATCATTCAAATATCAAAGGTCAAAATAACTCTACGGTAATTCTTGTAAGACATTGATTCTGAATAAAAATAGTTGTTATCTATTGATTATGGATTTCATTGTTAAATATTCATGATTATGTGTGTTGGCAATTCTTGTAAGATATTTCTTTTGAATAAAAATATTTGTTATCCATTGATTATGGATTTCATTGTTAAGTATTCATGATTATGTGTGTGTGGGATTATATACTTAGCTTTCAAGTAAATAATTATTTTTGTTTCTTTGAAGAAATTTTATATGAAAAATATTTTTCATCTATCAAATGTTGAAATTGAAATTTTGTTGATATTATTCCATGTCTCATAGCAGACCTTCTAGACAAGGATTTGTGGACTATTGCAACTTGGTGGTATGGAAAGTTGGGAGCATGTAGCTTTGGAGGTTGTGTAGACTTAGAGGGAGCCCGACTTCAGAGGGAGTCAACAAATTCAGAGGGATTCTGACTTCATAAGAAGTTAGTAGGCTCAGAGTTAGAGTCAATCATTCAAAGGGAGCCTACCTTTAGGTCCATATGGGAGAGAGGCATATTCCAATATTGGAAGGAGGATTACATGGGTTGAGATTTCTAGGAAGGATGCTCAGAAGAAGGAGGCTTCTAAGAGCAAGGTGTCTTCCAAGAAGGGACCATACCATGCAATAGGATTTTGTTTAGTGATAGAGGGAGAAGCCAGTGAGGAGGATTGAAGAGTAGTTGTGGTAGAGGATCCAGTGTGGGAGACATAGATACTCGTTAAGAGGGAGTGTTGATGATTTTTTAGCATCGGGAGGAATTCCCACTAGCGGGCTAGGTGTTAGACACGTGGCAATAGTCATTGGCACCAGATTGGAATTTCGTTTGGTGGGAACTGCCCTTGGAATGAACTTGGGGATTCATGGGTTTTGTGATTGGCTCTGTGGGCTTGTGTGAGGGCTTCACACCCAACAAGTGTTTCCTCAAAGGTGTAGTACTTCTCCGGATGATTTGTACCTGCCTGAGACACAAAGAAAGATACCTTGCAATGATCTATGTTAGTATGGATCAACAAGTTAATCTTGCTATCCCTAATTTGCAGCAGCAGATAACAATTTATATCAGCAAATAAAGCATCTAAATCATGCAAAAGCATAAGATTAACCAATGATATTATCAATGAATTAGGAAATAAATTATGACTTAAATATGGAACTTTGCGGATGAATAAAGCAAGTTGTTATAACATATATTTTCTACAGAAAATTGCAGCCTTATGGATGTAGCATTCACTCACTTATATCATAAAATTATACCATCAAAAGATGCCAACAACTAGTCTAAAAATTGCACCCTAGTTAGTAGAATGGGTGAGTGAAGTTAGAGAGAATTCTTAGGGTTAGTTTGTGAGATAAGAGGGAGTTAGCAAATAGGGATATGCAGCCCTAATGACTTAGGTTAATGTTTATAATAGAAATCAAAGTAGTGGGAGAAGAGGGACTCCTCAATGAGGCAAGATATCTCAAGGCTCAAAGAACACTTCTCCAAAAGATAGAATTGAAACTAGCAAAAATCACTCTTCCCAAGGAAATGATTTTGTATCTCAATGCAATAAAAAAATGACTAGTGCCTTTAAATATTGGGTTAATGGGGTCAAGTAAATGAACTAGAGATGCTACTTCCTTGGGGGTGTAAACCCTCTTACTTCCCAAGGGAAGTATCTCTAGTTAGGGTTTGGAAATGAGGGGTGTAAATCCTCTTACTTCCTCAAACAAACCCTTGCAACATCAATAAGCGTCAAGCAATAAATGATGAAGACCAGAGTCGGAGTGTAAATGCTCTTACTTCCCACTTATCTCCTAGAACAATAATCCTTGACTTGAAACAAATGATAGCATAAGAGTAAAAGCCATACCAAATCAAGAAGATGCTAAGATAGTCCACCATAAAAGCTAGAAATCATTCATCCAAGGCTAGCACCTCACTTCTCCATCAACCATTCATCAAAGATATCCATAAACAAATGCATAAGAGACAAATATGCCAAGTGTAGTGAAAATTTCAGATCAAAGTCTTCTCACAAGAGGGAGAATTATGTCCAAATGAGATCTTATGATCTTTTATTTATACAAAATGTCACCAAGGTGACTTATCCACATATTAAGGGGTAAACCACAATACTAGGGGTCAACAACCATAATATTTCCCCATTTAACAAATTAATGTTAAACAATTCATTTAAAATTTCACTTTTGCACAAATAAAACCCTAATTTACATGGGCGTCACCCCTTTAGGGGATGTTTTTCCACTCTGGACAAGTCATTGGTGTTGGATAAGCTATGGTAGGCCTCCAAATACCACATGTGAAGCATCTATGCAATATACTCATGGCCAAGGCCTCATCCTCCTAAAAACGTCCATGTGTCAATGAGTGGTAACACCACCACCAAACCCTAGCCCCCAAATATGACATTGAGCTCAAAAAGAAGACGTTTTTCCCCTCCTGGGAAAATCATTTGGAATGTGAGGGTTGGGATAAGTCTTCCATATTGTCTTCTAGGTCTCCAATACTTCATCTCTATGATTCAACATGTGTACCCTTGGCATCCAACCTATGGGCTTGCAGCCCCATGGAAGCCCAATCTAGGCTTGTTCTTCCAAAACTGCCACCAACTAGGTCCTGCAAAGACAAATGAGGATGCCCTCCAAGGATCTCAAGTCATAACATCATGATAAGTGAATCCAATCAATAAATGATCCACCTAAGCATGGACATCAAATATCACTATATCAAACAATTAATTTCTCAAAGACATTATGCGACTTGTCAAGCTTGAATATGGGAGATTTGACAAGGTGTCCTATTGCGTAGATCTTTCCCTGGGTCAAGGAAAGTTTCCAAGAGATCCCTCTCTAAGACATGTCAAGTGGATGAAGTGGTTGGGGTCAATACTTAATGGGCATAGGGCTCATGACATACAATAGGTCGTAGTCTCTCATTCATGGGTGCCTTTGTAGAGGGTGTGTGGTACCTTCATCCACAATGCACTTTTTCCAAGCCCATTATTTGCCATTATTTTATTCTTTCATAATTTTAAGGAAAGGTTGAAGGTCACTTCCCTAGAGTGGGTACAAGATAATGGCAATGTCATCCACAAACACCTAATGGAAATGAGAAGGATGGCTCATGATGAGACCCCTTTTCTCTCAGCCATGCAACTCGGAGCCATTACCCTGGTTTGGTGACTAGATGATGGCAATTTCATACCACTAGATATTCATGGATGTGACAGGTCGGCTCGTGATGAGACCTCCTATCCTTCAACTAACCCTTTAATCATTCTTTATTATATTGTGGGTCCCCCTTTACTCAAATATAAGTGTTTTACTCCTTTCTTGGGTGATCACCGGGTGAAGCATCTAGAAGGTTCATATAAGGATTTTATCTTTTACCCAACATCAATCCCTCTGGGCCTTCATCCCTTTATTCCCATAGAATGAGGGACAAGCCCTTCTTGGGTCAATACACCCTAAAATCCCAAGAGATAAGGAAATGGAGGGGAATAATGATGGAAAGTGGTATGTATGGTCGAGAATGGTATGATGGATCTTTAAGGGAGTTCCTAGTAGCAAACCCATCCCCAAGGAATACCACTTATTAGGGAACAATGTCAACCACCAAGGTGAAGTAGGGAAAAAGGCATAATTTCCAAGCATATATCATGAAATATAGAGAAATCTAAGATACAACATACTCAAATGGATTAAATATTTAAATGATTCTCACCATAATACTGACTTGTACCTCATGGAGCAAGGCCCACTTCCTTTTGGAATCCATCTGGAAATCTGTGACCATCTGTGTTGGTGAGAGGGGTTTCCAACTGTGCAAAAGGGTACTGCTGGACATGTAGTCTTATTGACACTCCATTATGCAACCTAAGGGCCTTAAGACATAATCTCCTTTGTTATCCACAAAATGGGGATAACACTTGGATCCTACTTGGGGACATGTGCTCATCGTAGAGTGCATGAGAACTGCAACATCTCTTGGTAGACCCGTGCCTACCAAAATATCAGACAAAGGGATCATAGCATCTATGGTGGTGCTATAACCCTTCATATATATATATATATATATATATATCCAAAATGAAAACTAATCTAGAAAAGAAAATTTTTGACATTTTTTAAAAACTTTCTAAGCTAAGCATGAAATCAATATGCAAGTAGAGAAAAATGAAATGAAATGCATCTAAACTAATATGAGAAATCAAGATGCAAATGAAGGGAATCAAAATGACTTACCTACTTACTTGGGGCCTTGGGGCCCTAAATATCACATGTTGGATGATGTCAGGTGAAGTCATACAACCAGTGCAACAATTTGATCATCTCATCAAAGTATCCCCCCATGTGCTTAATCATATAATGCAACAAAGAGAAGTTAAGCACATAATAATCATGAGTATAAGCACACATATAATCAATCATGAAATTAAACTCATGAATATGGGTGGGAGGTGTTGAGGAAAATGTATGGATAACCTTACTCAAGCATTTTTGTATCTTTCCGAGCTAAGGCAAGATAGTTGGGAATGTCACACGAGGTTTATAGACAAAGAAAAACGATCACTTAATCTGTAGGTATTAAGTACAAGGGACCAGGGATGGTTTTTTTTATATACTATATGTAACTGTGCATAAAATAAATAAACTTAAACATAAATTACATAAGTGTGTACATAAATTACATGAATGTGTACATGGAGATAAAAGAAAAAAATGAACCATCAAAATACATATGTGAGACTGAAATCAGAAAATTGATTTTTATATTGATTTCATTATGAGATACAAGACTAAATTCTATTTACAAACCCCTACGATGGTAGGGACCAAAGTCAAATTTAGAAGCCTCTGATGGGCACCATACAAAAAGACTCTGACAACAAAAGAAAAATGAAGCTAAATATCTAGATCAACTTGCCACAAAATGTTGTCACTTGACTTTGCAAAGTATTCTTTATCAGTTATAAAATTTAATTTATAAAGAGACAAGAACACATAGATTGCCAAAGATAAATCATACACCTTTAATACAAGTTGCTGAAATATATGGTTCAATTTTGAATCATGCTACCTTCAATATGATCCTATTGTCATCAAGATGGTTAAACCTTATGGTAAACTCAGAATGAATGAAAGATAAAAGTATCTCACTAGTATAGAGAAAACCTTATGGATGAAGTTCTCCTTCTATTTTTGCCTCCCTTGTCTCTTCCTTTCATTGAGATTTTATTCCTTCTCAACAGGTTATGACAGTTCAAATACCTTTTTGGTTAAGCTTAACTAAATAGTTGAAACAAAATAATAATAATATATTTAAGTAAGGGTATAATTAAATAATAACTAAATAGGTGGGACCCCTTGTGATTCCCATTTCCATGTCTTTTAATAATCATCAAACATGAAATATAAAACCCCAATAATTTGATTCCAATATCCTTCATTCTCATATTTATAATCAAATATTTAAAAATCATCGAAACATAACATGACCATATCCAAAAATAACATTATATCCATGATTTCCAAAAACACTGTCTAAATATATGCTTGTTGTCCAAAATATTGTCAAAGTAAAAATATTGTCCTCAATAGAAAATAACATAAATCATCATTAAAAACCATATTTACTATGAGAAGCATTTGGCATCTTCTCATTGATGTCCCCTTTTGATGTTCATGTGGCAGTCATAGGCTGATTGGAACCTTGAGGCTGGACTGCACTGATAATGTGAGAACAATCATCCTTACGATGAAGACGTGAAGACACAGATTCAAAGGAATCCTTGGATGATTTGGAGGCAGTGGCCACTCCTTTTCCTTTATCTTTCACAGGTTTGGGAACATCGGTTTTTAACTTCTTACTAGCATGATATGACAACACGGGTGACACAACATGATTTGGGAAATTGGATTCTTTGGCACATGCAGAGGGGGTAATGGAAAAGAAGCAGTAGGCCAACCATGGTGATGAACAACATGCTGATGGAGAATATTTTATGCAGATTTTTAGCATCAAGGGAGAGTTGCTACAAGTGTTTTAGCCCCAAAGGCATCCAAAGGGAATTTTCAAGTTGGGACATCAAGTCCCCTTCCATCCTACTCTTATAAATAATTGTAAGCCACGCTTGAGAGTCTCTTGGGTGACCTTCTTGCAAATTTACATAAGGAATCATATATTGTAATAGAGTAGATTTGTTTTATTGCTTTTTACTTTTACACCCATCTTGGCCAAAAGGTAGGCATTGCACCTCCACTTGAGCCATTATGTGGGGTTTGCATTTTATTTCCAAGTCCTTTTTTTTTTTTTTTTATAAGTACCCATTTTGGCCCAAAAGCTAGGCATTGTGCCTCCACATGTGCCATAGTTGTGGTAGTTTTGCTTTCAAGTTATTTCAATTCTTTCAAGAAATTAATTTTTTTTTATTCTTTATGTACACCCACTTTGGTCAAAAGCTAGGCATTGTGCCTCCACATGACTGTAGTTGTGGGGTTGTAATTTCATTTATTTCCTAAAGTAAGCTACAAATTAATTTCATTATTTGTTTAAAGAAAACTAATAAAACATTTCAATACATTTATTTTGACCCACCTTGTAAGAGAGTGGACCCAAGCCATTCCTTTGAATAACGAAAGGCTTGTTTTAATTTAAAATCATTGATCAAGTAATCTTTGTGTTCCCAATGTTTGCCCCATATTCTCTGTTAAAATATTGTGTAACTGCAAAGAATATTCTTATCCCCTTTTGTGGATAAAGTAAAAGATAAAATATATTTATTATTGATTAGATCAATCCCCTTTTGTGGATTGATCAAGTCGGGCATTGTAATTGACCAAATCCCCTTTTGTGGATTGGTCAAACCCTAATTGTAATAGGCAAATTAAGAAGTCAGCACCCAGGCTAATTAAAATGGTTCTAACCACCTAGAAAGAGAAGTCGGCCCTGCCAGTGAAGAGACACCTCCTTTCAGCACTTGCTAGTTTGTATAAATAAAGGAGGCTAGCACCTCATTTGTTCACTCACTCAACTCACTCATCTAGTGCGCAATTATTGAAGGAAGTTGTAGTTACGAGTTGCCGGAAGAAGGAAGAGAGAGAGGTGCATTGCTTGGGAGAGGATACTCTCTAGTGTTTGGTTTATTGTCTTGACATTGTATTGGCTATCTATATTAAGGAAGTTTTGCTGGGTTTTCTTCCCCGTGAGGGTTTCCCAGGATAAATGCTTGTGTACTCTTGTGATTATGTTTCTCTCAGTGATCCTATCTATGCTATTGTTATCTAGTAAATTGAAAGGTAACCTAATAATAACTTAAACATTAACATGGTATCAGAGCTAAGATGAAGAGAGCATATTTCATAGGAAAAATAAAAACGTCATTGTTGTCGTACAAGCAAATTAGGGATTTTTACTGAAGAGGAATTTCAGCCCAAAGATCATCTAGAAAAGTGTTCCCTAGACTACGGAATTCATTAACACCTTCAACACACCTTTTCAGTGGATAGAACTCCTAGAAAGTGAAACCCTAGTTTTCACCAGTACCAGAAAACTAGAAGTACTAGAAAACCAGAAGTACCAGAAAAGTAGAAGTACCAGAAGTACCAGAAGTACCAGAAAACCAAAAGTACCAGAAGTACTAGAAAACTAGAAGTACCAAAAAACCAGGAAATGAGAACCAATACTAGAAGTACCAGTCCAGATTTCCGCAAGCTTAGTTTCCAAGGGATAAAATTTGGAATTTTCAGAAACTGACTATACCAGCATACTCGCCTCAGTCCAATGTATATTTTGGTGAGTTCAGTTTCCAGATCTAAGTAATTTGATTTTTTTTATTATTTCTATATCCCAGAGGGCTAGTGTTTCTATTGCAAGAAAGAATGGCTACCAGTATGAGGGTAGAAGATAGGCTGGAAGGATTTGGAAACTTCAGATTGTAAAGACCGGTTTTCAATTAACATTTAGTAATTCTACCAAATGTACAGTAATTTCTACTAGGTTTATAAAAGGAGAATAATTCCAAATTTTATTAACACTTACGCATGTAAAATTTATCAATGAATAATAAATCTAATTAAACAATGAATAAATTGGAGTTAAATACCTGAACCTGATGTTGTTATCCCTCCTGTTGTCTGCAGCTTGCTTCCTTAGCTGCTTCCTTCCCACTTCTTTAGAACACTACCCAAAACCGTCCTCCCTGCCGACTAGTTAGCTCCCTAGCCCCAGGATATCAACGGATATCCTGGTCCTCCGTGCCCAAAACCCCCAGCAACTCCGGTCCACTGTGTCAATGCCACTTACAAAATTTCACC
>SNQJ01S0011035.1:4745-48868 GCA_010110895.2 Picea sitchensis
TTGTCAATTGCTCAGCGGGCTTGGTTTGTGCTGAACCAACAATACCATCGGCATGTGGTCCAACTCTCTGTCTAGTTTTATCCAGTATCGATCATGGTGCATCCGGCAGGATGTTGTATAATTAACCAGACTGAGAATAAATGAGCTCAAACTGTTGAGCCCTCATTATGGCATCTTCTTCGAAGAAAACCCCAGAAGTTGCGACGTCTTTGGATAATTGTGGGACTAGAGACTTAAGCAACCGCTCAAGCAGGAATGCTAGTGGGACTGGTACTTTAATTAGACTCTTCTGGCATCTCCACTCTCGGATATGATCAGAGATATGGTCCACTGTTGTCTATTCGAAATTAGCGAGCAACTCTGTGCCAGCGTCGTATCTCATAGGTAACTAGAAATGGTTAAGGAAGGCCATCGCCAGTTTGCCAAAAGAAGAGTATCTTGAGCGATCGAGCTCGATTTACCATTTCGTGGCACTCCCTATAAGAGTGCATTGAAACAATCGTAGCTGTACGAAGTCATCTTTCAATGAGTTAGATGAACACCAAAGATGGAAGGTAGTCACATGATCACCTGGATCTTCATTAGGCTTGGCCTCAAACTTTGGAATGTCTGAAGGCAACTTCGTTGGCATAGGAGGCCAACGTGGATCGTGACAAATAGGATCATTTAACAACCTTGTCAAATCTGGCAAGTATAACGTCACCAGGAATGGGAGTTTGGGTTGCTGCTGATAACCTGGGAAAAAGGGTCCTGTAGTTTGACTGGCACCAGGTTGCCAGGAAAAGTTTGGTTGCTACCCCGGATTTTGGTAGAAACTATGGCCCTGACCAGCATAAGGATTTTTCATCTATGGAGACATCATTGGTTGATTTCCCATAAAGGACATAGGATGTTGGGCATGCATCGTGTTTGAAGGACTTTGGGAAGGATTACCCCTTGCCAGTCCTGATGGGAGAGGCATAGTAGTCTGTTCAGGGTTCCATTGACTGTGGAAAGAATTACCCCAGAATGACATTCCAGAGGAGAGAACAGATCCTTTTCCTGAGTTCCAAGGTCCTGCTATATGTGCCCCCGACATAGGAATAGTACACTGTGCTAGAGTAGACTGTCCAAAAATGGGAGTGCCCCTAGATGGAAAAGCGGTGGATGTGAAAGTGTTGTTACCAAACGTCCCGTTCCAAACAAATGGTGACAAACCTACTGGCATACTGTGTACAGGTGTTCCTTGACTCCCGGCTCCAAATAAACTAGTGTGTGCAGGCTACCCGACGAACTACTGATGCGGACCACCAAGTGAAGGGGACGAAGGAGGAATATGACCTCCGGTGTAAGGAAAAGAGTTAAAAGGGACAGGAGTGCCCCCAAGTTGACCTTGCAGAGGAGCGTTAGAGCTTCCTACCCCCAGACCCAAAGTCTGTAAAGTGGAGTAAGTGAGTGCAGGACTTGTGCCCGAACTAGGCATACCATATGAGAACGGAGTGCCTGTCGCACTAGGTGTGAAGGGAGTTGTTGCCACCATGATAGATGGGATCGGTCCACTTTACGACGTAGTTGCGGCCGAGACCATGGTGGCTCAGACCGACGATGGATAGTTAGGAGATGCTTCTCCTGTGGTAGCAACTGTGGTGGGAATGGAAGAATTCCCAGCTGTGTGAGGCACTGACAGGCTTTTGTAAAATTGGATTGGTACAATAACCGGCGGCCAAGTATCAGTGGTTGGGGTTTCAACTGAGCCAAGGTTGGCAGTTGATTCCTCTGGGAGTTGTTCGGGCACAATGGTTTATAACCCGGTTGCTTCGAAAGACCCTTGTTGGTCTAGCTTCCGCCTCAATGGTGGCGGGGGTGGCTCCAGTATAACCGGCGACAGGCCTAGAAGCCTTTGTGACTGGTGGAGCTCGAGATCCTCCACTGTGTGAGAATATCCAAGACATGCTAAGTTATTCTACATGTTCAAACAGTAACACACACTAAAAAAGAAGCCCCTAAGAGATAAGACAAGCAAACTCTAAACTAGTTGGAAGAACAGTTACAACAACCAACACTAGAGCAACTTACCGGTGCAAGTGAAACTTGAACACGGAATCACCCTCTGGGTATACTCTACAAAGCATGGTCTGATGTCTATCCTAGGTACCGCGGTATACCCCCACAGTCACCTGTGTATGTCCCTAAAAAGATTGGCGACTAGGTTTCCAGCACGCGAACAGTCACCAGGTGGGTATAGTCGAAAGTCGGGTAGACCAAAATGAGAAGGGTATCAAGCCCGAAACCTGTCAAGGGTATCGAGAGAAGATGGTCCGAAAGACAAATGAGGACCTCGAACAGATTCCAGACCCACGAAGCCCCGTGGAAAATGCAAACGACGAAATCCCAAAACAAGCCCTCGATATGTGTTCTCCACTACGCTTGGTCCGTCTTTGGAAGGGTTATCTCCGCTACCTTTCCGCACGTGACCTTGTGTTTATCCCCCATGTTAGAGGGGGGTCCTGGATAACTTCCATGAAATTGGACTTCTACACTCTCTGTCACAGACTCTAATGTTTGGTTTTGAATGGCCTTGGAGAGTTTCCTCTCCAACCTAATCCAAGGCCCTAGTCTTGAACTAGTTTGTGAACCCTACAAACAAAAAGTCTAATAGTTTTTAAATTATCATTGCTTTTAAGGTTGTTTCTTACGTCAAAGGGTATGGAGGTGCAACTGATGGTGTGTAAAGATGAAAGAAAAAACGAATGAAAAAAGAAACTTGAAACAAAAGAGTTTTACTAAATGCAAAATTTTCAGCAACTTTTCACAAAGAAAGATTTCTTTTTCTTTTCAATTTTTCTAAGATTTTATGCAGCAAAAATAAAGAAATTTCACTCGACTACGAGCTACTTATGCTCTAAATGCACTACAAAAAATTACTAAATAAAGACTTCTCCCTAGCTAGTGATGCAGAACCACACTCTTCAAACAAAGATGAAAATGAAAAGGGATTTATTTATTTATTTCAGTGCTAAATAAAGCAACCAAGGGAAAATACCGACGAGCACAGAACCAAGAAAGATAAATTCTAGCCTAAAGCGCAGATCACAAAGAATCAGAGCAAAGATACACAATGCAATAAAGAAAACAAAGACTCTTAAGCTTGCCTAAAAACCATAAAGAAAAGTATATTTTTTTTATTTTCTGTTCAACTATCAACTGAGAAAAAGCAGGCTAAAGGGTAAGATGACCTAACCTACTGACTGTTCAACCCTAGACTCAAACACCTGAGAGGAATACTTCTTATCAAAGGAGGGGATGACTGCCCCACCCTAAACAAAAAGTAGCCCGTCAAGCCCGCTACTGTCACTAATACAACACGCGTGCGAACGCGTGCTGAGCTGAAACAGGACGCGTGTACATGCGGTTTGACCTTGTACAGGCCGCGTGTATGTATAACTCTTAAGACAAAAATAAAAACAGGCAGCCCAGACCCAGAAGAGGCCTCTAGTATTGAAAACCAGGGTCCCTTGAAGGCTTGGATGCTTCTTCCAACAGAAAAGAAAAAATAATGAAAGGAATAATAAGGCGGAAAAGACAATCTGATACAGGATTGTGAAACCAGCAAGACCCAGACATGATTTCAGAAACCCCCCTGAGAATATATAATTCTGACAGGGAAGAGGTGGAATGCCTCTAAACTTCTTTGGACTCCTACACGCTACTGTTATCCCTACAGATAGCGTTCACACGTGGGCTGTAAGAGGATAGGGCGCGGGCACACACATGCAGGCCTTGTGCAGTCCGCGTGTACCTCTGTGTGTCCCGACAATTACCGTCAAGCAACAGTCAGGGAAAACTAGTATAAAGAACCAGACTCCCTGCTAGCTCAGACCTAACAGAAAACAGACAGACAAAGAAATAGAAAAATCTAATCTTTTAAACTACCCAAAAACTCAACTAAATCTAGAAACCCTAAAGAGTATTATCCCCAGTACGGTCGCCAACTCTTTTGTTGGGAAAAATACCCTACGGACTAGCAAACTAGGGTCAGACTTGCATGTAAATTTTGACCGTAAAGAAATTACTTTTTAACCTACAACCCGAAATTTAAACCCCTCTTTCACAATACATGCATGAAAAGGAACTACTAACCTTGTTACTGACGTTTGGCGTAGATCCTCCGTTGCTCTTTTGCCCGCTTGCTTGCGCTGCTCCTTCCAAAGATAACCTGCAATCAAGACAAACAACTATGCATGCATGCTACTTCTCTACTTGAGGGTTAGAAATTAAAAATAAATTAAACAAATCATAGAAAACTCATGCATTGGGATGGAAAAAGTATTCTTTTATTATTTGAAAAATGAATCAACTTACAATCAAAGTAGAGACCGACCACTGCTCCTTGATCCTAATCCTAGGCTCCTCCTCTTCTGTCCTCCAACTGCTTTGCGTTAATTCTCTGTTGGCTTGAGGAAAGGCTAAAGGGTTGGGACAATGGATTCGGCAAATGGGCAGAGTTTCTTCGCTATATTTTTCCTCCTCCAACTGGTACCCCTACCCCTTCTTTTATAGGCTAGAAGGAGCTAGGGTTTTGGACGACACCTCGGCCATGCATGGCCGGGAGTTTTAGTTAACTAACCCATAGATTTTTGTTCCATCGACAACTTTCCTCTTTTTGTGCTTTGTTAGGTACATGCGGGTTGTAGTGGGCCTGCCAGCGTGCACACGTGTGCAGTAATGGGTTAGGGCGCGTGGGCCTTGACTTAAGAGAATTTTCAAAGAGTTTGTTCAGCATAGTTTTGGCAAGGAAGGGATATGAGTTGTCCTGATGCCAGGTAAGCATGTGTGGTGCAATTTAGGGTTATAACACCCTCAACCACGAAATTTCTAACTCTGCGTTTTTAAATGTTACTGAATAATTTAACTCTGCTTGGTAATACCTTCCTAGCTATTTAACTATGTGTTTTGTTTTTTGGGGGGGNTATTCTCTGCATTTTTTATACTCTACACCTTAATATTTGACGATGAATTAAGACTGAAAATCATCGGTGTTTACCTGGTGATTTTCCACTTCTTAAGTTTGCATTTCATTTTTATTGACTAGGCGAATTGCCACTCTTAAAGACACATTCGTTGCTTGTGTTTACCTGGGGATTTTCCACTTCTTAAGTCTGCATTTCGTTTTTATTGACTGGGCGAATTTCCACTCTTAAAGACACATTCGTTATTTTTGTTTACCTGGCGATTTTCCACCTCTTAAGTTTGCATTTCGTTTTTATTTATTGGGCGAATTGCCACTCTTAAAGACACATTCTTTGCTTGTGTTTACCTGACGATTTTCCACCTCTTAAGTTTGCATTTCGTTTTTATTTACTGGGTGAGTTGCCACTCTTAAAGACACATTCGTTTCTTGTGTTTACCTGGCGATTTTCCACCTCTTTAGTCTGCATTTTGTTTTTATTTACTGGGCGAATTGCCACTTTTAAAGACACAATCATTGCCTGGGTGTTTAACTGATGATTTGCCATTATTAAGACTGCATTTATGTAACGACTTATTTCTCTGCGATTTCCATTGTTAAGACTGCAATTATGCAATGAATTATATTACTTTGGTGATGCCATTTTTAAGACTGTATTATTACCACGATTTATTTCTCTGCGTTTTTATATTCCTCATTGCATTTTCATGGCTAGATATATTACCCTGGCAATGCCATTTATAAGACTATTATTACCATGAATTATTGCTCTGCGTTTTTATATTCCTGATTGCATTTTCATGGCTAGATATATTACTCTAGCGATGCCATTTTTAAGACTATTATCATCATGATTTATTGCTCTGCGTTTTATATTCCTGGTTGCGTTTTCATGGCTAGATATATTACTCTGGCGATGCCATTTTTAAGACTATTATTATCACGATTTATTACTCTGCGTTTTTTTATTCCTGATTGCGTTTTCATGGCTATATATATTACTCTGGCGATGCCATTTTTAAGACTGTATTATTACCATGATTTATTGCTCTTTGTTTTTATATTCCTAATTGAGTTTTCATGTCTAGATATATTACTCTGGCGATGCCATTTTTAAAACTATATTATTACCGCGATTTATTGCTCTGCATTTTTATATTCTTGATTCTGTTTTCATGGCTAGATATATTACTTTGGCGATTTCCATTATTAAGACTGCAATCATTGCATGTTATGCCTGGGATTTGCCAATTGCTACCTGGAGAGTTTGGCCACCTGTTATGCCTGTGATTTGCCAATTGTCACCTTGCGAGTTGGGCCACTAGTTATGACTGGGTCTTCATGTATTTATTAACCTGGAGAGGTTTATATTTAATCTCCGCGTCTTCCTGTCTCTTTTCTAGCCTTGTCATTGACCACCCTGCCCTTTGCCTGCGATGTAATGTATAGCTTTAAATCTCATCGATTTCTATAATGCATAGATTCTGTATAGATTTCTGAATGTATATGGCATTAAATCTCATTGAATGTGTATGGCATTAAATATCAGTGAATGTACATGGCATTAAATCTCATTAAATGAATAGCTTGAACGTATGGGTTGATTTATATGGCATTAAATCTTATTGAATGTATAGTGACTTTCTTGTAAGGTATAGCTTGTTTTATATGGTATTATATAGCTTGTAATGTATAACTTGATTTAGATATCATTAAATAATATCATTAAATCTCATTGAATAACATTGAGGTGACAATTATTCATAAACAACAAGATAGCACTGAAATTTCATTGAATAACGTCCAATGGATTTTATTTATAACCACATAACAACATAAAATGGTAGAAATGATAGCATTGAAGTGGCATTAATGATAGACATCGATCACATTTAGGATTAGCCCTTCTAGACAATAATGTTGATTCCCTTTTTTTAAAGCAGCGTTGTTGGCACAGGGGTAGACCCAGGGTTCAACGCTACAACAACGCACCAACAAAGCCCTAACTACCGACCCTTTTGGCAACACCTGTGAAGCAGATGAAGTCTCACCCAAGGAAGAGGAAGGGGTGGTTGCAAGACTCAGGTGTCTTCAACCTTAGCTGGGACACAGATCTGTGATTGTACTACTTAATAAAGTACTTAGCACCGTCAGTTCCTCAATATACAATCAATAATCACTTCGGTGATAAAACAGGGATTCACAACATTCACACTGATATAACGCATTTAAGAACTTAGCATCAATAGATAGGTTAGATATAGCAGATCAAGCACTCTACACATTCATATAGATCAGATCTAACATTCTTATACATCATTAGCACTAGCATAAGCAAATCTATCTAATCATCTCAAAGCACTTAGCAAAAGAAGACATAAACATATTAGGATAAGCACAAAGCAAGAAAACACAGTGTTTTGCATGGTTCACCCCCACCCCAGGGCTACGTCCACCAAATATTCTTCTTTATGCTCTTCATTCAATCGGTTACAAGCACAAAGACATCAAAGCCCTTACTCCGCACAAGACAGAAGATCTGTGCAACTCGCTAGATCCTTCTTCCTTGCGTTACAACACTAAGCCCTCCACAATATGCTATAAGGACCTGCACTTAGCTCTACAAGTCTCTTACAGTCATGAAAAAAGCTCTTATAGACTCTATTTGCACTTAGAATACATTCACATCACGTAGATGCATTATTCAACTACTTCTTACATTTCCTAGCCTTCTATTTATACATACAAAATATGCCTAAACATGGGTAAAACCGTGGGCCGACATTCCATTCCCGTTACATATTCCCAAAAACCCAAAAAGTATCCAAAAGTGGGCCAAGATCCCGTGATCTCCACTTCATCTTGCACTCCTCCTTCAACAGGCTGTCAAAGTCCCAAAATAGGTCAATATGACAAAAAATCTCCCAAAACTTGGTCAAGGGCCAACAGGCCCCCAACACTCACCTATGACTCGTCTTGAGTAACTCTAGTCTGATTAGTTCTGCCTCGATCTTGGCTCGAGCTGCTTCGACCTGTTGTTGTGCGACGACCTCTTTCTCGGTGAACTCCTGGATCACTGCATCATTCACGGGCCCTTATAGGCATTGTTCTGCTGTGATGACAACCTATTCTAGCTCTTCTCCTCAGATTTCAACCTCTGTGAATAATTGGCACGCCTTATCTTGCACTGGTTGAATCCATTGAGTAACTTCCATCACTATGCTTTGAATCATATGGATCTATTGTTGGGAGGTGTGTTGCTCCTAAGACCGCTTCATTCTTTCCACGACCGACAAGGCCTTCAGTTGCGCCTGTAGTGTGTCTGTGTGCTGCTTTGCTTCCTTGAGATGCGACTCTAATGCTTGTAACTCTGGATTCTCGGTGAGGTTCTCATATGTTTGGGCGGTGCGGTTACTTAGCTACTTGCACTCCAAGGCAAGAGATTTTAGTCTATCAACTGCGCTATGGGCAGTTTATTCCCTTTGGTCTCTTACATCTTGAGGGGTATCGGGCATTGTGTGGAGATCCAAGTCTGTTATGCACTGCTAGAGCTGCTGGATTACTTCTTCAAGTTGTTCCACCTACTATGGAACTCACTCTTCGATCTTTACTTCTACGACTATCACAGAGCGAAGTGCTTTGTGAACCATTTATTTTACTTTGAGTTTCTCTGCAAGCAACTCTTCCTTGCTTTGTTGTAGTTGTTCTTTTTCTTCATCCCACTTCGCTTGCAGAGAAAGATTTTCTCGTTCTGCAGTACTGTGTTGTTTTATAAGGTCTCCCTGTATTTGTGCCAAATCCTAGGTAGCTTGCGTTGTTTCTTCTTGATCTTGTTGAAGGCGAGCTTCGACTGTATCAATGATGTGGTGGAGTTGAGCTGGCTCATATCCTAGTTCTGATGTTCCTGCTGACAGAGGCGCAGTGGAGACTACGCGGCTGGATTGTAGTGCCTGCTGCACTCCTTGGAGCTCATCCTTAATTCGATGGAACACCTCCTCCTGCTTAGCTTCTTGCTTCTCTGCTCTCTCCAACGAAGCATCATTCAGGCATGCTATGATGAAATCGAAGTCGTTGGAGGTGAGGATGGTCTGCATTTTGGTCATGGTTTCTTTCACTTTCTTCTGGGAGGAAGGTTTCGGCAGGGAAACCTTCCTTTTCTTCGAGGGATCGTCCTCATCTCTAGGTGGTGTAACCTCACCTTTCTTTTGTTCAACTTTCGAACCATCTATCTCTTCACCATCTCCTCCTTTCTCTGCTGAGATGGAAGCGTTCTTCACGAATGCATTGTCTAAATCATGGACCTCTTCGGTCTTCTTTATATTTTGCTAGGTCTGGGTGTATCCGACGCAGTTTCTGGACTATTTAAATTGGATATCTCCGCAGGGTCTACTGGAATGAGGAGGTCCGTCGACCAGTCCTTAGTGATTTCTTCTAAGTCCTCCTTTGTCATCTGGTAGCAAGATTGAATTTGCTTCTTGTGCTCGTCAGCGTGCGCTGTAATATAAATGAAATGGCACTCTGCACTGAATTTCATTAAAGGCCAAAACCTATGGAGAGTATTTGGCGTGATGCGAGGCTCGGACTGGATAGCTACCTTCAACTGATTGTAATATGTGTGGAATACAACATTTGACTGCCATTGCTTGTTCATGTCACTGGAATACCACAATGTACTGAACTTCGCGACCAGAGGTTCAAAGGTCGATGTCCAGGAAGGTCGCACCTTCCAACATCTCCCATACGATGAAAGTAATCAGGATTAGAAGCCAACTAAAGTGGAACTCATATCCTTGATCTTGCGCTTCCCTGTAGTCTAGTTCCAACTAGTTCATGAGGTACTGCACCCAATTCATTTGTAGGCCCTCCGCACACTTCCCTGCGAGGTCGACTTCAAATCCAGTGACTTGGGTGGGTCATTTCTTGCGGACCAACTTTCCCATGATCAATTAACAGGCTAGGTGCACTGCACCACTTTTGATAGAAGCTACCTTGTATCCTCGCATGCTTTTCTCGACATCATCGTAGGTGTCTTTAATCCTTTGAGCTAAAGCGCGATCCATGGTTTTTCCGGGATAAAAATACCGTGGGTCAGGGCCTTGCATACTCATCCCTCTGATCCAATTGATCAATGTCGGATCCACTGTGATACGAATGTTTAACCACAAGTATCCTCCATGGCAACATGACATAAGAAGCTTGACACATGCATTCACTTCTTGGTGCCTTTCGAAGTGAGGAATCTTCATGATTTTGAGCAGTGTGGACTACGCGAGGTTATGGGTCCATGACTAAGGGATGATCTTTGAATTATTTCCTTTTGTCCTGGTCAGGTACTTATGTGGGGCAAGCATGCTGTATACCTTCCTTTCACCAAGGTTGAAGTCGCTAAACTTCAATGCTGCTATCTTTTCTTGATCTGCGTGAAATACACATATCCCCTTCGGGAGGTATGCAGTGACCAATTCATACTCAAAGTCTCTGGGCACACTGTCTCGATTTATTGCACTGCTTAGAGGTGGTAGGTAGGCGGGAAATATGATCGAAATCAACTTAGCATTCACGATATCTTCTCTATGTTTAGTTCGATTTTCGTCTGCGGGCCGTGATGGTCCGACTCGAGCAGTGGACGGAGAGGTCGATAGTCCTCTCGTCGATGATTCTTGTAGACCGGTAGACAATCCTCTCTCCGACATGACTCTTTCAGTCATCAAGTCGAGGAGTACTTCTATTACTGTTTCTTCAACTGCGTTGATCTTGTCAGACATACACGCTCGGGATTAATAATATCGGGTTCACAATTAACTCAGATACTACACTAGAATAAACATCAAGAGGGAAATGATCACTGTATAAAATTCACTTGGTCTGTGGGCTCAAATTCTTAGTTTAGCAAAAGTGTTCTCTGTGCATGGCACGTTGGGATAAATAGGCAACTCAACAATGGTTCGCGTGTAATGGGTATGAAGCCTCATTAACTCTTGTTCTGTTCGTTATGGCATGGTCCAATGGTATGGTGTTGTGTTATTAATGTTTTTCGACCTGTTTGGAATGGAATTCGAATGGATATATCAGTCCTAAAGACTATATTTCCTCACCATGGCAAAGTGCCATGTGTCACTGTTTTGATATCTCGACGAAGCTCTAATTCTGAAAATTTTCTATCTGCGAAGTTCCCTCTGGAACCTTCTGTAACTTTTCAAACTTAGCTCTCTTCTTACTTAGCTTTCTAGCCTTCCTCCTAGTGCGTTGTTGAGATTCTTTCCTAGGATTCAGGATTAACACTTCTTCTTTATCCAAGATAGGTACCTTAGTCTTCTGCGAGTCTTCTAATGTTCTTGCAACTTCGACATTTGGGTCTCTAGTGTTAAGTAGCTTCGACCTATTCTCCTATTCTTCAATCAAGTATGTGATTCTTCTAGTCATGAAATCTTTTAATTCTTTCTTCTTTTGCTCCAAAAATTCTTCATCTTCTTTTCGTCTGGCTTGATCTCTTTCAATCCAAGATTTCCCTAGTAACATGGTAAATGAGGCACGATCCTCAATAAATTGAATAATCTCAAAATCTTCTTCTGTTGAAGTTCCATTGGCCTTCATAGATATCTGAGTGAGCTTTCCACATAGGTTTACTAGTTTTCCTCTGAATAACCCTATTCCTCCTAATAAAGGAATCATAGAAGGCCTTCCTATAGATTCCCAAGTCCTCTCTGTCATGATATTCACCTGTGTTTCCTCATCTAGAACACAGTCAATGTCGAAGTCTCCTATTCTTTCTTCAAGGCATTCCTTGTCTTTAAAGATCTCTGATAATCTAACATGTCAGTGGTCATTCAAGGTTTCTTTCATCTGTAGCAATACCTTCTCTGATTCTTTTTGGGGTTCTGCTATAGCCTTAGTTTCTGGATCTTCCTTAGGGTTTTCTTGTCTTATGTTCTTACTTTCAAGCTTATCAATCATTCTAGGGCAATCCAACACTTCATGGTCCATAGATTTGCAACAAAGACAACCAGGTCTTCTCCCAAGGCATGCCTTAGAAAGGTTTCCCGATTTTCTGCAGCTGTAACAGAGGGTTAATCCTCTCTTTCTTTTAAATGATCCCCAACTTATCCTGTACTGTGCGCTAGGATCATAGGAGCTAACCTGCAATAAATTATTTCTAGGATCCTGCATTCATTGATTATTCCAAACATTCTTTCTATGCATAGGTATAACATATATTTCACTATTCTTATCATATCTACTCACATCAAATATTATTTCATCTATTAATACCCTAGTTTTCAAACTAGGACAAACTCTATTAAACATACCTAGATCCATACTCTAGAAACAAAAATTTCCACTTATCTTACTTCTATAGAGCACAAAGCTTTCCAGATCTAAAACTTTTAACTATTCTTACCTTTATTAGAGCTTACAGATCTTACCTCTTTTTAATCAAGAATTCTCACTTTTACCTTTCTTAGGGCCCAAAGCTTCTGGATCTTGCCTCTTTTCTTCAGATTAGACTTCTTTTCCTTAGCACAAAGCTTTTCAAACTAAGTAGAATATTGCACACTAGAGAAAAAGATCTATGCTCAGAGATTTCTTAGTTTTAGGTCGAATCTTTGCACAAGCTTCTTCTTCCTTAGTTCCTAGCGATCAAAGTTTCAGGTCCCGAAAATAGAACCATTTGTTGGCATAGGGGCGGACCCAGGGTTCAATGCTACAACAACACACCAACAAAGCCCTAACTACCGACCCTTTCGACAACACCTGCGAAGCAGATGAAGTCTCACCCGAGGTAGAGGCAGGGGTGGTTGCAAGACTCAGGTAATTGCAACCTTAGCTGAGACACAGACATGTGATTGTACTACTTAATAAAGTACTTAGCACAGTCAGTTCCTCAATATACAATCAATAATCACTTCGATGATAAAACAGGGATTTGCAGCATTCACACTGATATAACACATTTAAGCACTTAGCATCAATAGATAGGTCATATCTAGAAGATCAAGAAATCAACACATTCATATAGATCAGATATAACATTCTTATACATCATTAGCACTAGCATAAGCAGATCTATCTAATCATCTCAAAGAACTTAGCAAAAGAAGACATAAACATATTAAGACAAGCACACAAAAAGACAACATAGTGTTTACGTGGTTCACCCCCACCCTGGGGCTATACCCACCAACTCTTCTTCTTTATTGTCTTTAGTCAATTAGTTACAAGCACAAAGCCATCAAAACCCTTACTCCGCATAGGACAGAAGATCTGCGCAGCTCACTAGATCCTTCTTCCTTGCGTTACAACACTAAGCCCTCCACAATCTGCTACAAGGACCTTCACTTAGCTCTGCAAGTCTCTTACAGTCATGCATAAAGCACTTACAGACTCTATTCACACTTAGCATACATTCACGTCACGTAGATGCACTATTCAACTACTTCTTACATTGCCTAGCCTTCTATTTATACATACAAAATAGGCCTAAACATGGGTAAAACCATGGGCTGACATCCCATTCTCGTTACATATTCCCCAAAACCCAAAAAGGATCCAAAAGTGGGCTGAGATCCCGTGATCTCCGCTTCATCTTGTGCTTCTCCTTTGACAGGATGTCGAAGTCCCAAAATAGGTCAATATGACCAAAAATCTCCCAAAACTTGGTCAAGGGCCAACAAGCGTGGAGTACCTTTAAAATGTTAAGTAGATCACTTAGCTTAATGGATAATTTATAATTGTGGATAAGCAGATTTGATTTGGTTAAGTGCCTTTCTTAGTGTGCATTATGATAACATTTATGACCTTAGTCGCTTGGTAACAGTTCGACCTTCACACTTAGACGTCTGGCTTATCAGTTATTGTACTGGTTGTTGGCGGAGTCGGGTATTAGCTTGAGATTTTCCTTTGATTATAGTCATCTTGCATCTAGTCGACATGTTTCTTGGGGTATGGGTGTAGCCTTCTTGTCAGTATTCATCTCCTAGAACATCGGATTTATCTAGAATCCTTGGTCCAGATAGGATGTGTTGCACCAAAGTTATTGACGTGTATATTGCCTGGGGACGGCATGATTCCTGATGAGGAGATCATGGCGCGCCCTATTGGATAATGACGAATGATAACTTGGCCAAATTCGGTGCCTTCCGTCTGAGTGTTGTTGAGCATTGTAAGTTTTCCTTTGGCACATGGGTTGAACGCCTTCATGCATTTGCTTCTTGTGCCTTGAGGTTCTAGTCTTTGTTCGTCAAGGCCATGGTGTCGGGAGGGGGATGTTTTCCCTTAGCTGGTGGGCATGGTCATGTTGTGTCGGGCGGGTAGTCATTTCTCCTTGTTGTTATACGCATGTTTCACCTAGTTTCTCTTGTGCCAGTGTGTTGAGTCATAGTTTCCTGTTGCCTGGACTATGTGCTTGCATTCGTCGTCAGTTGTGTGGTTAAACTTTTTTCGTCATCGCCTTCTTGCCTAAAAACAAAAAAAAAAATTCACTTCTGCTTCGCTTGTAGTCATAATGAAGGGGTCGTTACATCAACAAGGATTGAAGGTGGACCACCTAAAATTTAACTTTGTCATTAGCCCAATCAATTACCAACTTTGAGTCACCCATGATTTGTAGCTTTGATACTTCATGAGATTTAGCTATGTGAAACAGAGTCCAAATAGTAGTGAACTCATATTTAGTATTAGAGTCGTTCCTGGGGGCATAACAAACATGAAAATAATGTGTGGAATTTAAAAACAAAATTACGCAAATTCCACATCTATGGGGGGTGCCCTTGACTTGCACCATCAAAAAATCCCCAAGGGATGTCTAGATATAGAGTTGACATAGAAGTCTTATGAGGATTTGATTTTTTAGGCTCGCATTTAAATTTGTGAGAGAGATTCTCAATCAAACCTACGACCACATCTATTAGAACCTATTTGTCTTGAAAAAGGATGAGTTTACAAGCCCACTAGATAAAGTAAATAAAGAAACAAGGGAGATAAATGTAGTTGGCCATAAACACATCTGAAAACCATTTTTTACACGATCTTCTAGGCTTGAGAGATTGCAACCAGCCTTAGGCTTGAACTTATTTACAATTGACATCCATACCTGGGATGCAAAAGAGCAAGAAACATAGGTATGAAGCACAAACTCAGAGTCCTGCCTGTAAAGAGTGCACATATTGGGACCAACCTATCCTCTTTTGGGACCACTATCCCAAGTTAACATCTTATTTTTTAATGCCAACCATAAGATAATTTTGTATTTCATAGGAGCATGTAGCTTCCAGACTCACTCCCACCACCAAGATTTCTCACCCTGGAATGTAGCCTCTACATGAGTTTTATAACCAATCTTGACAAAGTATTCACCTGTAATGGGTTCTTGGACCAACAAAGAGAATCTTCCTTATCATCATTGAGCTTAATGAAGTTGGAGTATAGATTACCAATATAGTTTTTCTATTTTGAGGCGAGGCGAGCTTCGAGTCCAAGGTCCTCTATCGATTTTCAGCTGGGAAAACCAAGCCTATCTTGGTCAAGGGACTTTGCATCCTAGAGATGAAAAATTCCATGTTCATGCAGAAGAGAAAAAATATCATCCAATAGTTTGAACCCTTCATCAACCGGGAAAACTAGGCTTGTCTTGGTCAAGGGACTTTGCATCCCAAAGATGAAAAATTCCATGTTCATGCAAAAGAGACAAAATATTATCCAATAGCTTGAACTCTTCATCAACCCCCACCCATGGTTCCTCTTCAATCCTAACTTTCTTACCATTGTCGATTCACCAGATAGTCCAATCGATGGCTAGGGGAAAAGCTTCCACAAAGTCCTTCCAAACTATTGAGATTTGTTTTACTGATTTCCAGGGGGATTGGAACTAGTCTTTCACCAATAGGCTGCCAAAGTATTTTGAAGACATTACTCTGCCCTAAAGCTATATATTGGAGATAAGTCAAAAATTATTTTTGGCTGCTAAAGTTTGGATAAAGAGATAAATGTTTTTTACGCCCCAGTCTCCGAGGCTCTTGGGAAAGGCTATGCTAGACCACTTGACAAGAGGGATTCTGTGTTCATGTTTCCAATCCAAAGGAAGTGAAAGATAACCTTCATGTTTTTTGTCAAAATCCCTTTTGATATTTTTTCTATTGATTCTCAATAGAGTGGAATGCTTTCTAGGACAGATTTCAAAAGAACTAAATGTCCTACACACGATAGCCACATGTGGACCCATAGAGAAAATCTAGCCTCAATATTTTTAAATAACCATATTCAATCCTCAAAGATATAGGAATTTTGATTCCAAGAAAAACCCAAGTACTTTAAACCAACATCAATGCTTTCGTGCGAGAAAGGGAGATAGTTGTCCAAATGCAACTGCAAATCTTCTTGAGGGAAACTATAAAGAATGCTTGATTTAGTCATGTTAACTTCCATGCCTGTAGCATGACAATATAATTCTAGAATCTTTTTGAGTGCAAGAAACTCGTAAGGAGAGCCTACATCGAACAAAAGAACGTCATCAACGAAAAAATTGTGAGAATAATTTTATAGGGTGTAATCTTAACGTCTTTTATTTCTCCTTGGACTCTTGCATTGTCTATAAGTTTGATAAGTCCTTTCGCCACCATAAGGAACAAGAAGGGAGACAAAGGGAATCCTTGTCTTAGGCCTCTTGAAGACCATAAGAATTTGTAGGGNGGGGGGGGGGGAGGAACGGGGGGATTGATAAGAACTGCAAAGGAGGTAGATTGAATGCGACCCATGATTTACTTGACAATGGAGAGATGCATGCCCATTTGTATTAAAATGAGTCGAATATAGGAACGACTATCATTGTCAAAGGATTTGGAGAGATCAATCTTGAGAATAACCATAGGAAGCTTTTGGAGATTGATGAAATGCAAGGCTTCCTACGCTAGATAAATTGCATCATGGAATATCCTTTTAAACAAGAATCCAAACTACTCTTCATAGACTATATCACTGAGCATAGTCTTTATCCCATTGGAAATTTGATGTAGGAGCATCGTAAGCAAAGCCCACGTGGAGGGACAACTTGGCGCCATAGCGCACCTTTTTAATTATTTGGAATCTAAAAGCTAGTGTTTTCCTATAGATCTATTTTGAACGGGTGATTGAAGAAGAGAGAAACGCTCAGAAAATGAATAATCGCAAGAGAGCTAGGAGTTTCACTCTCAGACTTTAATGTAATGGAGGTTGAGTAGTTGTTAGTTGTTACTTCGATAGGAGAGGTAGTCGAAGGGAACCCTAGAGGACCTCTTGTATATGTAGATGCATTGTATGCCCAAATGAGGCTGCTGGAGTAGTATTGTTACTGAATAGGAGGTAGCCGCAAGTTAGTTAGAAATCCTTAGAGGAGGAAATAGGAGATAGAATAGTTCTTTGAGAGAGCTTGAGAGAGATGAGACTCTGTTACAGTCCAGCCTCCACATATTGTAATCAGACATTCATATTAATAGAAAGAAAGAAATTTTTTCTGCATATGAACTTTCTATGTGTTTATGTGTATCCGATGAAAGTTATCTGTGTGTGTTTATGTATGTTGTGGATGCATGATAGGTTTCATATGCAGTAGGAAGATATACTTCTTTATATTTTTTGAGTTCGAATTATCATTCTGGGTTCTTTAGGTAGTGCAAGGAGTGCACAAAAAAAAATTAGAGGTTCTGTAGCCAGAGCAAGGATGTGCATTTGAACTCTGTGGAGTCAGAAAAGAACATGTCAGGAGGGCACACTAGAGTGATAACAACTCAGGGGAAACCTCAAGTTTGTTGAATACCTTAGAGGAGAAACTGTGCATAGAAAGGAAAGAGAGACAGAGTCATTGAGAACTCTATAGAGCTCTACCAAGTGGGCATCGAGCAAGTGCAAGTGTGCAAAAAGAGAAATCTCTATCAATTTCAAAGAGAAGAGTATCATAGGAGGGTACTCACAGAGTTGTTGAACACTCTGTAAAGCTCTGCAAGTGTGCATTGAGAAAAAGTTGCCGAGAAGTCCCAAGAATCCCTTTGAGGAGTAAAGGGAGTAAACCTTAGAACTTGAGTAAGAAAAAGCTCAAGAGAGACAATGCAAGGAGTGCGCGCATAAGTGAACTTGTTCCAAGATTCAAAAGATCAGGAGGAATAGTGCAATCTTGCATGCACAACGCAAGTGTGCACCCGAGTTGAAGACAAATTGTCAAAGCTTAGGAGGAAAAGAGAAGATGAGACACTTTTAACCGATTTCGCAGGTGAAGGTTCAAATACCAAAACCTTTGAACACTTAGAAATTTTTCCAAGTCCGGGAGAACAAAGAAGCTCAGGAGGAGGAGTGACAACAACCGTCAGATCGACTGAAGGGAGAAATTTGGACCGTTAGATCAGTGTCCAGGAAAGTGAAAGGAGAGCACGAGGAGTAATAGATCCCAACTGTCGGATATGAGCACAAAGGATCGATAGTTGTCCAATATAGGTAAAGTACACGGGCCTTAACCCTTTTGTGCACAAAAGGATTGAATTTCCAAAGTCCCAAAGTGATTAGGGATCATTCATTTGTTGAGAGAGACATGTGGCGCACGATCCACAACTTCGGAATTTTGTGGAAAAGGAGGAGTGGAATCACCGAAGACCCGAAATAGATCATGGTTGTTGATTGCCAGGAGGGTACGTGTCAACGGATCTGATTCTTCGGGTGAAAGCACTCTGGAAGGGACGAATGCGTAGGAATTGAGACTCCTGAAGCCCAAAGAGCCAAAGAGAGTCCGAACCTCCAGATATAGAGGCTACGTGGCATAAATCTATTGTCTTCAAGTGAAAGAAGCCCGAAGAGCCAAAGAGAATTTGGACTGTTAGATCCATAGTGTACGTTTCGAAAGATCATGAGCTCTGAGAGAAAGAAAAGGAGTGGAGTTTGAAATCTCTGAAGCAGCTGGGAGCCATCGATCTACGGAAGGACACACCTCATTAGATCGTTGACTCTGGGTAGAACACTCTGGGAGAAATCAAAGGAGTGGAGTTTGAAATCGCTGAAGCCCGAATAGCTGAAGCAGCTGGGAGTCGTCGATATGCTGAAGGACACGCATTGTTAGATCGTGGACTCCGGGTAAACCACTCAGGGAGAAAGATAAGGAGTGGAGTTTGAAATCGTCGAAACCCAAATATCCAAAGCAGATGGGAGTCATTAATCTGCGGGAGGACACGTGTCATTAGATCATGGACTCCGGGTAAAATGCTCCAGGAAAAGAAGAACATGGAGAAGTTGAGATTTGATATTTGTGAAGGTTGAAGCCTTGAAGCGGACAAGAGCCATCGATTCGAAGGTGGACATGTGGTGCCAGATCTAGAACTCCAGAGGAAAGAAGAGGGGGAAAATGCCGAAACCCAGAAGGAGATATCGATCGTTGATCGAGAATGGGGTCAAAGGATCATTGATCTGGTTGAAAGGGCCAAAGTCTTGAAGTGGAGGCAAAGCCATTGATTGAGGAGGATACACGACAGACGATCTGCCATTTCGAAGAAATCACTCCAGAAGAAAGAGGAGGTGTTGAACAAGAACTCCCAAAGGCGAAGAGACAGAGTTCATATGAGCCATCTGTTGGTTGAGGATAGGTGTCAGTAGATCTTCCACTTCGAAATATTTTCATGCAGAGGAACCAGGAGTTGAGAGTTGAAACTCCCAAAGGACGAAAGATGAAATCAATCACGACCGTTGATTGAAAGGGACACATGTTGACAGATTGTGGAGATCTGGGATAACGTGCTACAGGGAGAAGGAATAAAAAGAGAACAGATCTCAGTCGTTGATCACGAAACACCACCGAGGTCAGAAGATCAATGGTCTAGCTGGATTGCGGGGCCAAAACATGCTCGAACTTTAAAATTCTTAGAGCAGGCTGCAATTGAAACCACGGTATCACCAAAGGGATACTTGGCAGATTGCGGGGAGAAAAGAGGGTTGGTCTCAAACCACTCTTGGTCATGCTTGCAATCACATACTTACGTGAGGTCATAGCCCAGGGAAATATGCAAGAAGGGCCTAATGAAAAAAGATCTAGCACCTGAAACTTGACATTTCAGAAGCACGCAGGAAGAGATCCCATGGGTTTGATAGAGCCTACACAAGAGAAGGAAAGGGGATCTGTGTAAACATAGCTAGGGTCTAGCAAAGGCCTGAAGAGGCGATCCGACTCCTTGATTTGAACGATCCTATACCGAGAGGTCGCACAGCCCCAAGGGGAGAAGGGGGGTCTGCATCAAGTGGTATCAGAGCTAATTTTTTCTTGTAGACAACAGGGAAAAGAGGAAAGGAGATGAAGGATATAGTCTGACTACATCAAGTAGTATCGAGAGCTTAAAATTTGTCTGTAGATCATAGGTAAAGGTGAGAAGGTGAAAAGAGATAATATGATAAAATCAAATGGTATCAGAAGCTTAATTGTGCCTATAGACAGTAGGTGAAGAGAGATAGAGTACTTATGCTATGTAATGATTGTTTCAAGAAGTACAAAAAATGGTAGATATCCAGGAGGGCTGAAGATAGAAAATATGGCTACTGAAGGCCATAAGTATGGTCGAGGAGAAGACTGCAAGAAGAAAATTAAAGAAGAATTTGACAAGGAGCTCATTAATATAAGAGCAATAATGGAACATCTAACATCGAAGATGCAGCAGGAGACAAAGGTACACTGGAGGTACGAATGTCCTCTGAACATGAAGGTAAAATGGCTTGTTCAAAAGTTGTTGGCTAGAAAGAAGCAACAAGAGTTGAGGGGGTGGCTGAGGGAAGTTGAAAACCTCAGTGACATAGAGGAGAAAGTGATTCACATATGTCAACCAGATATTGGGAGGAACTTCAGTGATGAGGAGGAGGTGAGATCATTTAAAGGTCTCATAAACTTCCAGAGAGTTGAATTTTCAAATTTCCAGGGGGGAAATGAGATGAGATCAATTGAGGATCTCATTGATTGTAAGGAGGGAAGTAGTGAAATTTCATATTGCCAGGGGGGCAATGAGATGAGATCAATTGAGGATCTCATAGATTTCCAGGAGGGCAGAAGAGAAATCCCAGATTTCCAGGTGGGAAAGGAAGAAGAGAGGAGACTACTTAAAAGTCTCATGAACTTAGCCGAGAGTTCAAATAAACAAGGAGAGATGGTGGAGGAGGATCAAAAATGCATTTTGATCATTGGGGGAATTCAAATATTCCTGCCAAATAGTCCAGAAGAGGCTAGTACAAGTGTTGCACATGAGGAGGTGGTGCACCAAGAATCCAAGAAAGAGGCCATGGGGCCAAATGATTTTAAAACTAATTGTGTCTGTGATATAGGTGCAACAAAGGAAAGATATCCAATAGAGAATGTCAAAGAGGAGGAGAAGGAGAAGACATTGATGTCCGCCCTAGCAGAAAAAGGGGATCATTCAGATGAATTTCTCACTCAATGGAAGCAAGAGATGAAGATGTTGGAGGATTGGTTGGACAATCGAGAACCAGAAGATGGTTGCCAGGAGACAGTCATGCAGATTGCAAGAGAAGAGCATTCAACAAAATTGCTCAAAAATTTTAGCCTAGGAGCTGAACAGGAGATGGCTACAACATTGTATCCCACAGAAGAAGTGGAAGCATACATCTTAGGTTTTGTTGAGCTGTATGAGGAGCTGGAATCCATGGAGAGAAGGGTGATAGTGAAAAACATGCACATCCAACAAGCTAAGTTGGAAACAGGTGGACGAGCATACCAGCTTGGGGAGTAGGTGGACGAAGTTGGAGTTGAACCAACACAAGAGGAGATGGCAGAAGTCAATCTATCATAGGAGGAAGTTGAGCAGCAACTCAGTGGTGAGACTGCAGAACTGAAATCTGCAGCAGAATGGCCATCTAGTGCCACACTAAATGAAGATAACATGAAGGATAAAGAGAAAGAGATTGATCAGATTGGTAAGGAAGAGAAACATAACACATTTCAATGTTCCGAAGAGATGGATAAAGAAGAGCATTCGGTGGAGTTTCTCAAAAATTTTAGCCAAGGAGATGAACATAAGGTGAGTGTAGAATTGGGATGTACAAGAGAAGGAGACAAGCATTTAGATGAATGGCTCAAAAATTTCAGCCACGAAGCTGAGAAAGAGATAATTGTAGAATGTAAACCTACAATAGAGGATGAAGCAACAGATAGCATGGAACTTGTTGATTTGTGTGAAGAGATGGAGGCCTTGGAGGGAAGGGTAAATATGTAAAGGCAGCTTATCCAACAAATTAAGTGGAAATTGATGGAGAGAAGATGCAACGAAGTAGACTGCATGAGGAAAGACAGCCAGTGGACCAGTTGGATAAATAAATAGAGGAGATAAGAGACCGATGTTGGAAGAAACAAAAGAAACAGTCATTAGAGAAGTATGGGACAAAAGAAAACTTGCAGGAGCAACATGTCAGAAGAAGCATCAAGGAAAAGGAGCAGATGAACAACTCCAATTTCAGGTATGGGACCTCGGAGGATCTCAACAGCATAGTAGAGGGAGCCTTGAGCAAGAGCTCATGATTTTCCCAGCAGTGGATTATGATGCAAAAGCATCATCAGCAAAGCCCACATGGAGGGACAACTTAATGCCATAGCACACGTTTTTAATTATTTGGAATCTAAAAGCTGGCATTTTCCCGTAGATTTGTTTTGAACGGATGATTGAAGAAGAGCAAAATGCTCAGAAACTAGATGATCGTGAGAGAGATGGGAGTTTCACTCTTAGATTTTAATGTAATGGAACTTGAGTAGTTGTTAGTTGTTACTTCAATAGGAAAGGTAGTCAGAGGGAACCGTAGAGGACCTCTTGTATATGTAGATGCATTGTATGCCCAAATGAGGCTGCTGGAGGAGTATTGTTACTGAATAGGAGGTAGCCGCGAGTTATTTATAAATCCTCAGAGGAGGAAATAGGAGATAGAATAGTTCTTTGAGAGAGATTGAGAGAGTGGAGAATCTATTACAGTCCAACCTGCACATATTGTAATTAGACATTCATCTTAATAGAAAGAAAGCAGTTTTTCCTGCATATGAAATTTTTGTGTGTTTATGTGTATCTGATGAATGTTATCTGTGTGTGTTTATGTATGTTGTAGATGCATGATAGATTTCATCTACAGTAGGAAGATATACTTCTTTATCTTTATTGAGTTTGAAATATCATTCTGGGTTCTTTAGGCAGTGCAAGGAGTGCACAACAGAACATCGGAGGTTCTGTAGCCAGAGCAAGGAGTGTGCATCTGAACCTTGTGGAGTCAGAAAATAACATGCCAGGAGGGCACACCAAAGTAATAACAACGCAGGGGAAACCTCAAGGTTGTTGAATAACGTAGAGAATAAACTGTGCAGAGAAAGCACAGAGAGACAGTCATTGAGAACTCTGTAGAGCTATGCCAAGTGGGCATCGAGCAGGTGAAATCATGCACAAAGAGAAATATCTATCGAGTTCAAAGAGAAGAGTATAAGAGGAGGTTTCTTACAGAGTTGATGAACACTTTGTAAAGCTCTGCAAGTGTACATTGAGAAAGAGTTGTCGAGAAGGCCCAAGAATCCCTTTGAGGAGTAAAGGGACTGAAACCTTAGAACTTGAGTAAGAAAAATCTCAAGAGAGATAACGCAAGGAGTGAACGCAGAAGTGAACTTGTTCCAAGATTCACAAACTTAGGAAGAATAGTGAAATTTTGCACACAGAGCGCAAGTGTGTGCCCGAGTCAAAGAAAAATTGTTAAAGCTCAGGAGGAAAAGAGAAGACGAGACCCTTTCAACCGGTTTCGCAGGTGAAGGTTCAAAGACCAAAACCTTTAAGCACTTAGAAATTTTCCCAATTCCTGGAGAACAAAGAAGCTCATGAGGAAGAGCGACAACAATCGTTAGATCGACTGCAGGGAGAAATCTGGACAGATATATCAATGTCTAGGAAAGCGAAAGGAGAGTGCAAGGAGGAATAGATCACAATCGTCAGATCTGAGTGCAGAGGATCGTCATTCATCCAATACAGGTAAAGTACATAGGCCTTAACCCTTGTGTGTAGAGAAGGATTGAATTTCCAAAGTCCCGAAGTCCCGAAGTGATTAGGGACCATTCATTTGTCGAGAGGGACAGGTGGCACATGACCCACAACTTCAAAAGTTTGTTGACAAGGACGAGTGGAATTGCCAGAGACCCGAAATAGATCTTGGCTATTGATTTCCAGGAGTGTACATGTCAACAGATCTGAGTCTTTAGGTGAAAGCACTCTGGAAGGAATGAGTGCATAGGAATTGAGACTCCCGAAGCCCAAAGAGTTGAAGAGAATCTGGACCGCCAGATCCATAGGGTACGTGGTGGAAATCCATTGTCTTCGGGTGAAAGAAGCCTGAAGAGCCGAAGAGAATATGGACCGTCATATCCAGAGCTTACATGTCGACAGATCATGAGCTCTGGGAGAAAGCGAAGGAGTGGAGTTTGAAATTATTGAAGCCCGAATAGCCGAAGCAGCTGGGAGACGTCGATCTGCAGAAGGACACATGTCGTTAGATTGTGGACTCTGGGTAGAACACTCTGAGAGAAAGTGAAGGGGTGGGGTTTTAAATCTCCGAATCTTAAATAACCGAAGTAGCTGGGAGACGTTTATCTATGGAAGGACATACATCGTTAGATCATGGACTCTGGGTAAACTACTCAGGGAGAAAGAGAAGGAGTGGAGTTTGAAATCATTGAAAATTGAATAGCCTAAGTAGCTGAGAGTCATCGATCTGTGGGAGGACACATGTCGTTAGATCGTGGATTCCGAGTAAAATGCTCTAGGAAAAGAAGAGCATGGAGAAGTTGGGATTTGAGATTTCTGAAGGATGAATCTCCGAAGCAGATGAGAGCCATCGATTTGAAGGTGGACACGCGATGCCAGATCTAGAACTCCAGAGGAAAGAAGAGGGGGAAAATGTCGAAACCCTGAAGCAAATCTCGATCATTGATCGAGAAGGGGGCCGAAGGACTGTTGATCTAGTTGAAAGGGAAAAAGTACCGAAGCAAAGGTAGATCCATTGATTGAGGAGGACACACGATAGATGATATTCCATTTCAGAGAAATCACTCTGGAAGAAAGAGGAGGTCTTGAAAAAGAAATCCTGAAGCCAAAGAGACGAAGTTCATCTGAGCCATCCATTGGTTGAGGACAGGTGTCAATAGATCTTCCACTTCGGAAAATTGTCATGCGGAGGAAGAATTAGTTGAGAGTTGAAACTCCTGAAGGCCGAAAGACAAAATCAATCACAATTGTTGATTGAAAGGGACACGTGTTGACAGATCTTAGAGATCTGGGATAGCGTGCTCCAAGGAGAAGGAAGAAAAAGGGAATAGATCTTAGTTGTTGATCATGAAACACCACTGAGGTTAGAAGATCGACGTTCAATATGGATTGTGGGGCCAGAACATGCTCGTAATTTAAAATTCTTAGAGCAGGCCGCAATTGAAACCACGGTATCGCCAAAGGGATATGTGGCGCTTTGTAGCAAATTGCGGGGAGAAAGGTGGATTGGTCTCAAACCACTCTTTTCCGTGCTCGCAATCACATACTTACGTGAGGTCATAGCCCAGGGCCATATGTAGGAAGGGGCTAATGAAAAAGGAGCTAGCGCCTGAAACTCGACATTTCAGAAGCGCGCAGGAAGAGAGCCTGCGGGTTTGACAGAGCCTGCACAAGAGAAGGAAAAGGGACCTGTGTAAACAAAGTTGGGGTCTAGCAAAGGCCCAAAGAGTCAAACCGACTCCTTGATTTGAATGATCCTAGACCGGGAGGTCGCACAGCCCCGAGGGGAGAAGGGGGGTCTGCATCAAAATTATTTTTGAGATATGCTTGTAAATGACATTACAATAAGAGATAGGTCTATAGTCATCAAAAGAAGAGGCATCCTGTTTTTTGAGGATGAGAGCTAAGTGGGTGGAACTGAAGGAGACAAGAATTTTTCTGGAGAGCTTGGATTCTTGAACCACCTTAAAAAGGTCACCTTTCAAAAGCTCATAAAGTCCTAGATGGAATTCAATAGTGAGACCATTGGGGTTGGTGCTCTTTTGTTTTTTCATATATCAGAGAGTGGCCCGAATTTCATCTTCAAAAACCTATGCAGTCAAATAGGAGTTCATCTCGTCTGTGAAGACCCTTGGGAAAAGCCTAATTACACTTAAAATTTCTTCGATGGGGCATCATGTTGGTTCTTGGAATAACTTGCCATAATATTCCCTTCTTGCTTCCGCATTCACTTGAAAGGATCTAATAGGAATACTTTCCAGGTTTGAAGCTTTCCAAATAGTGTTCAAGTTTTTTCTATAGTTGGTGAATCTGTGAAATAATTTAGTGTTATTGTCACCTTCGGGTAGCCATAGAACATGAATTTTAGCTAGCCGTGGACAACACGACTTTTAGCTAGCCACACAACACTACTTTTAAGATTCCATATCATCTCTTCTTTTTCTAGAAGATCTTGCCTCTGAGCGACTAGAGACTTGAGAGAAACTTCATCTTCCTTAAAAAGGAGACTAGGTGGATGATCCACCAGAAGGGCGTTGGTTTTATTCTATTTTTCAAGAAGTAGAGCCTGAGAGTTCTTGAGATGTTCTTTAACCCAACCCTTGGTATCATGAATAACCTTGGTCAAGTTGTCAACAAATTGTGTCATAAAAGAGGCACTCGAGTCTACATGTAGAGGGGGTTATAACTAAGTGATTAGTTTCCTATTGTCTTCCTCTAGGAGCCATGAGTGATTGACTTTGAATGGGGAGGGAGGATTAGGCTCCTTTTTGTCCAATTTTAAGAGAATCAATTTGTGATCGGAGATTTGTAAATGATATTTTGTGTATATGTTTATGATTCTTCATAATGTAAAGGAATTAAAGGATAAGAGGTCTTAGGAGTGGGGGATCCTCATCCGGAGGAAAAATTGAATTGTCCTATGTTGGGGAATGGAAACATTATCAAATAATCAGGCATAAGCTTACTAATTACTCCATGGAATAAGGTTAGCGGTGTAATTGCAAATTCAAACCCTAACAATAGTGGGGGATCCTAGTACAATTGTTAGGTTAATGCACAAAAAAGTTAGTTAAATCGATCATAAACTCACCTTTATCCTGGTTTTATATCAACATGAGGTAGAAATAATTCCAACCATCTCCTTTTATCAAGTCTTAAGAAGCCTTAACCACCAAGTTGATTCGTCAAAAACATAACAAAATTTAAAATAGGGGAACTTTAGGTTAGTGGTTAATTAACCATCTAAGCCATACCTTAATCTTCTTATTGGAATTTAATTATAAGTACCATAGATATATTATGCCACATGTACCTCATGCATCAACCCCTCCACTAAGGTAATTAAATAAACTTGACAAGACCCAAGGATCCCAAGCACATGTTTGATCTTGCAAGGATGATGGGTAATGAAGGAAGAGATTTAAACAACCCAGGCAAGGTGGGATAATGGACAATCTGACCTCTACACAATGGGAGGAACACAGGTGGCTCTTCTCATCTGGACTGTCCTAAATCCTATTTGAATTTTAGGTTGGTGGTGAGTTCTATTTTCATCCTGTATGTCCTTTGTTTGTTGAGTTTGGATATTGCACATGTATAAGCTATTAGCATAGTTTTTATCACTGGTCTTGGTTGGTTTGGAATTGAATTTGAATATTTTAGGAAGGGTTTTTTGGGTATTTATATCTAGACTTCAAAGCCCCATTATATACTCTTTGGTTGTGGGCAATTCTGTTTAATTTATTTCTACACAAAACTATCCTTGGTACTCAAGTTGGTAGTTGGCACTAATATCACTCTATTTTCCTTTTGTTTGTTGATATTGGTCTATAATCAAGCCTTGGTTGTTAGTACAATATCAAATTTGTGTTTTTGTGAGTGTGGATTTATCTTTGAATATTTGGGAAATGTTGTATTGGGAACTAAAGGAGGAATTGCAAAGTTTCATACTCCTCGCTTTGGTTGTGTACATCATTATTTAGAGTCTTTCTTGTATGAGTATTGGGGAAATCTCCTTCAGTTTTTTGTTGACTCTTTACAACTGTATTTCAAATCTGGCTTGTGGGCTTGTTTCATTTTCAAGATTTGACTCTCTCTATAGCTAACAAAAGGAAGACTATACATCATGGATCAACACGATTTACAAGAGCTTAGGAGAATTCTAAGGACACATGAAGAAATGGTTTAGGGAAATAGAACATCTATTTTCTCTCTTATCTCTAAATTTCATGAATATGAACAACAATGTATCTCACAAATTGCAAAAGTTATGAGCAACTTGGTTCAATTTAAGCAATAGTTATCCATTCTATAGGCATAGTGCAATTTCTTCAATAATTTAGTGGAGAATTTGAACAAAGATACACAATCTATGGCTTCTAATAAATGGTTTTTTGGTCAAGCAGAACAAAAGGATAAGGATATTGTGATTGAACTAATAGAATATATGAAAATTGGAGAATAGGAGTTGGTTCACATTGCCACATGCCTAGAGGATATATAAATTCATCATACCTATCTTTAACTTATGTTTTTTTTTAAGTAATAAATATTAGGTATATTTTATAGATTATACTACAGTAACAAAAACTAGGAAATTTTTCCAGTAGATATATATAAGCTTTGTATGTTGTTTTGGATCTATGCAAACAACTTGAACTATGAAGACATTATGTATGTTTAAAGAGTGTTGTTAGCTACGCTACAACCATTTTGATAATTTATATTTCTCTTTTTTTGTTAAAAATAAATAAATAAAGAATTAGAGGATAAAATAAAATAAATATATTATAAAGAGTTCACTAACCCTAATCTTGGAAATTTGAAGCAATTTTTTGTTATAACTTGCATGAAGAAGAAAATCAACGTTGCTAAAATAAGAACAAACTTTCACAAGCTTCATAATGAAATAAGTCTTAGACAATTCCTAAAACAATGTGGGATGGAAGAGTTTGTCATCTTTGTGATACTAAGAATGTGAATGAGGAAAACCAATTTCTCTTAAAATGTCTTGTGTATGCTACATAAATCTTAATTTCATAATATTTACTACAATACTAACCTTCGTAACCTTTCAACTCATCAATTTAACTATGGATATTCCAGAAAGCTTGTCTTCAATCTTTTCAAGCATAAGAATAAAATTCTAAAGCAAACCAAGTAATTCATACAGTTTCTTTTTAATGACCAATAAACCAAAATTGGTCTCAATGGACGTTAACAATCATCATCATCATAAATAAAGGAATATTTTTATAAATAAGAGTTCCCCCCTCTCTTATATATCTCAACATCATTTTATCAATAAAAATAATTAAGTCTTAGTGCACATTGGAGACGTCTTCATCCATTATTCTAGATTTATATGTATAATCTAACCCTTGGGTGTGTAGGTTCCCCCATTGATTTTATTTTCCTCTTATCATAATTTTTTTTTTTTATAAATGTTGCAGTAGTGGGTGTCCATTTGGTTATTATATCATTGCATTTATAATGTAAATAATTTACAATTTACAACTCTTGTGCATAGAATAACCTACTATACACAAATTATGGGCCTACACACTTCCATGGCGAGATTATTTAAGCATTGCAAATATTCATAGTGATACCTTCGTCGGAGATGGCATGCCCTAAATAATGAATCTTCGATTGATAAAATGAGCATTTTGACAGTTTCCCAAACAATTTGTTCTCTCGTAGACACTATAGTACCAAGCGCAAATGTTCATCATGTTCTTCCATCATCCGAGAATAAATCAAAATATCGTCAATGAATACTTGAACAAATTTTTCCAAGTATTCACAAAACATCCCATTCATCAATATTATGAATACCCCTTGGGAATTTGTCAGTCCAAACGGTAAAACAATAAACTCGTAATGTGAAAACCTGATCTTAAAGGCAGTATTAGGAATGTATTCCTCCTTGATCCGTAACTGGTGATACCCTGATCTCAAGTCGATATTTGAGAACATCGTCACACCATTCATCTAATCAAATAGATCATCTATCCTTGGAAACAAATACTAGTTCTTGATCGTTTCCTTGTTCAATTGATTATAGTCAATGCAGAGTCTCCACGACCCATCCTTCTTCCGTATGAAAACAACAAGCGCACCCCATGGTGACACGCTTGGACGTATAAGTCCTAGATCCAAAAACTCCTTCAGTTGCATTTTCAAATCCTATAAATCAGGGGTCGACATCCGATTAGGCATTCTTGCTATCGGTTCAGTTTTTGGTTTTAGGTCGATGGTAAATTCCAACTACCTCTCAAGCGGAAACCCTGGTAGCTCCTCTAGGAAGACATCCACAAATTCTCATACTACCGAAAGGTTTTCTAGTCCTTCTTCCACTCCCTTTTTGTTCAACGCAAGGATCATATATAGCTTTCATCCCTTGCGCACGCTCTTCCAAACCTATAGGGAAGAGATGAACCTTAGGGAAACTCCCTAGTTCCTTCCTAAAATTACACGCCTCCGTCCCACATCATCAACCAAGCTCAACCATTTTTTCTTACAATTGAGTATCACCTCATGTGATTCCAACCAGTCCATACTGATCATGATGTCATAAGATCCTAAGATTGTCACGTACAGATTGGCCTTCGTGAAAAAATATCCTAGGTTAAGGATACAACCTATAAACTTTCCTCTAATCTTCTGTTTGGCTCCCAAAGCCATTTATACAAAGCTAAAATCATCATGTTCGACTGCCTTTACCTTAATTATTTTTAGCACTGCACCAAAAATAAAGCTCTCTGTAGCACTTGGATCTATCAAAATACTAAGGGTCTGGTCAGTGATGATACGTGACATCTCGAGCATAGTAGACTGGTGCTCGATCTGGCGGTTATTCACCACTACATGAATCTAATGGGCCTTTCCCAAATCTCCTATGGTAGTGTGTCGGACTGATCTGGTTGCTTTGGCTCTCTCAACTGGGCAGTCACGCTGGTAATGTGGCTCTCCACATGTTGAACACCCGGTCTTCGGTATAGTACTCTTGGTCCCCGAAATAGAACCTTACGACCCACTGGCTTGAAACCCTGGTCTTTTCTGCTGAACCAGCCTGAACTATTGTTGTTGCGGTCGATGTTGCAATTGGTGTTATGGTCCTCTGTAGGGAGTGCGCTACTGAGGTGTTGGTCACCGTGGTGTAGTGAATGTGGATCCTCTTGGAGTGCCTCGATACCCTGGTGGATATCTAACTAGTGTCTGATGCTTTTGCGCACCAGATGTCACATGTCTCGTCGGAGTCCCACTCTGACCCCCGCTGATGATCTCCTCCTCAGCTATGAGGGCCTTCTGGAAAACATCGTGCAATGTCTGAGGCATTAAAATCCTCACTTTAGCATGTATGATGACATTAAGTCCGAATACGAACTTGTTGACCTTAAGCTTCTCAGTGTTTTGATGCGGATCATACCGAAGAAGCTCCATGAAACGAGCCTCGTACTCGGGCACCGTACGACCACCCTGTCGAAAGGCATTGAACTATATGAGCTGACGCTCAATGAATTCCTTTGAAATATACCTCTCTTGGAACCACTCCTCGAATAGTTCCCATGAAACGTCTTCGATGACCATGTTCATTTGTGGCAGAAGTGTCTTCCACCATAGCAGAGTGCTCCCTTTCAGCTGAAAGACCGCCATGCGGGCCTTCATGTTGGAGGTATAGTCGTGAAGTGAAAAGCACATCGCCACTCTTGGTCACACCCACAATCACATACTTATGTGAGGTCATTATCCCAGGGCCATATGTAGGAAGGGGCTAATGAAAAAGGAGTTAGCGCCTGAAACTTGACATTTCAGAAGTGCACAGGAAAATATTCCTCAGGTTTGACAGAGCCTGCACAAGAGAAGGAAAAGGGACCTGTGTAAACAAAGTTGGGGTCTAGCAAAGGCCCAAAGAGTCAAACCGACTCCTTGATTTGAATGATCCTAGACCGGGAGGTCGCACAGCCCCGAGGGGAGAAGGGGGGTCTGCATCAAAATTATTTTTGAGATATGCTTGTAAATGACATTACAATAAGAGATAGGTCTATAGTCATCAAAATAAGAGGCATCCTATTTTTTGAGGATGAGAGCTAAGTGGGTGGAACTGAAAGAGCCAAAAAAAATTCTGGAGAGCTTGGATTCTTGAACCACCTTAAAAAGGTCACCTTTCAAAAGCTCATAAAATCCTAGATAGAATTCAATAGTGAGACCATTGGGGTTGGTGATCTTTCATTTTTTCATGTATGAGAGACTGGCCCAAATTTCATCTTCAAAAACCTATGTAGTCAAATAGGAGTTCATCTCGTGTGTGAATACCTTTGGGAAAATCCTGATCACACTTAAAATTTCTTCGATGGGGAATCATGTTGGTTCTTGGAATAACTTGCCATAATATGCCCTTACTTCTTCCGCATTCACTTGAAAGGATCTAATAGGAATACCTTCCAGGTTTGAAGTTTTCCAAATAGTATTCAGGTGTTTTATACAGTTGGTGAATCTATGAAATAATTTAGTGTTATTGTCACCTTCGAGTAGCCATACAACATGAATTTTAGCTAGTCGTGCAAAAAACAAATTTTAGCTAGCCACACAACACTACTTTTAAGATTCCATATCATCTCTTCTTTTTCTAGAAGATCTTACCTCTGAGTGACCAAAGACTTGAGAGAAAATTCATCTTCCTAAAAAAGGAGACTAGGTGGATGATCCACCAGAAGGGCGTTGATTTTCTTCTATGTTTCAAGAAGAAGAGCCTGAGAGTTCTTGAGATGTTCTTTAACCCAACCCTTGGTAGCATGAATAACCTTGGTCAAGTTGTCAACAAATTGTGTCATAAAAGAGGCACTTGAATCTACCTATAGAGGGGACCATAACTAAGTGATTAGTTTCCTATTGTCTTCCTCTAGGAGCCATGAGTGATTGAATTTCAATGGGGAGAGAGGCATAGGATCCTTTTTGTCCAATTTTAAGAGAATCGACATGTGATCGGATATTTGTAAATGATATTTTGTGTATATGTTTATGATTCGTCATAATGTAAAGGAATTAGAGGATAAGAGGTGTTAGGAGTGGGGGATCCTCATTGATCCCGGAGGAAAAATTGAATTTTCCTATGTTTGGGGAATGGAAACATTATCAAATAATTAGGCATAGGCTTACTCATTACTCCATGGAATACGGTTAGCGGTGTAAGTGCAAATTCAAACCCTAACAATAGTGGGGGATTCTAGTACAATTGTTAGGTTAATGCACAAAAAAATTAGTTCAATCGATTATAAACTCACTTTTATCCTGGTTTTATCTCAACATGAGGTAGAAAGAATTCCAACCATCTCCTTTTATCAAGTCTTAAGGAGCCTTAACCACCAAGTTGATTCGTTAAAAACACAACAAAATTAAAAATAGGGGAACTTTGGGTTAGTGGTTAATCAACCATCCAAGCCATACCTTAATATTCTTATTGGAATTTAATTATAAGTACCACAAACATATTATGCCACATGTCCCTCATGCATCAACCCCTCCACTAAGGCAATTCAATAAACTCGATGAGACCCAAGGTTTCCAAGAACATGTTTGAGCTTGCAAGGATGATGGGTAATGAAGGAATAGATTTAAACAACCCAGGCAAGGTGGGATAATGGACAATATGACCTCTACACAATGGGAGGAACACATGTAGCTCTTCTCATCTAGACTAAGTCCTAAATATTATTTGAATTTTAGGTTGGTGGAGAGTTCTATATCTTGTATGTCCTTTGTTTGTTGAGTTTGGATATTGCACATGTGTCAGCTATTAACATAGTTTTTATCACTAGTCTTGGTTGGTTTGGAATTAAATTTGAGTATTTTAGGAAGGTTTTTTTGGGTATTTATATCTAGACTTCAAAGCCCCATTATCTACTCTTTGGTTGTGGGAAATTATGTTTAATTGGTTTCTACACAAAATTATCCTTGGTAATCAAGTTGGTAGTTGGCACTAATATCACTCTATCTTCCTTTCGTTTGTTGATATTGTTATGTAATAAGGCCTTGGTTGTTAGTACAATATCGAATTTGTGTTTTTGTGAGTGTGGATTTGTCTTTGAATATTTGGGAAATGTTGTATTGGGGACTAAAGGAGGAATTGCAAAGTTTCATACTCCTCACTCTGGTTGTGTACATCATTATTCAAAGTCTTTATTATATGAGTATTGGAGAAATCTCCTTCAGTTTTTTGTTGACTCTCAACAACTGTATTTCAAATCCGGCTTGTGGGCTTGTTTCGTTTTCAAGATTTGACTCTCTCTATAGCTAACAAAAGGAAGAATAAACATCATGGATCAACATGATTTAAAATATCTTAGGAGACCTATCAGGACACATGAAGAAATGGTTTAGGGAAATAGAACATCCATTTTCTCTCTTATCTCTAAATTTCATGAATATGAACAACAATGTATCTCACAAATTGCAGAAGTTATGAGAAACTTGGTTCAATTTAAGCAACGATTATCCACTCTATAGGCATAGTGCAATTTCTTCAATAATTTAGTGGATAATTTGAACAAAGATGCACAATCTATGGCTTCTAATAAATGGTTTTTTGGTCTAGCGAAACAAAAGGATAAGGATATTGTGATTGAACTGATAGAATATATGAAAATTGGATAATAGGAGTTGGTTCACATTGCCACATGCATAGAGGATATAGCAAGTCATCATACCTATCTTTAACTTATGTTTTTTTTCAAAGTAATCAATATTAGGTATCTTTTATATATTATACTACAGTAACAAAAACTAGGAAATTTTTCCAGTAGATATATGTAAGCTTTGTATTTTTTTTTGGATGTATGCAAACAACTTGAACTATGAAGACATTATGTAATTTTAAAGAGTGTTGTTAGCTACACTACAACCATTTTGATAATACAAATTTCTCTGTTTTTGTTAAAAATAAATAAATAAATAATTAGAGGATAAAATAAAATAAATATATTATAAAGAGGTCATTAACCCTAATCTTGGAAATTCGAAATAAGAAAAAAATTTCACAAGCTTCATAATGAAATAAGTCTTAGACAATTCCTAAAACAATGTGGGATGGAAGAGTTTGTCATATTTGTGATACTAAGAATGTGAATGAGGAAAATAATTTTCTCTTAAAATGTCTTGTGTGTGCCACATTAAATATTAATTTCATAATATTTTCTAGAATACTAACCTTCGTAACCTTTCAACTCATCAATTTAACTATGGAGATTCAATAAATATCGTCTTCAATCTTTTCAAGCATAAGAATAAAATTCTAAAGCAAACCAAGTAATTCATACAGTTTCTTTTTAATGACCGATAAACCAAAATTGGTCTCAATGGACGTTAACAATCATCATCATCATAAATAAAGGCATATTGTTATAAATAAGAGTCCCCCCCTCTCTTATATATCTCAATATCATTTTATCAATACAAATAATTAAGTCTTAGTGCACATTGGAGACGTCTTCATCCATTATTCTAGATTTGTATGTATAATCTAACCCTTGGGTGTGTAGGTTCCCCCATTGATTTTTTTTTTCCTCTTATCATCATTTTTTTTTTTTATAAATGTTGTAGTAGTGGGTGTCCATTTGGTTATTATATCATTGCATTTATAATGTAAATAATTTTACAACTCGTCTGCATAGAATAACCTACTATGCACAAATTACGGGCCTACACACTTCCATGGTGAGATTATTTAAGCATTACAATTTTTCACAGCGATACCTTCGTCGGAGATGGCATGCCCTAAATAATGAATCTTTGATTGATAAAACGAGCATTTCAACAGTTTCCCAAACAATTTATTCTCTCATAGACACTATATTACCAAGCGCAAATGTTCGTCATGTTCTTCCATCATCCGAGAATGAATCAAAATATCGTCAATGAATACTTGAACAAAATTTTCCAAGTATTCACAGAACACCCCATTCATCAAGCTCATGAATACCCCTTGGGCGTTTGTCAGTCCAAACGGTAAAACAATAAACTCGTAATGTTCAAACCTCATCTTAAAGGCGGTCTTAGGAATGTCTTCCATGACCCATCCTTCTTCTGTATGAAAACAACAAGCAGACCTCACGGTGACACACTTGGACGTATGAGTCCTAGATCCAAAAACTCTTTGAGTTTCATTTTCAAATCCTATAAATCAAGGGGCGACATTCGATTAGGCGTTCTTGCTATTGGTTTGGTTTTCGGTTTTAGGTCGATGGTAAATTCCAATTCCCTCTCAGGCGGAAACCCTTGTAATTCCACTGGGAAGACGTCCGAAAATTCTCATACTAACAGAATGTTTTCTAGTCCTTCTGCCACTCCCTTTTTGTTCAATGCAAGGATCGCATATATCTTTCATCCCTTGCGCATGCTCTTCCGAACCTGTAGGGAAGAGATGAACCTTAGGGAAACTCCATGGTTCCTTCCTATAATTACACGTCTCTATCCCTCATCATCAACCAAGCTCAACCATTTTGTCTTATAGTTGAGTATCGCCTCATGCAATTCCAACCAGTCCATACCGATCACGACGTCATAAGATCCTAATATCGTGACATACAGGTTGACCTTTGTGACAAAATATCTTAGGTTAAGGATACAGCCTGTAACCTTTCCTCCGACCTTCTGTCATATTCCCGAAGCCATTTATACAAAGCTAAAATCATCTTGTTCGTCTTCCTTTACCTTAATTATTTTTAGCGTTGCACCAGAAATAAATCTCTCTGTAGCACCTGGATCTATCAAAATACTAAGGGTTTGGTCAGCGATGGTACCTAACGTCTCGATCACAGTAGAATGGTGCTTGGCCTGACAATTATTCACTGCTACATGAATCCGGTGGGCCTTGCCCAAATTTCCTACGGTAGTGTGTTCGACTGATCTGGCATCTCTGGCCCTCTCAACTGGGTAGTCACGCTAGTAATGTGGTTCTCCACATGTCCAACACCCGGTCTTCGGTACAGTACTCTTGGTCCCCGAACTAGAAGCCGACGACCCATTGTCCTGAAACCCTAGTTTGTTCTGCTGAACAAGCATGAACAACTATTATTGCGGTCGACGTTGTTGTTGGTGTGGTGGTCTTCTATAGGGAGTGTGTTGTTGAGACACTGGTTGTCATGGTGTAGTGAATGTGGATCATCTCGGAGTGCATGGATACCCTAGTGGATATCTAACTGGTTTCTGATGCTCCTGCGCACCAGATGTCACATGTCTCATTGAAGTCCTACTCTGACCCCCGTTGATGAACTCCTCCTCAACTATGAGGGCCTTCTGGACAACATCGTGCAACGTCTGAGGCATTAAAATCCTCACTTTAGCACGAATGATGAAATTAAGGCTGAATACAAACTTATTGACCTTAATCTTCTCGGTGTTTTGATGCGGAGCATACCGAAGCATCTCCATGAAACGAGCCTCATAATCGAGCACCGTATAGTCGCCCTGTCGCAAGGTGTTGAACTCATTGAGCTGACGCTCAATGAATTCCTTTGAAATATACCTCTCCCAAAACCGCTCCTCGAATAGTTCCCATGAAACGTCTTCGATGGCCATGTTCATTTGTGGCAGGAGTGTCTTCCACCATAGCAGAGTACTTCCCTTCAGGTAAAAGACCGCCATACTGACCTTCATGTTGGAGGTATAGTCACAGAGTGTAAAGCACATCGCCATATTCTCTAACCATGCCTCAACGGTTGCGTCATCCGTGGCACCAAAGAACTCGGGAAACATGACCTTCTCGAGTTCTCGGTGAACGCTACCAGTACTGGCTGGGGTGTGCGGTGGACCCTGAGGGGGTGTCGACACCCTGACCTCATCTCTATCCAAATAGTTAATCATGGCCTCTGAAATCCTTTGAAAGGACCTCATCAACCCAACCACATCTCCCACAACTATATGTTCATGTCCGACAACTTGTTCTTCTCCTTGGGGGTTAGAGCCCTTCGGCTGGGATGCTACCAGAGGCATCGCACCTCCTCCCCTAACACCCCATTGTCTGCCTCCGCGTCATCCTCTAACCATGATTACCTGCACGAATACAAATCAATTTAATTAGCGACATTTTATAATCAAGTGTCTATTTAGTGGAAAACGTAATGATCCCAAGTCCCGGGTCGAACCGGATTTGATACCATATGTAACCGCCCCGACTGTTACAACTCAAATGACGTACAACCAATAATTTTTTTTTTTAAAGCATTAGAAAAGCAATGTCAATAATGAACAATGACACAAGGTAACAACGTCAATCACTACTCATCACTGAAATAAATAACAACATAATCAATGCGTCATCGAAGGATAGCGACACATAAACATAAAAGGCATAGCAGATAGAACATCAAGCTTGGAGCAATTTAAGACAACACTCATTTAGATAAGGATAAAGTGACGCAAGCTTAATACATGCAAGATTCCACAATCCATAATTTCAATTGATATTGCTTACTTAAATAATAAGAAGGTTCTAGACTAAATGAATTAAGATGAGAGATTTTATTCTTTGTTCAAATGAGTAATGAATTTCCAACTTGCATATCTACACAATAATAATAATTAATAAAAAGATCAACCCTTAAGGTTGTCGGTTTGTTTTCTGCCCAAAATTCTAAGAGCAAAGTACTTAACCAACAAAGATTACATAAATGTTCTTATGCTACAACATTTGTTAGGATACTTATGCAATAATACAACAGTAACATTTTATAAGTAAATTAATAATCTCTTTTAAGGATGCCTTTCTAAATGTCCAATACATCCACAATATTTATAAAGTGACTTGTACATAAGTTCCACACTAATCACTACATTTATAAACTGCGCAATGTACTCACTAAATTTTTGTAATCATTAAGCTATTCATATAATTCTAAAATTTAACCAACGTTTAAAACTTAACAAATGTTCAAAGGGTTGGAAAGACTAACTATAACAGTTTAGAATTGAATACTTAAGATACTTATATCAAGTGTTAAATGCAACCACTACCATTAAATAAAGATGTTCTAAATTAATATGAATTATTTAAAACAAGAAATTGCAGTCTCGTTATGGAGATGCATTAGTTTAAAACCAAAACCATCAAGATTTAATCTAACCACTCGAGCATCCAAGCCTAACATTCGTCGGAGCGCGCAATTAACAAATGACATACCTTTGCATGTTTATTGATGAGTCTGTAAACACTAACATTCCCATATTAAATATGCATGTACATAACAGTAATGAAATTGTTCTCCTTTAAAAGAAATACATAAATTTACAATAATCAGTAAAGGACTTGATCGTCAACAACCTTGATCGATATGGACTTGTAACTGCGCTAGGGGGAGACCTTGTCAACACTAAAATAAAATCGGAAAGGATGGGACTGGAAGGATAAGGAAAACCAAGTTGTCCAATTGTACAAATCTCAGGGAGATTTGTAAAGAAATCAATATGACATCGCCAGGTGGCATTTCCCAACTCAAGTCAAACATGTGGAAGAAAAACCATATATATCTCTGTAATTTTTATGTTGAAAAGCATACACCTATTGATAATGAGCACAATTAATCAATTTTTAATTTAAAATTTCAATCTGATGGCTAACAATTGAAGATGCTGGCATATTCTTAGTCGTCCTCCCAAATCAATGAATGTGATTTCCTCTTCATAACTTCTTTGTATTTAACCTGTTTACCTTTTAACATTTACCTAATCATATTAAGAAATCACTGTAGCCTGGCTGTGAGTTTCATTTTCTGTCCGCTCCTTTCGGTCTTCATAAACCACGGTTTGAGTGGCTGTGCTAGTAATTACAATCAAATAAGCTCGAAAAAAACTCCTGGCAGGTCGTCGGTGATTGAAGGTGCTGGAAAAATGCTGAGCAAAAACTAACCCAATCAATCTAAATGAAAAACGTTGGTGGAAAGGGAATATCGCTGGGAAACGAATAAGCAGAGGTTCTTCTCGTAGCTGGACGAATGGTCCAGAAGGAAGGGATATCTAAGAGGTAAGAGATCATATCGGAAGAAAAATGAAAACGCAGAGCCCAAGCGTCGAGTATACAAAGTCCAACGCTGAGCAAGAAGCGTGAATAATGGTCTGAATAAAAACTGAGGTCAAGAAGACTGTGCAGAGGTTCCGGGCGCAACACACGCCTGAGGGTAAAACGAAGTAAAGTAATGACTGCACAAGGGGCTTCTGGGCACAATACAAGCATGAGTGTCAAAACAAATATCAATAGAGACTGTGCAGAGGTTACAAGCCTGAGTGTAAAACACAACTGAGATGAAACACTGAAGGTCACGCTCAATACTTCGTTGGGTGGGAAACACGCGTTTTGGAGGAAGGAAATGAAGGATGAATGGTTGGCGACACCCCTCCCTCCCAAAATTCGCTGGGGATAACACTAAATTTCAGAGAAAAGGATGAAAGGTGGTTTGGCCAGAACGAAATAAAAACGCAGGCCTTCACACACATCTTTTGGGCAGAGTAAAACCAATCAAGAAAAAACGCAGGGAAATGCATATGTCTGGAAACCATTCTCTACACACAGGAAAGGCTCGACTCTTTATTTTAACCTTGCTGGGTAAGAGCGAAGAAAACATCAATGACCGGACTTTCGGGAAAAAACAAAAAACTGAGTTTCAAGAGTCCCCCAATCGGAGAGACTGAAAAGTGAATATGAGTGAAGTGACCACCCATCGTTGGTACAAACGAAAGGATGAAATTGGAAGCATGACTGGAGAATAATCGCAAGAAAAAAAAAGTGGGAGGGGTGCAGAAAAGGACTCCCCTCCATAGGCTGAGGGAACACAAAAAAATGGCTGGTTATGGATATATTAAACCACCCCAACGCAGAGATAAGAAAACCAAGATGTAGAGTAAAAAAAAGGCGCATAATAAAATCAAGGTGCAGAGACACCAATGGGGTTTTTAAAAGTTATATCAGGTGCAACAAATGTAAAGGAAAACTGTGGGATACTGTGGGATACCTTTGCTGAGCAAAGGTAAATTTGTTGTCAATAAGGGATAACGTAGAGTATGAGGTGGAAAAGGCCCAACAAGCTCATAGGTTGAACCCCAAACATAGATTCGAAGGTGGACTCAAGCTAGCTGGGCAAGGGTATAGGCAACAAAATAAAGGGGCGAGGAACCCATAAATTTACACACACAAATCCAGAAAACCATTACCATATTCCATTTAAATGTAAATCCACATACAAAATTAAACTATTTACAATGGCGGAATTTAGACATGTATACCGTAAGTGAAGGCGAAGATTTTGATGTTGTTGTCCCACGCTCGCTCTCTGTCCATCTCCTGCTTGCTAACCGTTGAGACCTCACCGATACCTCCCAACTAACACTATGGGTACTCTTCTTCCCCCTGAGCCCCCTAAGTCGCAAATGGGCCACACACACAAATCAGAGAAAGATAGCTCCCAACTTGCATTGCAAGGTCAAGCTACCACTCTCTATTCGAGCTGGGTATCCCAACTCCCACAAGAAAAACAGTCAAGAGTAAAATCTGGCAGCATAACCTTACGCATATCAGATGTGATCCATTCTCCTCCTTTGTCATTTCTTTTATAGAGTTCTCTTAGTGACTAGTTTCCAAATGCACATTAATTTATTTTTACTAAATTTTTATTAGGAATATTCTCCCCCGTAAACTTGTCATCCGATCCCTTAGTTGCACCCGAAATTCATTTAATTAATTGAATTAATTTTCCAATTTCCCTAACCCACCTAAAAGCGTTCTTAAAAACGCTCCTTGATGTCCCTTTATTCCCTCACATTCCCTTAATGACTGACACCTTTCTTAAAACTTAGTTGAGTTCTAAATTAGAAATTTATTTAGACTAGATTCCCTTCTATGTTCCACATTCCTTTTGTATTTAAGTTTCCCCATTTTGGTCTAAGTTTTAAATTAACAAGTTTTGCACATAACAAACATTTACATTTTTGATAAATTCTTTCTCCTTTATTGTTTTTAAATTTGATTTTTCTTCACCCCCTGACCCCCTCTCCCCTCCCTTATTAATTTATTAATTAGTTTTAGTCCTTATACCCCAATTAGACCCAAACTCTAATTTCAACTAGGCTTACCAAAATTCTTTTTAAGGGAAATTTTATGATTTTTAAACTTTACTTAGGCAACATTTATTTTAAGGCTGACTAAGTCAAAATGAGATATTTGTTTCTAGGTACCTAGGTTCATTGACTCACTAGTGTTAAAAACCGCGACGTGCCCTTCAAGACGCACTAGTGCTCCAAGGGTGCCACTCGCCTTCATTCAAGATTCATTTATGCGACGTGTCCTTCAAGACGCACTACATGCTCCAAGGGTGCCACTCGTCTTTTGACTGATTTTGGTAGACGTTCGTCCTTGGAGTCAATACTCCGTTGGGTGACCTTGTGGGAGACTAAGGGCCTCTAAGGAATAAGGACCCTGCCTTATTGCACACTCGTTAGAATCTTTGTGAGCGACTGTCTCAGTCTGCCCTCACGACATCGTGGATCTCTCGAACTAGGTAATCATTAACCTACAGTTCGAGCCATGACGAGAGTGATAGTACGTTGTGGCAGGGTTGCTGCCACACCTCTCCCTCAATATCTTTAGTTTTCGTGCGTGACCTCTTTACTCCAAATGTGAGTCTGATTAGCAAGCAATCGTCAACCTACATCCATCAACGAAACATGCCAGGGATCCAAAATCAACATCATCATATACTAGTCATATGTTACATATGTAATAACAAAAATACTCAAACCATAAATAGTCCACTCCCTGACTCGATCCGGATTCCAAGGAGGTCCATCAATGCCATCGACATCCTCAATCTGTCTAGAGTCCTACACACTCAGGGGAAACCAATCAATAACACCCGTCGATAGAAATATAATCAAATAACATATCATCATATCCACAACAACATCATAATCCATAAGTGAAACAGTCAATCATATAATGATCTGGATCACTTGCACACAAGTGTCCTCAAATAATAACTCCAATCAGGTGTATGCAAGAGCAGGATGTTACACATATCCCTCGTCTTTGATTCACAATCAAAATATATGGGAGATTTTCCTTTTTTCGTTATTATTGTCGTCAATGTTGATACCTTTATAGGGGACTACCGCCTTTCTATCAATACTTGATTTTATTCATTTGATGCTATAAAATAGAGTCGATGTACTCATATTTGATGGAACATAAGGTTCTCATTTATTCTACCAATTCATTGAAAGTTTTAAAATATCCAATAACATATATACACCAAATATATTTGATCTAGTTCACTTAGTATATACTTAATAAATGTTAGTGACATAAAGTGGTTGCATCCATAAGAGGTAAGTTCACCCTCACATCTAAGTCAAGAAGGATTTGGACTTAGAAAAGATTTTGATATGTTGAGTTTTGATCAATGATTTAATAAGTGTTTATCTTCTTCGTCAGAATTACTTGATATTATAAATCATAAATTAACTTATAAATACATTATTGACTAAGTTTCTTAGTTTATTTTTTCAACTTCAATTATCTTTTTTGAAGTGAAATAACTAGTGCTATTATAATATACTTAAAGTATATTATCACTATGTAAATATGTATAATCATCTACATTATTCTAAGTAGTCATATAAATCATTATTCTACATTTATTATATTGTAATTAATAATAGTAATACCTTTTCATGAAGGAGATGACTTATCAAGCCCTTCATGTATTTATATATGTCTATTGTACTCAATCAATTATCATTATCATATATATATATATAATTTAATATGCATATATGTGATTAATTTATGTATTTATGATGTTCTCATGAAATAAACCACCAAGTTCATTTCAATTGGTATTAAAGCAGTTGTTATGTGACCCGTGGTCAAATTTATTTTGTCAGTGACATTTAAAAAGAAAAAAGGAAGCCCGCAGGGGTGTAGACTGATTGGCAAGTGCCGTGTAAATGGAAGGAACTATGTAAAATGAGGTCTCAAGGTCGATTCTCACCCCGATTTACTCGGAGGGCGTGCTTGCGGGCTGTGCGTTTTTCCCTAGGGTTTATAAGGCAGCCGGCAGGATTCAACCCCGTGTCACGCGAGTACGATACTGCCGTTGTTACCGATTCCCCTAGTATAAAAA